>VDFB02353493.1:157874989-158003369 GCA_007258455.2 Sequoia sempervirens | reverse complement strand
TAGGGCACTCTCCTCACTGGACTCCACGATTTGTCTAAGTCACAAGGCGGGTGAAACCTTGTGGGTTGCCCTACCCTGTTTTCCCTTCAAAACAACCATTCTGAAAGGGAAGTCTGACCTTTGGGGTCCAGACCACCCAAATCCCCTCCTGAGAGCTGCTAACGACAACTTGGATTATTTGTTAGATTTTTTCAAAGGCTGAATTATCCAATCTAACACTGTTTTGCAACGATTTGACTAATGTTTCTATGTTCTCATGATAAAAAAATTCTCACCTCTTTGTTGCCCACAGAATATATGGAATCAGGTGCAGGACCCTCGGGGGAAACTGCAGAAAAGGACAAAGGAAAGAAAACAGACAAGGCCCAACATAGGAAAGAAGACAAAGACCAAATGAAATACTAGTTCCAGGGGGAACCATTGCAATCTAAGGTCATCATAGATTGGAAGGAGGTCTTCGACAAGAACATCAGACATGTGGACATCAATGAGTTCACACAAAGGGTTAGCATCAGCCCTAAAATAGAGACTGTAAGAACAATCAGAGGAAGTGGAATAGCCAAAGTTGCAGGCTTCCCTCCCGCTCTAGTCGCCCCCGAGCTAGTAATGGCGTGTAGGGAAGAATACTAGCTAGAAATCAGAACAATAGTGGACAGGGATGGGAACGTGTTGGCTGACATTTTTTCCAAGGAAATAACGAAGACCTTTCATATCCCTACCTTTGGGGAGATGGAATTTCCAACCATCAAGCAGTGCAAGGCAATGTGGGATGAGAACACCCTTAAATGTAAAAAGCTCATCAATCAGTATTTTCTCAAGGAGAAGAGGGGCAGTGCTGCAAAAGTTCCCCAAGAGCTATTTTGAAGTGATTTTCATGAAGATTACCATGATTTGGTAACATTGCTAAGCAGAGTAATGGGCCTTCGTACTACTGCTTACTTCCAATAATGGATGGTCTACTTCGTTGAAGAGATTCTCCATGGAGAGGACACCACATTTTACAGGGGAGGAATAATCAGTGACTACTTCCATGAACAGTTTATGGCTGTTAAAAAGACCTCCATATTCTACATGACGTCCTATTTGGTCTACTCATTGGCTGAGCGGAGGCAATATAGTGGCTTGTTCAGAGCTCCAGACGAAGAACCCAACAGAGAGCTAAAATTTTATGACAGGTACCCTTAGTTGCAATTCAAAATTTTTAAGAAGGAATACTATAGGGTCAATGACGCCTTCATAGGCCATATAACTAGATTGATCAAGGGTGACCTCAAAAGGCGAGTCTCCCACAACACCAACGTGTTTCTGAGGCAGTATGTCTTTCTGTTCATCCAGTACCCAAAATTCACATATATTCGCGCAGAAGGCTTCTCGGAAAGCCCCAAACAAGCTGCCCTGGTACCCTAATGACCGGATAATACTACTGGAGCTCTCTCGGAAGTTGTGGAACATACACACCCTCTTGAGTAGTAAGAATTTAGCAAGGATTCCTTATCTCCTCTCCTTTGGCCAGGGGTTGTATGAACTCCATACCTCGCAATGCGCTCACAATTTGAAGAAGGAGTTGGCCGAATACCACTTGAGACTCCACACAGCCCGACCACGGATGGATCCTTATGGCCATATCAATAAGGCACTTGGACCCGAATACACCCATCTGAATAGCGTTGAAGACTTTTGGGCTAACTGCACAGATGATAAGGAAGTGCGCATGAGGCACTATATGTGGATGACCACATACTTTGTAAAGAGGGTCACTTTGTTTCCCATGCCTAACCAAGTGGAAGAGGATGAAAGTACAATCATAGAACCTCGATATAATGTGGTTGCTAATCTGCCTCTACCACTAATTGATTGGGACAAGCAAGAGTTTGACGAGCTCGACATTCTAACCAAGTCCATTGAGGCTCAAACAAAAGAATGGATTGATGGGAAATTTTCCTGACTGAAGCAACAAGGGGTTGCTCTGACCTATGAGGGGCTTGAAAGTGAGCCAAGTGGAATAAGTAGTGGGACAGCTGTTGCCCCATCAGGTGAATTCTCTCAATCTCCTCCATCCACCAGAACAAGAAAAAGAAAAGAGTTCGTGGAACAACAGCCCAATCCCAAGGTATACACAAGAAAAGCCTCAGAGGGAGAACCTTCCAAGAAGCAGAAAAGATCAGGCAATGTCACAGAGATGCCTATTATTCAAGAAGATCCACTCCATGAGGGAAGGGAAATGGAAGATGAGCAACCAAAATCTCCACGTGCCGCCTCCACCACTACGGCCCCTCCATCTGCCTCCCTGGAGAAACAAGAGAAGGAAGCGAAAAGGGCACTGGAGGAAGAAGCAGACGACTACCATGAACACCCCGAGCACCAACACTTACAAATTGATGAGGTAGTCCATGAGGGAGAAGAAACAAGATCCTCCATGAGAGATGAAGAAGAAAATTTCAGCACTAAATATATCATAGAAACCTTTGATGCAGACCTAGAGGAGGAGTTGGCCCAACAGTTTAAAGATGTCGGAGAGGAAATAGAAAAGCCACTCACTGAGGAAGAAAAGGAATCTAGTAATAAAGTGGAAGATGATACTGAACTTCCAGCTGGGGAGCAAGAAGAAAGCCCAAACATGGTGAGGATCCACCTCTCTCAGAAGGACAGGATGAACAAGAAAAGAAAGAAGAAGATATGCCACCTCAACGTGAGGAAAGGGAAAGTAAGGAAGAAGACAAGCCTGAGGAAGAGGCTGAAACCCATAAGAGTCCAGAAACAGAGCAACCCGAGGAACATGGGCATGAAGAAGAAAAGGAAGAAAAGGATACTGAGGGGGAAGACAGCCCCAAGGAACGCCTGCCCACTAAGTCCCCTATCAAAAGCATGGTGTTCATCTGAGACTCCGATGAGGAGGAGGAAGATACAAGGACAAAGAAAGAAGCTCCTAAAGATAAAGAGATTGAAATGAGAAGGGATGAAGAGGAAGGTGATCGTGAATCACCCAAGGAGAAATCCTAGATGCCTAAGTGGCTGGAAAAACAATTAGAGAAGAAAACTCCTACTCTGAGGGATCCAAGAGATAGGTTGGAGGCCATCTTGGCTTGAGCCCAGATAAGCACTAAGAAAGAGAAGAAGCCCAAGGTTAGATCAAAGGTGACAATGGATACCTCTGGATCTCGAATAGTGCAAGTAGCTATGCCAGTGGTGGGGAAAGAAGGGACAAGCTACAACGTCTCCACCATCGACTTAGGGATAGCCACCAGGGAACAAAAGGTAGATCATCTTCAAGAGTCTATGGCCATAGTGGTGCACTTGATACAACAGGATAAGATTTCCAAGGAAGAGCTCAAGGCACCGATGGTTGATTTGACAACCTATATTCAACAATGGTCATCAGCAAAAGGGCTTCCTACCACATCCTCAGCTCTGCCACAGCTCTTATCCAAAGAACAAATCGACAAGCTCGAGAAAAGGAAGAACTTGGATAAGACCATGGAAAACTGGTTCCAACAAGTCTTATATTTTGGAAACATGGGCATCGGACGAGATGTTAGGACAAAAAACAAGTTCTTGGAGGTGAAAAATTCTCTTGAGGGCACAAGGAAGTTCTACATTGACTTCCCAATAATGTATGGGTCTACTTACCCTAAAATTGAGGCCATCCTCAAGTTGTCGAAGAAGACTTGGGAAAAGAAGCTTGCATTCAAGGAGGATGATCATTGGCTCGTGGACATGTGGAGGCTGGATTTCAAGCACCGAAAGGAAATATTGGAGCAGGTACTTTATAAGGTGGAGTCAGATATCAATTGGGCCAAGGATGTTAGGGAAGATTGCATTCAGTATTTGAAACTGATGACGGGCTATGACATGCATGTCGTTCAAATTGATCCGGAAAGATAAAGCCGCATTTCCATAAGAAGATGGAAGATGGAATGCCATGTGAGGTCACTACAAATTTCTTGAGTTTTTCTGCTCGGGCCCTCACCCAATTTGAAAAATTTAGAGACCACACTATCAAATACGACGAGGACTGGGAAAAGCTCACTGACAGGTCCAAGCAATGGAACTACCAGGTGCTGCAATCTGAGATTATGGAAGTTAAAAAGATCTAGGCATTAATCTTGAAGTTCATGGAGTATGTCACTTTGAAGAAGAAAGAAGGGAACCCTATTATTGATGATAAAATCCTTACAGAATAGTTGCAGCAAAGGCAATTAGCAAAAAGACAAAATGCTACAGTGCTGCCACTAGAAGACAAAATAGGGAAAAGGACAATGTATTTTAAATGTAATATATTTGGGGTTAGGGGAAACCCTAGTTTGTAGTGAATCTTGGCCACACAATGAAAATCAATCTTGTCCATTCATTCTACTTTTTGGACACTATAAATAGGGGGGTCTCCTCTCAGTTTCAAGAGAGAGTTGAGTTGTTGTAATGACATGTTGCATAAATTTTAATAGAAAAACATTGAATTTGGTGGATTTTTGAGTTTCTTTGCATGTTTCATGATTCATCTCTCATAGTTAGATGATTTAGATAGATTTACTCTTGCTATTCTTATGGTTTTAGATTTCTTTGATAGATTTAGTAGATGTTGTTCAATGACTGTGTAGATTTTTGTTGTGTTGATGACTTTCTTGTCCATACTTTTTGTTGTTTATTGTTGGTAGATAGTTGTGCAAAGTTAGTCTGGACTTAAATCGAAAGCTGCTCCAAACTTCTATCTTTATTCATGCATGTATGGTAGAGCATTTGCAGTCCTTAGAAGCTAGCACAAGTTTCATGATAGTGCGAGTTTTCTGGTTAACTGAAATTCTATTTTAAGGAAGTTGTCCACAGTAGAACCCTCCATGATCACTGTTCATAGTTAGTTTCAGATCTAGGAACCTCTTCTCTCCCATGCCTTTTTCCTTTTTTTTTAATAAGTGACATGTGCTAAGGTTCATTGCACATTGTAAAGCTAAATCCGAAGATAAAACAAGAGTTTATGATTGTTGTCTGAACCTGCAGCAAACTGCACTCTAATTTCCATCTTAAGAACTCCATTTCAAGATCCATTTCACATCCAGCTACATAAGTCTTCCCTATGATTACCAGAAAAATCACATCAAACATTAACTGAGGAATTCCATGCAAGTCATGACCTAACACCCGAGAGACCTTGGGGTGATTTTCAGCAACTTGTTGTCGGAGATTTCCTTTCAAGAGAGGTAGTGCATTTATGTATTACCTATGTTGAGAAAGTGTGCAAAACACCCATCAACAGATACCATTACTTATGATTCCTTTAGTGATACTTCTTTGAGTGAACATAAGACTACAAATAATCCCTTGTCCCTTATTACTCTTTACTCACATTTTTGCTTTTGGAGGATGGCATAAAACTTTCCCCGCCCTTTCCTTCACACTTTTAGAAAATACCCAAGAGAATTGTTAGAATTGTGAAACAAGCACAAAACCATAAGCCACAGGATCAAACAAAAAACAAATACACCTTCCCCGCAAGAGATTTACAAACAATAATTGCTATATTCTTCAACAAGAAAAAGCTACAGAGAGACTTTCAAGAAGATATGAAAGCTCCAGATAACATCTAAGAGATATTTACAATGAGGGTTGAGTGCTTATAAGAGCAAAGCCCTAAATGAGAAAGGGATCAGATCATGACAAGTTTCAACATCACATGAGATGATACATAATGATCTAATATTAGTTCAACTAATAAAGTATTAAAACACTCCTAAGTTTAGCTTAAGTGCACGAGAATAAATTAGACTAATAATCAATTAAAGATTAATTAATTATTAGCTAATGCATGATAACTCTAACATCTCGCCTTAAGATGAACTTAGGGAGTAGCTAAAAACCCTAAAAAGAATGCATGATGGGTCCCTACAAACAAGGCCATGTAAGGTACCCATGTATGAACAAAAGATCTCTATAATGCAGAGAAATGGAGAAAACCTCAAACTCTACTCTAAAAATAAATGAAATCCAAGTGAAGGACTAAAGAAGCCTCCAAACAAGACAATGTTTTCCCAAAAGATACAAACAAAGGATGAACAAAAAGAACACCACTGAAGCATGAAGAATCTGCAAACACTATCATAGAATGACTGCTAAAATGCTGAAAGAAGAACATCTATTGAAACATATGATGATTAGGATCAAGAAGACAAGAATATATATGAGTTCCCCCAATGACACTACTCAAATTCAATGGAAAACCAAGGCATACATCAAGAACTCAAAGATACCGATGGCACAAGTACCAATAGTCTGAAGAACTGATCAAGTGAAAAATGGAAGGTCGCCTCTAGAAATAGGAAAGCAAGATTTTCCATATGGTAAGTGCTCCATCTCACTGAAATGCATGGGTAACTAGCTTTTGCATCTACCTAGTACATAGGAATAAATATTGTATACATAGCTCACTCCAACGCAAAACCAAGGAAGCATTATCACCAACAGTAGAAACCCCCCCTAATACTGACAAGGGAGAGGTATGATAGGTACAATGAAACTGAATGTTGAATGTAGTGCATGATAAAGAACCAAGAACATTTGAATGTGTAGACATGAAAGTACAAGTAGATATAAAGGGTGCACAAACCAAGGCACACTCGCATGAGAAAGGTATGAAGGCAAACATCAACCCCCATGGCACTTTATATCATAGTGCGAGTACAATAAGGCACAAATTGATGTGCAATATCCCATATTACATATACACCTACTGTGGCACTTTATTTCAGTGTGTTTACATAATGAAAAATTCATACAATGGGAGCCCATAATGTCCAAAAAAGGACAACATGCTGAAAAATACAATTCGCTGACATAAAAAGAGAAAAATGGTAGCACCATGATGAAGTACATGAAAAAACATGCACTTTCAAATAAAATGGCACCCAAAAATATGTCTAAATGTAGAAAATATGGCCCGTTGAAGTCTCCAAAATGAGAACTGAATAGCTACAGCACTGAGAAAACAAAATTCTGGAAAAAAAAAAATAGAAGTCAAAACTGGAAAATGCCTGCACCACTGCAAAGAGCACGAAATTCCACCCCATTTCAAAAAAAATTGCATTGAAAAAGTCCACCATATGGCCGAGATATGGCCTCTGGAAGTTAAGGTGCAAAATTGAAAAGCCCAACGGAGAGGGGCTAAGTGGGGAAAAGAAGATCTCTCAAAAAGTTGTCAAAAACACCACCAAAAGTGGAGGTCCGCCAAATTTAGGGGTGTTGGAAAAAATTTCTCCAATACAGTGCATGTAGATTTTATTTTGCAAAAAATAATAATTGCAAAAAATGTCTTTTTATTTATTTGAAAAGTAAAAAAAGACAAAAAAATACCTATATTTTTTAAAAACCATATAAATATAAATATATATATATATATATATATATATATATATTGTGTTTAAAGAAAAAAAATATATTAAAAAAACTTTATTGAAAAAAAGTTTATTAAATTTTTTTTTAAAGGGGGCGGAGGGACCCACCCATCCCTACTTATACAACTTGAAACTTCACTTAAACCACCACCTATTTTTATTCAATCATAACCGCGACACCATTCTCTCTCCACAGTCATAATTAATACCTAACTCACCACATCATAACTCTCATGATATCTTAACTTACCTTCATATCACTTAACCTTGTGTCAATATTTCACACTATCATATGACTCGCCCTATTTTCCTCCCACCCCTTGGAACATAATATCCTCACACTCCCTACCCATTTCATTAAATCCACCCCAAACTTTACCCTCCACTCATTATTAACTATCCCTATCATCATTTTATTCTCACAATTAATTTGACCATGAGTGTACCCTAACCTTTGTCACTCATCAAAACATGACCAATCCCCCATATGATATTTACCCCATTCATATCCCTAATTAGACATACATATACACAAAAATTAAGAAGTAGGAGGTAAATTTGGAGAATTTTATTTATCCTACTTGTTAACCAATGGGATGGAATCAATCACATTTATCACTTGAAATACTCACACATCAAGAGTCAAGGGGATCCCATAACATATATCACATTTTATGTTCTAGTCACAACCATTAATATCGATAACATTTTCCTTCCAAAAAAATCCACCACATTAACAATGGATGCCTTTGATTGGTTTTACATATTACCACTAGACTTTGTGGATACATTTGTAGACCTTGTGCATAATTTTACTAGTTATTTCCAATTCAACATCAAAACCAAGGTTTACCTTACACAACACACACATAAAAAATACACCCTAGAGATTGTTCATAAGTTCACAAGTAGATTTTTCTTGCTACTCATCCATTTGTGTTTCCATCCTCCTAATGGCATAGTGCAACCGGTATTTTTTAAAACATATCACCACACAACTAAGATAAATTAATATTCAAAATGTGTCACTATTTTTTATAATTACCCTAGTCCTATAATGAGATATAGTTTTAATCATCATTCTTTTCACCACCTAATATTTCCTATTTAATCTTTCACTTCACATTGTGCCTTAATGTGTTTTTTTCTCTTGTGAGTGTTGTTTCTTTTTGTTTATATTTGATTCATCATAGCACTACCTTTACTTGATGATTATTTAGTTGATCTATCCTTGTTGTCCCTCTTCCAATATCTCTTGGTTCCTTTTATTCCTAATGGAATTTTACTTTTATCCCCATATCTATAACCACTTGTGGGGCATGATCTTGAGACTTCCCTTCATTTTAATCACTCTTCCACTTGGTCACTTGGGGGCATGAGATACAAGCTACCCTCATGAATTTATATATTCTCGTCTTTTAGGGAAATACATGTATATTTCCCTTCCTCATCCTTTCCTCTCATATACATCCTTGATAGTTCTTCCCATTCCTTTATATTTTTCCCCCTTAACCATTATTCTTAAATTGAATAGATCTCTTTATTTGTATATTTCACCAATCAAGTTGTAGTGCAAAAAAATGTATCCCTTTACATTTTCACACTTGTTTGGGCCCTTCTAAATTAAATGGACTTAATTGTGCCTTATTTAGGGTGTTGTAAGGTGTTTTCTTACACATTCACACTAATCTAGGGTTTTATTAATTAATTGGACTTCTTTATGCTTTAATTGGCCTTATTTTACATCCACAAGCCTTAATTAATGTATCTTTTTGTGGATAATCCCGACACAAACCAACATCCAATCATAATTTATGTGATTTTGGATTGTATGGCCTAGATTTAGTGATATGGGACTCATACGCCACCTTGGGTGTATGTGTCCCACCTAGGTTTTGGGGGCTCAATCTAGATTTCACATTAATCTAAGCCTTTCTTGAAAAATATGTCCCAAGCTTAGCCTAATGGGACTCATACACCACTTTTGTCATATGAGTCTCGCTTAGCTTAGACCTAAATTAAATTTAAATTCTTGGCGGGATTTTATTCTCCTAGATCTGGTGTTGGCTTGTAGTGTTCTAATTTCGAGAAATTTGGCATAAACAAGTATAAATACAAGGTTATTTCACTCATTTTCACCTAAGACTTTCATGAGAGCATTCCTTGTAGCGAATTTGAGTTCACAAGAGCATACGAGTGTTTACAAGACCATTCAAGAGCCTTCAAGAGATGATTATCAAGTGTTTTGGAGCATTATTCAAGTATCAAGCATCATGTCAAATTCATCATGCATCATGTTTTTTTTTGAGCTAACATTTGTGATGTAGGGTTTTCTGATTCAAGCGAGCATTAAAGTCAAGATCCATGTCATTCAAGCAAGATTCAAGATCCACATTCATGCAAGCCATTTCCTACATGTTTGCAACACTTTATTCAAGGGTTTGGTGAGATGCAACATTTCATATTTGTTCATTCATCATTCCTCCATTTCATTTGATTTCATTACAAATTTTGATTACCAAAAGGGGGTTTGACCAAGGAAAACCCCTTTCCAATAACAAAACAACATTTTTCCCTCTCTTTAGTGTGTGATTTGAGATCTAGGTTGAAGATAAATTGAAGAGAAAATTTGGAGAAAGTTGTCAAGCTTACAAAGTTGTCAAAGTTGCTACCTTGTTTACAAGATCACTAAAAGACACCTACAGAGAAGAATTTAGCAGTTTAGATCCGAAAATCAGGTTGAGAAGGAAGAACAGAGATAGAAGAGCATATTCAGATCTTGATCCTCTGAAAAAGCCAAACATGACTAATATGCCACTTATGGCGTATCAGTCCCACTATAGTGAATTTTACAATTTTTAGGAGTTCTAGACTTGTCACTGCCATATTTTTGTTCCTGCCCAGAAACCTTAATCTAGGACTAAATTGTCTAGCCTAGCGTATGAGTCCCAGTGTGCATTAATTTCAGCATTTCCAACATTTCAAGTTTTCATTCAAGCTTCTACAAGTTCCCAAGTGCACCTCTATGTTTTCTTAGCATGTTGTTCTATTTTACATGCATTTCTAGGTCATTTATTTAAAGTTTGCACATCATTAGGATTTGTCATTAGGCTTTGCATCTTACTTGTCTTTCCAATCCCTAGCTTGGTGGTGAACCCTTCCTTAGTCATTAATCATACCCTAGGACACCTTATTACATATCTCCTCTCATTCTATCATCGAATTGAGATCTCTTAGGTATCCTTGAGTGAAACTTGAAGGAAATAGGCCCTCAGCCTTTGTGTATGTTCCATCTCCTAAAAGATAGAGAACACACAAACCTTCTTCCCATTCTCTATTTTATTCATTTCATTTTGGTAAACCTGCATTTAGAACACCTTATTTTTGATTTGGAGTGCATTATAGTCCTAGATCTATTTTGCATTAACTTTGCATTAGGGTTTGCATTAGTTAATTTACATCTAGGGTCTCTAAATCTCGCATTAGTGAAAGTGCATATAGGTTGCATTTTTGCATCTTGCATCATTTAATTTCATCTAAAATTTATATTTGTACTTAGTCTAGACATCATCCAGAATAGAAAACATAACATTCACACAAAAAATTTTGAAAACAGTGTAAAAACCCTAATTTGGGACTCTTACGTCCCTCTAGGAAATTTAGTCCCAGTACAGGTGACTTTTCCTAATTTTTTGGTATTTTGTGGTGACTACTATTCACTATTTGAAACCTTGAAAAACCCTAATTGGGACTCATACACCCCTCTGGGCGATTTAGTCTCGTTTTTTATTTTAAACTGCATTTCACAACATTAAAAACTCTATTTCTGTGTTTTAGTTTGTTGTTATTACATTTTTTTTCAGTTTGCAGAGTTTCAATTTCATTCATTTCATTGTATCTAGCTTAATTTCATTTGAATCAGAATTAGAAAAAAACATTTATCTTGTGTTCATTGCATCTTGCATTTACTTGATTGTCCCTTGTATGAGCTTTTCTACCTAGTGTCCTATTGCTAATACTATAGTGAGATGAATTTTGAGGCTCATGTCATCCTGTGATAGCACAATCATCGTGCATCTTGGGCTATCTAGCTCTTTCACTCGTAGTGTTAACATTAGTTCATTAGGTATGGACCATACCCTTGACAACTCTATGCCTTCAAGTAGTGTGACAAATGTTGAAACAATGGTTGCTAGTATTTCACAAGAAAAGATAATCCAAATCCATGAAGACTTAGCAAGCCTACAACATCAAGTGAGCACTGAAAACATTTCAACCACTGCTGTCCCTGTCATAAATAACATACATCGTATGATTGAGAGTGAAGACATAATAGAACTTGCACATAACATAGTTCAGATCTTTGGAAAATTCCTTACCTCAACAACTAGTTGTGCTTTAACTTCAAACAATGTCCAAATTCAAGGAGGAACTCAAATTCCTCCTCCTACAACCATTGCCTCTATTCCTACCTATACCAATCCTCAAGTTACAAAAATGATGCAACCTACTAGTAATATCATTCCTACCTTGGGTTTTTTTTGCTAGCATTCCTAGTACCTTTGTGGCATCGCACGTCATATCCCCTACCACTTTACCTCCCATAAGCATTCCATTCACTTGTCCCTTGAACACATACACACCTCGACCTTATTCACCTCCATCTCAAAATGCAAACAATGACGTTGTCATAAATCAACTTTTGCAAACTGTTTCATCTCTTCAAAAACAAGTTTACACCATAAACCAAAATCGAAATGCCCAACCTACATATTATGTCAAAAGAAATCCCTTATCCTTGGATATATTGAGAACGTTGATGCCACAAGGTATAGAGGTGCCAAGATTTGAGAAATATGGTGGGAAAGGAGATCCTATTAATCATGTTTATGCTTTTACCGCTCTATATAGTGATTTCATCTTTGAAGATAAACTTTTGGATAAACTATTTCCTAGATTCTTGAAAGACACTTCCTTGGAATGGTTCTCCTTGTTACCGAATAACTCAATTTTTTCATTCAATAAACTTGTTGAGGCCTTTATTGACCATTTCCAAGTGCACATGACCCCTAAGATGACCTTGGCCGATTTGATGAGATGTAAGCAAAAAGACGATGAAAAGGTCACTGACTTTTATATTTCATGCTATCAATCGCTTTATTCCCAGATTGATGTGCAAATTCCCGATCCTCACCTTCAAAGAATTTTCATTGATAAATTGCAAACTAAGATGCAAGATAAGCTTGGCATGATGAAATTCCCTTCTTTTGTACACTTGTGTACTACCCTTTGTGATTATCAAATGTCAGTTAGTAGTCGTGAAACAAAACCCACCTCTAGCCATTCTGAGAAGTCTAAGTCCACACACAAAAATAATTACTAATCCTTTAGAAAATAGAATAAAGGTTTCCTCCAATTGAATCCCCCTCAACCAACTCAACATGTTGATACTCAAGTGGCTGCTATAAAAAAGACAACTCCTTTTACATTTGGGGATCCAGCTAGGCAGTTTACTCCCTTATTTGATACCCTTCATAACACAATGTCACAAATTTTAGAACATAAAATAATCACTTTTCCTCCCATTAGAGCACGTGATCCTAATAAACCTTTACCTCTAAACTTTTTATTGAATACTTACTACCATTATCATCGAAAAAATAGACATGACACCGAACATTGTAAGCGTCTTAAACATCTTGTGCAAGACCTCATTGATTATGATCGACTTTCAATTGGAGGTGTTAATGATCAAGGAAATAAGCCCGTTGCTCCTCCCAACCAAAACTTGCAAATTTTTACCAACCCTATGCCAAACCATGATGTCTCTTTTTTCAAAGAAACTAAGAAGAATGATGTGATGAATGTTGACACAGATGATGACATGGATATTGTTGAAAAAGATCCTATGGATACCAACAAATAAAGTCCTTTGGATGATATGGTTGGATTGATCAAAATTCAACCTCGTAAGGGCCGAACTAAAAATACTCTTGACATTGCTTTCTCCTCACAAGATATACTTAAACATGCACCCAATGGTCCTCTTTACATAGCCGGTCGAATCTATGATAAGCCCACTAATGGGAAATTAATTGATCTCGTATGTGGAGAGAATGTAATCATCAAGGAATTCCTACTTGTGCATGAACTCTATAAAGAAACATATGATAAACTGAAAGCATGGATAAAGATGCATAATGGTTTCGCTTTCCCTACGATGGGATTGATCACCCTTCCCTTAATTATTGGACCGTAACAATTAGATGCCTCATTCTTCGTCATCTCGACATCAGACCAATTTCGTGTGAAGCTTAGTTATCCATGGCTATGCTCCATGGAAGCCGTCCCGTTGGTCGTGCATACGTGCTTAAATTTTCCCTTTGATAATGAAATTTTCACTGTACACCATAGTGGCTTTAATCCTTTGTCTTCCCGAGGGAACTTTTCATTAGATTTCTTTTGGATTGAGCCTATGGAACCTATTAAACCTTGAGAAGACTTATTTTTCAAATCCTATCAAAAGTTTAAGGCGAAATGCATAGCAAAAATTTCCCTTCAAAACATGCCTCAGCCTCCTATCCTTGATGAAACTATGATTGAACCTAAAGACATTCTGAACAACCAAGAACACCCTAAGATAGATACTTTTCCTATCTCCTGAAAAAGACAAAGAGATAAAAAACACAATCTCATTACACCTCCTAAGATAAAACAAATTTTCAAAGCTAAAGAGAAAGTGGTTGAACATCCTCCTATGGCTCCTACCGTTCCTACCTTTAGGGAAGAAAATAAGCCTATAGTTGAAAAACCCACTCCTACACAAACACAACTTGAAAATTGTACAAAAGAAACATAAATGCTAGATAGCATAGGCATAGACATCGTGCCCTTGCTCAAAGGTTAAATGAAGAAAACAACAAAGAAAATCAAAATTCAAACCTAACTGTAGCAATACATGATGAGTCTCACTCTTCGCAACAAAAAGATCCTATATCACAACCACAACAGGAGCTAAATCCTTCTTTGGACATTATCATTCGACCTCCCGTTGTGATTAACTTGGATGACAATGATGAGGTTGCTAAAATTGATGAAGAAGTGCATAATGAATTGAATACATTGTTTTCCTCTTCTATGAGCTTAAATGATAATTCTCATAGGAAGAGCTTTGAACTTGATAATGGCCCTAGTTCTACACTTGCTATTGTTCCTTTGGCTAGTTGCCCACCTTCCGTATATGATGAAGATGATTGTGATGTAGACGACCTAATAATAGGCTGACTCACATGTTCCTTACTAGTCTTTTGCATTGTTTCTTTTTCATGTTTCTTTATGTGATTGCATGTGCATAATGTGATCCCATATACTGTTATGTTTGATGTACCTCTCTCTTTGTGACATTCCTCTATTTGTACATACATTCTTCTCTATGTCGTAAATATTTTCCTGTATCTTTTCATTTGTCTTGTGTTTTCCTTTTGGGGATGATGCAAGGAGTTGAGACATTCATGTCTCTTCCATGTTGACCTGAAATGTTTTCTTTGTTTTTGCTCTCTTTGTGTCATTCTTCTTGTTCCATGAGTATTTGGGGAATGATGAAAATTTTGATCTCTATAAAAACATTGTAGCAAAGACATACTGACCCCGAATCTGTGGATCCCTCATGTTTTTGGAGTTTCATTTTGGGGGCAACCCCTTTTCTGGATGTAGATTTATTTGGAAACATATAATTTGGCATAGGGATTTCCAAATAAGCTCTCATGTCCTCTTTATTGTTAGCATTTATCATTTTCTACTTTAAAGTAATTGCTCACAACATAGTGTTTAGCAATTTCTTTAAAGTGGGGGCATACATTGGCATTATTATTTTGCATTTCATGTTTCATGGCGTAGAATTCTTACTTCATGTGATGTGTCTTTTGCTTTGTTGTGACATCGGGTGTGATTTCCTTCAAAAGCACAATCTCTCTTAGCATATTATATTCCTCTTAATGGCTTGATGCGACACACTGCATCCCCTAAGTTGCAAATCTTCTATTCTTCAATTGGTCCTCTCTTGGAGACATTAGGCACAATGTTCCCTAATTTACGACCTTACATGAACTAGGAAAGAATCATTTGAACATTCCTTACATTAATTTTGAATTTACAATTTCGGTTATATGGCAACCTAGCATAATACACTTTGCTTGCCTGTGGAGCCATCTTGTTTTTCATGAGTTTCAAGCATACGAAGCTTTGCTTGCCTCATGGAGCTTGAAGTTCATTGTTGTGTGGATCCTTGTCAAATTTATCAAGAAGTATAGCTTTGGTATGGTTGTACGTGTGGGAGCCGAACTTAGGCGTGACTTTCCCATAGCCACTTGCTTGCTTGTGAGCGTATACCGACCACGTGCATTTCTCACTGTTTTGGTACTCCTAACAAACAACCTAAATTGTTTATGGTAAAGTTCCATTGCCTCAGAGTGAGCATGCATTTTCGGAAAAACAACTTAGATTTGATCCACAATATGTGGGAAAAACGGTCGAAGCTTGATCCACCCCTTTAGTTTTTTACTTTTCTTTTTCTTTCTTTTTTCTTTGGCGGTGTATTCTTGTGCCTTGTTGTTGCTCCTTACATCATTTGCATGTGTATTCTTTTGTGCCAATGTTGGTTTTCCATAAGATATTGATCCCGAGGGCTTGCGCAACCCTCTTGATTGGTGTTGTCCTAGCTCACTAGCATTGGTACACTTTGTTGGGAATTAAGGTGTCTCAACCTTGGAAATTCCTAAGTTGTTTATTTATTATTAATTTAGTTTTTCCCATAGATAAAAATCATTTATGTTATTAAATATTTGTGCTCCATTAAAAGGGGCGTGAGATTTTGAGTTGGCATTTTTTCCACATGTCGATGCCTTGAAAAATAAGTTATTAGTTGTCAAAAGATGCCCACGTAGTGGTATAACATGGAAAGCCTATTTTTAAGGGTGTTATGATGGCTTAGATGACAACTGTAAGGGCTAAAAGTGGGGGGATATAATTTTGGACATGAGAATCATCTATGACACGCGTAAGAGAATATTTGCATAGCTATTGATGGTTTATGACGCATGTAAGAGCATCTCCTATTTTATAGGGATTCTTATGACATCTTGTAAGAAGGTGTAATGTCATGTAAGAGACCATGTTTCACATGTAAGGGGTTGAATAGATTTTTACCATGGTATTTCCAAACCTTGTTTTGACCCATGGTAATGTTTTATGGTGGTATTTTGAGCCCCCATGAATCTATATATTAAGGGGTTGAGTTGGAGACACGATGAGATGTTTTGCAGGTACACAGATGCTGCTAGATTGAAGAAGAGTTAAAGTGATTGTATTGTGAACACCATTGTTGTTAATACAACTATTCATCTCTTCTTTGGTGGATTTTTTTCCCAAAAGGGTTTCTCCACGTAAACACTGTGTTATGTTTTTTGGTTTATATTCTTTGCATTTTCATTACTTACAATTGTTTAAATCTCCATATGGTGTACGCCAGTAATATGTTAAAGCTTCCATTATTGCTATTCCTTTAGCATTTTTCTAATGTTTGGTGTCAAAGCCTGGCCAGTTCTGTGTTTTGGGTGGTAGAACGAAGATTTTTTGAGTTTTAGTGGGAGTTTTATTGAGCTATTTTTTGCAGTATTTTGTGTTTAACCATGGCTACAACTTCTAACGGTTTGGATATTGAAAAATTTAATGGAGTTGCTTTTGAGTTGTGGAAGCTGAAAATGGAGGATCTCCTTGAAGAACAAGATCAATGGGTAGCTATAACAAATGAAAAGAAACCCAATAAAATGAGTGATGAAGATTGGGAGAAGATTGATAAAAAGGAATGAGGCACTATTAGGCTGTCTTTCTGATTTTTTTCTCCTGAATGTGTCATCAGAAAATACTGCATACTCTTTGTAGAATTGGATAGGTGAAATCTATCAAGCGAAAAGTATGGTAAACAAACTCTACTTGAAGCAGAAACTATTTTCTCTTAAGATGAGGGAAGGTGAATCTATATTCAAGAATTTAAATTCTTTTAATTTGGTTTTGAGTTAGTTAGCCTCTATTGATGTCAAAGTAGAAGAAGAAGATAAGTGTATTATGCTTCTTTGTTCTTTACCTAAATCTTGGGATAATTTTGTACTTGCTATCACTGCTAACATGGAAGATCCAAAGATGGATGCTCTTGTAGCAACTTTGTTGTAACATGAAATGAGGAAAAAGGAAATGGATAGTACAGGTGATGCTCTCAATGTAAGGGGAAGGCCTAAAGAAAGAGGGTCTAAAGGAGATAAGAATGGGCCTAAGGATAGGACAAGTCTAAAGGTAGATTAATTGATTCAAGATGCTTGTTTCCTATGACTCCTCACAAGGAGTGGCTTACCACATATGAGAAATATGATGGAGGTGAAATCTACCTCAGTGATAACACTCCATATTCGATTGTCAGAAGGGGTAAGGTTAAGTTGTGTTTTAGTGATGGGAGGATTAAAACCCTTCCTGGTGTTTTGCAAGTTCCTAGAGTAGCTAGAAATTTGTTTTCAGTTTTGAAGTTGAATGATCTGGGAATAAGGGTAACTTTTGATAAGCATGGTTGCAAATTGGTAAGAGGGAATTTGGTGATAGCGAGAGGAACAAGGAAAGGAACCCTGTTTAAGCTGGAAGTCACTACTTTTGTAAACTTTGCATATGTAACTAAAAAATCTGAAAACACTTGTATGATGTGGCACCGCAAATTGGGTCACATAAGTGAGACTACTTTAAATTCTATTTTGAATAAAAAATTGTTAGATGGTTTATCCTATTCTGATGAGAGTTTTGATTTCTCTAAACATTGTTTGTTTGGTAAACAAAACAAAAAATCATTTCCTTCTGGAAATACAAAATCTAAAGTTAAATTGGAATTGATTCATACAAATGTGTTTGGCCCTGTGGATGTTGAATCAATTGGGAAATTTAGATATTTTGTCTCCTTTATCGACGATTTTACAAGGTTTACCTGGTTATATTTTATGCAATATAAATCTAAAGTTTTCACTAATTTTACGAAATTTAAAGCCTTGGTTGAAAAGAAATTAGATTATAAAATTAAGGTATTAAGGTCTAATAATAGAGGGGAATACCGTTCTAAGGAATTTGATAAATTTTGAAGCATGCAGGAATTGTTAGACAAAAAACTACTTTGTACGCTCCTCAACAAAATGGTGTAGTAGAAAGGATGAATCAAACGATTATGGAAATAGCTAGAAGCATGTTAAGTGGTTCGCGGCTTGATAGATTCTTTTGGGTAAAAGTTGTAAGTAATGCTTATTACTTGATTAATAGATCTCCTTGTAAAGCTCTTGAAACAACACCTTATGAGATGTGGACAGGTAAGAAACCTTCTATTTTGCATTTAAGGGTATTTGGCTATGAGGCTTATGTTCATGTGCCTAAAGAAAAATAACTAAGCTGGATCCTAAAGCTAAAAAGTGCATTTTCATTGGATATGGTGATAATGTTAAAGGTTATAAGCTATAGAATCCTCTAACCAAGAAAAGCATCTATTCTAGAGATGTGATTTTCAGGGAGCTTAGCGTTATTTCTGTACCTAAACAGCCAAAGGAAAAGGATAAGGGAAATAACATGCATTTTGAAATTAAGAAAAAAGATGCACCTCAAGAAGAAAAAATAGATGGATTTGATGAGGAGGAAGAAGATGAGGAATTAGATGAAGTTACTGATCAAACTGAAGAACATGAGGAAGAAAATCAGGAAGAGGTTGAGCAAGATCAAGAACACCAAGAGCCTCATACTCCTATTCTTAGAAGATCCACAAGAAAATGAAATTCAGTTGATAGGAATAGCCCACCTAATTTTCGTTGTATATTTGCTTTATTAATTGTTGAAGATGAACCTAGGAGGCTCTCTCTTCAAAGGAAAATGAGTCTTGGTTACAGGCTATGCAAGAAGAGATGATGGCATTGGAAAACTATAACACTTTGGATCTTATTGATTTTCCCCAAGGAAGAAATCCCATTGGATGTAAATGGGTATTTAAAAAGAAATTTGAAGAAAATGGTCACTTGGAAAGATATAAGGCTAGATCAGTGGCTAAAGGCTACTCCCAGAGAGAGGGAGTTGATTTTGGTGAAATTTTTTCTCCTGTCGCTAAATTAACTTCTATTAGATTCTTGTTATCTATTACTGTCGCTTGTGATTTTGAGATAGAACAAATGGATGTTAAAACTTCTTTTTTGCATGGGGATCTTGAGGAAGAGATTTATATGCGACATCCTGATAGTTTTGTTGTGAAGGGAAAAGAAAAATTGGTTTGCATGTTAAAGAGATCTTTATATGTTTGAAATAGTCACCCAAAATGTGGTATTAGAAGTTTGATGCTTTTGCATTGAATTTGGGATTTCTTAGGAGTGAAGAGGATCATTGTGTATATATTAAGGTTGTTGATGATCATATTCTAATTATTATCTTGTATGTTAATGACATGTTTATTCGTAACGACAAGGTAATGATTGGTGAACTCAAGAAACAACTTTCTAGTGCTTTTGATATGAAGGACTTGGGGGCTGCTAAATACATTCTTGGAATGGAAATCAAAGGAGATTGTGGTAACATAAAGCTTTGGTTGAGCCAGAGTAAATATGTTGATATCATTTTGCAGAGGTTTAATATGCATGATTGTAAGTCAATTAGTATTCCATTTCCAATTGGTACTAAGTTGAGCTTGGATATGTGTCCTAATTCTGATGATGATATTGAGGATATGTCTAAGATTCATTATGCTAGTTTCGTCAGTAGTTTGATGTATGCAATGGTTTGCACTAGACCAAATATAGCCCAAGCAGTGGGAGTTCTAAGAAGGTTTATGTCTAACCCTGGTAAAGAGCATTGAATTTTTTTTAAAAGGGTGTTTAGATATTTGTGAGGTACTTCTGATTATTGTTTGATTTATCATGGTATTGATAATGTGGTCAAATCATTGGACATACAAGGATTTATTGATGCAGATTGGGCAGGTGACTTGGATAGTCGAAGGTCCACCAATGGGTATGTGTTTACTTTGTTTGGAGGAGTAGTGAGTTGGATGAGTAAAAGGCATGCTACAGTTGCTTTATCCACCATTGAATCAGAGTATATGGATGTTACTCATGTCTCTAAGGAGGCAATTTGGTTGTAAAGGTTGTGTACAGGTATTGGTTTTGATTGCAATATTGTTCAAGTTAACTGTGATAGTCAAAGTGCAATTCATTTGGATAAGAATTTGATGTATCATGCTTGAACTAAACATGTTGATATCCAATATCATTTTGTTCGTGAGTTGATTGTTAATGGTCAAATTGAGTTGAAGAAGATTGACACATAGGAGAATATTGCATATGTTATTACCAAACCTGTGAGCACAAATAAATTAGACCTTGCTACTTGCACCTAGTTGATTCCATGATGGTGTGATTTTCCTAGCTCTTGTAAGGTATTCAACAAGTGGGAGAATGTTGGGAATTAAGGTGTCTCAACCTTGGCAATTCCTGAGTTGTTTATTTATTATTAATTTAGTTTTTCCCATGGATAAAAATAATTTATGTTATTAAATATTTGTGCTCCATCAAAAGGGACGTGATATTTTGAGTTGGAACTTTTGCCACATGTCGGTTCCTTGAAAAATAATTTATTAGTTGTCAAAAGATTCCCACTTAGTGGTATAACATGGAAAACCTATTTTTAAGGATGTTATGACGAACTCTATGACAACTATAAGGGCTAAAAGTGGGGGGATATCATTTTGGACGTGAGAATCATCTATGACATGCGTAAGAGAATCTTTGCATAGCTATTGATGGTTTATGTTGCATGTAAGTGCATCTCCTATTTTATAGGGATTCTTATGACATCTTGTAAGAAGTTGTAATGTCATGTAAGAGACCATGTTTATCATGTAAGAGGTCGAATGGATTTTTACCATGGTATTTCTGAACCTTGTTTTGACCCATGGTAATATTTTATGGTGGTATTTTGAGCCCCCATGAGTCTATATATTGAGGGGTTGATTTGTAGACATGATGAGATATTTTACAGGTACACAAATGCTATCGGATTGAAGAGGAGTTAGAGTGGTTGTATTGTGAACACCATTGTTGTTAATACAACTATTCATCTCTTCTTTGATGGAGTTTTTTCCTGAAAGGGTTTCTCCACGTAAACATTGTGTTATGTGTTGTGGTTTTTATTCTTTGCATTTTCATCTCTTACAGTTGTTTAAATCTCCATATGGTTTACACAACATAATCTGTTAAAGCTTCCATTATTGCTATTCCTTTACTATTTTTCTAACACACTTGGACCCCTCTTGATGCAAATTTGTTTACTTTAGTGTGAGTTTGAAACAATTTCCTCCACTCACTAAAGTGGGGGCTAAATGTAGTGTAGAAAAATGTATCCCTTTATATTTTCACACATGTTTGGGCCCTTGTGAATTAAATGGACTTAATTATGCCATATTTAGGGTGTTGTAAGGTGTTTTCTTACACTTTCACACTAATCCATGGTTTTATTAATTAATTGGGCTTATTTATGCTATAATTGGCCTTATTTTACATCCATAAGCCTTAATTGATGTATCTTTTCAAGGATAATCCTGACATAAACCAACATCCAATCATAATTTATGTGATTTTGGATTGTATGGCCTAGATTTAGTGATCTAGGATTCGTATGCCACCTTGGGTGTATGGGTCCCACGTAGGTTTTGGGGCCCCGATCTGGATTTCACATTAATCTAAGCCTTTCTTGAAAAAAAATATGTCCTAATCTTAGCGTAATGGGAATCATACGCCACTTCTAGCATATGAGTCCTGCTTGGCTTAGACCTAAATTAAATTCAAATTATTGGCAGGATTTTATTCTCCTAGATCTAATGTCGACTTGTAGTGTTGTAATTTTAGGAAATTTGGCATAAACAAGTATAAATACAAGGTTATTTCACTCATTTTCACCTAGGAAATTCATGAGAGCATTCCTTAGAGCGAATTTGAGTTCACAAGAGCATACATATGTTTACAAGAGCATTCAAGAGCCTTCAAGAGTTGATTATCAAGTGTTTTGGAGCATTATTCAAGTATCAAGCATCATGTCAAAGTCATCATGCATCATGTTTTTTTTTGAGCTAACATTTGTGATATAGGGTTTCATGATTCAAGCAAGCATTAAAGTCAAGATCCACATTCATGCAAGCCATTTCCTACATGTTTGCAACACTTTATTCAATGGTTTGGTGAGTTGAAAAATTGCATACTTTTTCATTCATCATTCCTCCATTTCATTTGATTTCATTACAAGGTTTGATTACCAAAATAGGGAAAACCCCTTTCCACTAACAAAACAAAAAATTTCCCTCTCTTTAGTGTGTGATTTGCAGATCGAGGTTGAAGATAAATTGAAGAGCAAGTTTGGAGAAAGTTGTCAAAGTTGCTACCTTGTTTACAAGATCACTAAAAGACACCTACATAGCAGAATTTAGCAGTTCAAATCTGGAAATCAGGTTGAGAAGGAAGAACAAAGATAGAAGAGCAGATTTGGATCTTGATCCTCTAAAAAATCCAAATAGGACTGATACGCCACTTTTGGCATATGAGTCCTAGTATAGTGAATTTTATATTTTTTAGGAGTTCTAGACTTGTCATTTCCATATTTATGTTCTTTCCCAGAAACCCTAATTATGGACTAAATCGCTCAGCCTGACGTATGAGTACCAATGTACATTAATGGTGCAGGGGCACCTAGTCAAATTTTGTAAATATGGTCAAGTGTTAGATTTTTGGGTGTTTTGAGTCTTGTGTGGTGTAATAAGGTCTATTTAGACCTTTTTCAATGTATTGAGTCTCATGGGGTCAGTTGTAGTTAAAGTTGTCATGTTTTGTAATTTGTTGCAAAAGTTGCACAAACAACTTTGCATTTTTGTCATATTTGGAAGTTGAACGGTCTTTTGGTTAAAAAAAGTGGTTATGAACCATCATGTTTGGGTTGTGCAAGTTTTAAAATGCTTCACAAACCTCGAGGTAAGGTTTTGAAGTGTTTTGGAAGTGCAAACAATAAGAAGTGCTCTATTTTTTTGTAATCTTTTGTGTAATTTTGTTGCTACAACATTCTGTACGGTTCCGTACGGAGAGATTATGATCTAAAGTGCATTATATTTGATTGAGGCATGAACTAGCTTTGTTTTGGTGTTGATTTCATAAAGTTTGAAGGTTCTTATAGCCAAAATACTGAGAGCGGTTTGAAGACCCTAGGTTAAGAGGGTTTGGTAGAAATAATGGCATATTAGACCATTCCACTGGTGAAATTCTCTACAAATCGGTGGAATGGCTTTAGTTAGGATGATTTTTAGTTTGGTAGTGATTTTAGATGCAAGGGATGGAGTTAGGGCCCTGTTTATTGAAGCCCTAGTGATGAGTCCAAATAATGACTCATTTTTTGTTAGGATTTATCATATGTTTGTTATTGTTAGTATGGGGTTTTAGCACCTAGTTACTAATACTTTCTATGATATTTCCCTAAACTTATGAACTTTGGACATGAACTTATCCCTGTAAATTTTGATGGTATTAACTTGCTATGTGATATATCTATATTAATTTTACATGTGATTGAATGAATGTTATTCTAAGGTGATTGTGGATATACAATTGTCTTGTGCACGCTAATGTCATAATGCAGGTTCAAATTAATATGTAGATATAAATAAAGCTTGTAAGGTGGAAGAAGTTCATGCCAACTGATCGGTTGCTAAAGGATTCAAATAGAGATGGGCATTAAAGAGGTCAATGGTCGGAAACTTCCCGTTCATGTGGAAGTTATAACTGAACTTTAAATGACCATGTCTATTAATTGAGTAGATTTAGGAGGTGTTGCTACGATGGATCCTCGTTTAGGAAAGTCTAGTTTTGACTAATTCTTGTGCATGTATAACCCCCTTCCCCTTTTCATGCTTTCAATAAATGGTGTCCTCCTAGTTTGTTGGAGTCGACTGCCTAGTTAGTTAGGGTTAGTTAGAAGTTTTCCTTCTATAAATAATGATCAAATGTTCCTCTTGAAGAGGTTGGACATTCTGATATTGTACTTTCTTTTTTCAATTTCAAGGAATACATTCATGTTTTTGTTATGATGTAACAATGTTTTCAATTAATAAAATGATACTTTAGTTTGCTACATCTGAGTTAGTTTTGGGAAGACTAATTCAATGGGACCCACTTGGTGAGAATTCCATCCATTAAGTTTAGTAGTTACTTTTTTGTTCAGTAATTAGTTACGGTCTTAGTAGTTGTATGTTCCTGCAGCCATTGGAACTTCGTTTTGTGTTTGTTCCTGTAGCCAAGGCAGACGGAGTAACTTCTTGTCTGTTTGTTGAGATTTTTGTTTCTGTCATTTATTTCAGTTCATTTTAGTTGTTGATTCATGCTCAATACTTATGCTAATTCCTTTCAATAATTTTACCTTCAGTACTATTTCCTTTCTAGTTATAAGATAAGGATTACTACAATTGAGTCCTAGTGCATAGACAATGCTGACCCATTTCAAGTTCATGTCCCTGGGTTGATAATGAAATGAACCTTCATGATTATCAAGATAACTACTTGGTGCAGATATCTAATCTCCAAGTTATAGCTTTAAGGGCTTAGTTATTGAACCATTAGAGGGGGCCAACACCTAGCCTAATATGTCAATGTATTAGGCTAGAATTGTTAGGTAGAGGTAGGGTTTTGACATTTGGTTAGTTGGTAGATGTTCCAAGTGATAAAATTTGTTGTTTCAGACCCCATGTAATATTTCTAGAGCCTTGGAGTGAAGATTGATGATTTGGGAAAGGAAAATCACATACTTGCTTTATAAAAGAGACCTAATTGGGCTTAAGGGTAACGTAGCAGTCCATTTTTGAAGGAGGTGTTTTGAAACAAGTCTATGCACAATTTGGATATGTTAAAGAAGGGAATAAAGGGTATTCTGAATGGTAACTGTTACATATTTTTTGCCTCAGCTCAAATGGAGGAGCTGGTTGATTATTATTTTCCGTAAAATGGAGTTGCAGATTGTTTTTAAATGTTGTTTTGCATTACTTTGTGCATTTGAGTAACAGTTATGCATTTTTGAAGTTATGAGTTTGCAGAGTGCCATTCAGATGTTGCAATTTTTGATGAAAGACATAATTGATTACATGTGCAAGATAGCATTTCAGATGCTTTTATTCATTTTGAAAAGAACTCATATTTTTACAAGGCTTCATTTGATTTCACAATCAGAATAATATTACAACATTGCATGAGGTGCATTTTCTTTTCAACTGAAAAGCAAAAATTGAAATCAAGGATCCACACAAGCTGTGGATTTAACTATAACTGTTCCAATGCATTTCTAACAGCACAATGCACTACTGAAGATGAGAAAGGAGAACATATAAGCAACAACATAGTCATCATTGCCTATATCGACGCTTGATGTTGAATGGTGCACCTCGCCATCTCAAGCTTCGTCGACCTATAAGAGGAGAAGAGGGGTGTCAGTGGCTTCGACTATGACATAACTCATAGGACAATATACTATGAGCAATGCATTGAAACAATCAAATTAAATCAAATGCAGTATGCAAAAGTGAACTGAAGAAGAAGTATCAACATCATAATCAACATGTTCTATTTTTATGCTAACGCTGTTTGTTTCCTTGTGTAGGTATAGGTTAAGTCATGAAGTGGAACATTATTCAAAGACCAAGCATGTGGAGTAAAATGAGCTCCCACAAGGGTAGAGCCCGGCATGCTGCCCGATGCATTTAATGGGCCGATTTTTGAAAGATTTTTCATCATATACATCAAATAAAGTGAAATACAACTGAAAGAGTAAAACAGAGTTATCCATCAAGTAACAACCAACTGTGCATTCATAACGATCAACATTTCTTTCTGAAGGCTACAGGTGAACAGTGAGTTTAGTTCACTTAAGGAATTTAACAGGGTACATTTGCATCAGAAATTGCTGAATTATTTCATTTTCTGTGCTGATTTTAATCATATGTCATATGGGTTTCAATTCATTATTTCTCTTTTGGATAGTGAACATGCATACATATGCCTTAATGATTTGTTCTATTTTTCATCATCAAAGAGAACAGTTTCTGAGAACAGTTTGTGCAGTGAGATATAAAAATGCATGAAGAGTACCATGTTGCTCACTAAAACAAATAGACAGTGCACCTGAGTGTTAGACAAATTTCTAGTTTTGAGTTGACTAGTGAAGAAATACTGCATTATCAATGGTAATAATTAAGTGACCTTTTCAGAAAAATAACAGAAGAGCAAGTATTTTTCTTTCTAGAATGTTTCTGAGTTACCAGCTATACATTTGAACCGGTGTTTAAAAGTGATTCATACTGATGCAATGTTGCAGTCCAAGAACAAAAGGTAAAGCCTCTACAGAATTCAAATAAAGGAAATGACAGTTGTTGTGTTAAATTTTAGTATTGGTTATTAAGAGCTTCAAGAAAGACAGTGAACTCATTTTGATTGTGCCTCAAACGGGATCGTGTGTCAAAGATTAGTCAAGGACAATAACCAAATGTGTTGTTCTTTCATTTTGATTTCTGTGAATTACAAGTGTCAAGTAAGATGTCAAATGTAATTGGTCAAGCCATGAATTAAATATAACAAATATGCAGGATGTTGATCATTTCCAGATTACTTAGTCAAGGTTTTAACAGAACAGTGAGGTAAGGTTTCTGTCTACAAGATGAGCACAGAATGCAGTTGGGGATCATAATGGAATGTTCAAGTTCAAACTTAATACACATATGAAGTTTTGAATACAAAAAAATCTTTCAGATTTTTAGTACCTGGAGAATACTCTCAGAATGAGTATTGGATTTTCTATTTTAAGGATAGTTTACAGCTCTATGATGTTTTCAGTTCTATGATTTGAACTCAGGTGTTACGACTATCAAAAGAGTACAAAAATGCCAAAATGAAAGCTGGGTATATGAGCTAAATAAGTATAAACAAATACACAAATTCTTGTTGTTTCATCATAACTCTTGTATACTTCTAAAGGCATCTTTTATTTCAGAAGTTAATACAAAATGTCACTGGTTATAGTCAAGATTCTGAAAGAAATGCAAGCATGTATACAGTTTATCACCATTTCAAGAAAGTATGGGAGATCGAGCTCTGTCACAAACAAAATACATGTTTTGCTTTTAGAGGTTCCAAAACCATGATATTGTTTTGCTTCAGAAGTGTAGGGTGTTCACTGTTTGCTCTAACTCGAGCCATATGGATGGAACAATAACAGTTACTTCATAGTTTCGAATGCTTTTAGAATACAGAAAATGCATGTCTTCAGAAATTTTGAACACCCACATGAGGGTTTTTTTTCGAACAGTACAAAGATATGATAATTGATGATACCCATATGGGTTTTTTCATGAAATCAACAGTAAATTATAAATGTGAAGATTTTGTTCTAGGTCGAGCTTCAGAGAAAAGCAAATGCATTTTTTCCCTTAATATTTCAAAAGACCCATTTCCAGTTTATTTTCAAAATACAGAAAATGGTGTTTCCTTTTAAAATTTTGAATACCCATTTTTAGGGTTGGTGTCAAAATGCAGAAAAAATAGCTACAGAAATACCCACATGAGATCTGAAGAAAATGGCAAGGATATTCAACAAATGCGAGCTCTCAGATGTTAGTCGAAAGACAGAAGGAGGGTAATGCAGAACTATTGAAATCTTTTTAATACCCACAAACAAAAATGTTACTAAATTGATATAATGGAGATTTTCTATTCTGGGTCGAACTTAAATTCAAAAAAATTGCTTTCTACAGTGCTCTTTTGGCACGGCCTGTACATGGCTAGAGGAATCATGAGATAAAGATAGCTTTTAGAGTTTCTACAAAGCAAAGGAAATTACCAGTTCAAATTTCTGAATCTCTCTAGCCGTGGCCATAGCTTCCTCTTTAGCTTCCCAAGGCAGAGATTCGAGTTTCCAAGTGGTGGCCGAGCTCTCACTGGTGAATGGAGCACAGAAATGAGCATGGGAAGCACACATAAATGCAGAGTAAAGACATCAGAGTCAGTTCACCATGACCTCAAGGCCAAAGTAGAAGTTATAAGAACCATTAAACTTAGCTTACCTTTGCACAGTGAAGGAGAACTAGAATTCAAGTCGAGCTTTCATGGAGTGGACAATGGAGAACGAGCTCAAACTCATGGTAGCATGATAAATCAAGTTAAGTGTAAGTTAGAAATGAACAGACCGCGCCCTTAGGGCTTTTTGATGCTCAAGATAATGAAGTGGAAAAATCATTTCGCCATGGGAAAAATGACTTACCCATTGAAGATTCGGTCAACTAGAGAACAGAGGAGGATTTCTATGCACACGGGCTTGAATCCAACACCATCATGGTGGCAGTTTTTTCTCAGGCAGAGTTTCCTTCTCCTCAAGTCATGGGTGCGAAATGGTGATAATTAGGGTTTGACCCTATTTTGTTCAAATCCCTAATTCGAAGCATTATGAACTTTCTAGAATTTCCATTCAAAATGCACATGTCAATATCATATGGTGGCCGAACTCATAATGTTTCCTTTATGATTTATCAAAACCTAGGTTCATGTCAATATCAAATGGAGGCCGAAGTTCTATGCCTAGGTTATTTTTTAAGTCTTTGAGGCTTATACTTTGTGCCTTACGAGAATAAGGATCAAGGGATGCCTTACCTTAGATCTTGTTTTAATTGAATTGAGAAAAAAATCAATAAGGTATCTTATCATTTAGGGTTTGCTTTCACCTTGAAGGTCAATTTTAACCTTAGGGTTTTATTTTTTTAATTGATTTTAAAGAAATCAATTGGAGTTGTGATGAGGAGATAATGATGACATTGGTATATTTTTATGATTTTTGGGAAAAAATCAATTATTGTAATGAAGAAATAAGCAATTTTATTTTTGCAAAAGATTTCCAATCTTTGAGTTGCAAAAATAGGGCAAATTGTAAAAATCTGCATCTTGTAAAGCAGAAGCATAAAGCGATGTTTTATAATTGCTTTATGTTTTCTTGCTATTTTTAGCAGATCTTTGACTGAGCTTTCTTCTGGGTCGGATTCTAGACTTATCTTGGAGAGATAAGGTGTTTTTTGAACTTTTAAAGCAGATTTTGCCCATTTTTAGGGGCTTGACAGTGTAATCATAAAAGCTTTGTGCTTTTTTCTGCTTTAAAGCAGTTTTTGAGTTTGTTTGAGGCCTTTTTTCCTTCAGCTTTTTTTGAGCTAGGATTAGGGTTTCCTTGAGAGTTTCTTGATAGATTTAGTCTTTCAACTCTCCATTCAATTAGTTCAGATCAGTTTCTTGCCCTTACTCATTTCAGGGAGCTTGTAAACCTTTTGATACTCAGTTTGGTTGGATTGACACTCTTCTAGTTTTAATAGAGCAACAGATTTCTCCTTCTTA
This sequence comes from Sequoia sempervirens, assembly GCA_007258455.2. Lineage (NCBI taxonomy): Eukaryota > Viridiplantae > Streptophyta > Pinopsida > Cupressales > Cupressaceae > Sequoia > Sequoia sempervirens. The sequence goes on along the minus strand of VDFB02353493.1, from coordinate 157,973,485 downwards.
TTTTCTGTCTCAAGTTTTGTAATAGCAATCTGATGTACTTGTGTTTTCAAATTGAAATCCTTTTATGTCTTGTTGTTATAGGTTGTGTTTCAGAATTATATGTTTTAGGTTGCATGTTGTATTTGATTTCCATATCTTCACGCAAATCACTGATGGGATATGTGCCAATGAGATTGTGAGGATTATTGCAATAAAGAAGTTGTTATGAGTGGTTAGGTCTAAATTCTTATAAGTTTGGTGAATCATCTTTTAGAAATAAGTTTTTATGTTCAGTTATTCTTCATCCCTTTCCTCAGAAGTTTTTTTAGAATAGAATTCATCATCCGGAGAACCAGCTCACTCTGGAGATTCCTCTTTCGCATAAGATCACCCACATCTGAAAGAGGTTTCCATGTTTCAGTAGTTTGCTGAATATTGCATTCAGCAGGGTGCAAAACTATTGATAACAGTAACCAATTCATGGGTTTGAGGCCTTCTCTAAAAGATATGTTCAATTTTCACTATTTGATGTGCTACAAGCAAGATTGAAGGAATGGTAAGGAAACGCCAAGTTAGGGTTTGAAAAGTGGAAAAATTGTTCAAGAATGATTGAATTGTGTTTAATTAAACAACCTCCACCCATTCTCTACATAAAATTGGTATCAGAGCATAGGTTTTGATCTTTTGAAGGAAAGAGATTAAAGTTTGAAGAGGGAAAAGTCATAATTTGAAAGGACAAGATGCCTCCTAAGGGTAGTGCAATCATTGCTAGAGAAATAAGGATGATGAAGGAGTCTCAAGAAGTTGTTTTAGCCAGAATTGCAGTATTGGAAAAAAACTAAAGAAGAGGTAATGCCACTGAAGAGGAGAGTGACTGAGAGGAAGAGGAAGAGGGTGAGAATGAAAACCCTCAAAGAGGAGTCCAAGGTGATGATGAGTTGGACCCTGATGAAAGAAGGATGGTTAAGATGCTGAAGACTATCAGAGGAGAGACTACTGAAGTGAAAATGGAATTTCCCATGTATATTGGGAAGATGGATAGTGAAGAAGTGTTGGACTGGATTGATGCACTAGACGACTACTTTGAGTACAAGGAGGTAGCAAAAGCAGAAGAACAAAAGGTAAAGTTTGCAAAAACTAAGTTGAAAGGCCCTACCCTAACTTGGTGGAACTATGTACAGGAAGAGAGAGTGAAAAAGGGAAAAGAAAAAATAAATTTATGGGATAGGATGGTGTCTAAGGTTAAGAGACAATTCTTACTTGGTGACCATGCAATTCAAACATTTAGGAAGTTGCAAAACCTAAAGCAAAAGGAGATGGATGTTATGGCCTACACAGAGGAGTTTCATAGATTGAGCCTTAGAGTAGGTCATGTTGAAGATGAAGTTGAGAAGATAGCAAGGTATATGAATGGACTAAGGTTCAATATTCAAGATGAATTGAGTCTTTCCACCCCTAGAACGGTGGAAGAGTGATTCTAATTGGTTGTTAGGGCAGAAGAGAAATTGCAAAGAAGGCAGGAAAAACAAAGTAGAGGCAGAGGAAAGAACTTCAGGGGCAAAGGATCCTTTGGTGGAAGAGGACAATCACAAAAGAAACAAGGTGAGTCAAGTGGCAATCAAGAACAAGGCTCGGAGTCAAGAGGTGGATTCAAAGGTAGAAGACCTAATGGTAGAGGAAGATTTGGAGGGCAAGGTAGAGGTTCAAAAACCTTTTCAGGGAGATGCTATCAATGTAACGAATTTAGCCACCTAGCATGGAAGTGCCCGGAGAAACAACCTTCTACATCACATGGAGGTGAAAGGAGAACACAGTTGGTGCAAGAGGAAGATTGTGAGAGTGCTAACTCTCCTTCTCAGCATGCCGCTCTAGAGGTTGGAGAAAATATGATGATGAGAAAAACACTCCTCAAGGTTCTTGTGGTGAAGGAGCCTCCACAAAGAAATTCTTTGTTCAGAACCACTTGCAAATCTCAAGGCAAGGTATGTAAGGTTGTTGTAGACTTCGGTTCAACTGATAATTTAGTTTCTTTGGAGATGGTTGAAAAACTAAAGATGAAAAGTATTCCACACCCTGCACCTTATAAGGTTTCTTGGTTGAATGAGGGTCAACAAGTCTTGGTCAATGAAAAAACATGTTAGAGTTTAACATTGGGGGATATAAAGACAAGATTTTGTGTGACATCATACCAATGGATGTTTGTCACTTGCTGCTAGGAAGACCCTGGTAGTATGAAAAAAAAGCCAAGCATGGTGGGTAGAAAAATACACATGTAATTGAAAAAGATGGAGTCTCTTTTACCCTCACCCCTTTGCAAGATGAAAATGTAGATACTCAAGTTGGGTCAAGTTGGGTCAAGTGTCATGTTGTTTGGGGAGAAAGTGTAGACATGGAAAATATACTGACATACTTGATCCTGATCACTAACATCGTTTCGTCTTGAATCATCTTCTTAACTAGTCATCACTTTTCATCCCTTAATTGAATAAATTAGTTTTATCTAATTAGGTCATCACTTCTTGTTAATTAAATAAATCAACGTTATTTAATTAACCTTATTAGACTCTATTTAATTAAATTATTCATTTTATTTGATTAAATCCCTAAAGTCATTCTATTAAATTAAATAAATTAAACCTTGTTTAATTTAATCTAACATCATCACCCCTCTTTAATTAAATAAATCAAAATCTTTTATTTAATTAAATCTAAATCATATTCCTCTCAACTTTTATTTAAATCATCCAAAAATCTAAATCAAAGGGTCACATCAACTAATCTCCTATTAAATTAATCAAATCCCGGTTAATTTAATCCTAATCACCTAAATCCTCTAGATTTTGCAATTTGCACCAATAAATCATTTCTTTGATTTAATAAAATTCCTAATTACTTTCAAAATGGCATCAAAAGGGAATATTCCTCCAAGTTTGAAAATCCCTCCAAATGGATTTGTCCTTCCAACAAGGCATTCATTTCCTCTTACATGTCCTTGTGCAGTGAGCCAAGTGGCATTTAATTCATTCATTTCTCCCTCCAACATGTCATTTCACAATTTTGAAATTCCACCTAATATCATTTATTGTGCACATTCATCAAAATGTGCTCAAGTTTCCTCCATTCACATCTTGACAAGTGGCACTTGGCCATTGGAGGTTGAATGATCCCACATTGCTCCATTTTGCCTCATTCTTCAACATTCTCATCTATAAATAAGAGGCTTTCCTTTGTATTTTGCATCCACAACTTAGAGCAAAGTTACTATCTTCACATTTAGAGCAAATTCATCCATTCCCATAGCATTTTACACCATCATAGCTAGGTTATTGCATATTTTATCAAGGAAGCACATTGTTCATCATCATCAAGTGGATCAATCTTCATCAAGCTTGCAAAGGAGTTGGGAAAGGGCCAATTTCCACATCAAATTGGCACTAGTTCCCCCATGGGATTGAGAGTTTGCAAGCTTAAATAGGATTTAATTATTTTTCTTGTTTTGTTCATTTTTTTCCTATTTTGAGCATTGTAGATGAATTTCATGGGGAATCTTAGTTCTAACTTGCATTTGGATCTAATAGTATTTTTCTTTGCTATGTTTGTGCAGGTCTAGGATTAGGATTCACATTTTGGCGCTAGAAGGAGGGAAAATCTCAAGTTCTTAACACATTTTTTGAGAAAATTTTGTGGTTTTTGTTATTTTTGTGTGTCTACAGGAAACTGCACCGCTATCAGTCTAGCGGCACCATAAAATAACACTAGCCTTCTAACGGTGCCATACAGCGATGCTACAAACTTTGAACTCCGCCGCTGAGGTCTTCTTGCCCAAAAAATTCAAATTTCCAAACCACGACGCTGGGTTATTTTTCTGACGTTGGGTTTCAAACTACAAACTGCACCGCTGACAAAAATGCCGCTGTTAGACCTAGCGGTGCTATACAATGTCGCTAACTTCCTTAAAATGTGACGCATATGTGGGTTGCATCATTGGGGTGGGGTAAAGGATCAAATTTCAAGTTATTTCAACATGTGTTTTCTTGCTTTTGATCATTTTGAGCCACTGACCTATTTTTTGCCTCTGTTTTTCTTGGTTTAATAAGTTTTTATAGGTGGAAGCAAGGAAGGAGCAAGGAGGAGTTTGAAGTATAACATCACTTATCCATTGTATCAAGTGTCTTTAGACACTTTTGGAAGAAATTGTAATTCCAAGTCTAAGGACTTTACCCCTTCAAGATTTTAGGACTCAATAGATTTCGATTTGGGTTTAAAACGAACAAGACAAAGGGTTTAAAAAGAACTTTAGGAAAACTCAATAGATTTTGTTTAAGGTTCACAATTGAACAAACAACTTTCATCTTTCCTTTTTGGTGCTTTAAAAATAATCTAATCATTGCTTTGAGGATTTAAAATGAACATGTGCATCTTTGTTTTGTAATCACTTACCCAAAATAATATCATCTAAAAGACGTATGCGCTTCTCTCATGTCTCGCGATGATATTGAGAATCAAAAGGCTTTTGGTGATATTAAGTTGTGTAAGTGATTGCCTCCACACTTCAATTTGGATTCTAAAATTGAACAAATCTTGCGAGTGTGAGTTAGGTATATCGCGTGTGTTCTCTCTTTGTTTCTCAACAAAGATTGATCGAACTACGGATGTACTTGATCACTTTTGTGTTATCTTAGAGGGCCTAACTTGTGGGAAAAAGTAATCACACAAGGGAATGACCCAACCGGGAATACGCTAAGGCCAAGCGACTTCCAACCGGTATATAAGTGTGGGTACTTGAGGAAAGGAAAGTATCACGAGGATTGTTCCAACGAGAAGGGCAACAATGGTCTCTCAACGCATGGATTATCCCCCATGAACGGAATGCCCCTACTAGAACCTTTGTTTAGAAAGGCCAAAATCCTTAATCTATTCGTTGGTGCAAGAACAGTCGTTCAGCCGCCCCACAATTTTACAGCTTTTAGTAGAGATGAGAAGTATGCCATGGGAGATTCATGGGTACTAATACTTGGCTGACCTGTAGAAGTGAGTGTCGTGGAGGGGAGCTAGTGTGGTCAAACATCTAATCATCCGCTAAAATTAGGAATAGATGGATTTGTCCAAGTAGGGATTCAACAAATAGTGTCTCAATATCCATAGGGTTTTGCATGTTCTTGAAATAAAAATAGTTTGCTTGATCTTAAACATTGGAAAAAAAACATTCAACATCATCATAAAATTTCAAACCCTTTAGGAAGTAAATACCACTGACAAAATTCAAGTGTTATTTCTTGCCCTAGGGATTCCATCCTTAGAGAATTCTAAACATTTGGATTTATATCTCAATTTTCTCACTAAATTCAACAATAGGGAACTTTTGCCTTGATTTCCTTGATTTCCACATAATGGACTTTGTGGGATGTGAAGAAATTAGGACATTAGACATCTAAATTGAAAACCTAATCAAGAAGTGTTTGTGGTAAAAGGAAGTCACTAAACAAAGATAAAGAACAATTGAACCTCACACGTGTTCTTTCAAATGATTTCCTGCAAGATCAAGATCTAGAAACCGAAGACTAAGGGTCTTAGTTACAAAGCTCACAAGAAAAAATTGTCTATGCTTTACGATTTTAAGGAAAGATTGACCTTCAACTTCTATAAATGTGCATCAAGAAACAATCCCAACTTGTACTCATTTTATTATTGTCAAATCCCAACACTTTTTCAAAGGTTTGAACATCTTGTTTAGAGTAAAGTGTGTTCATCAAAACTAAAGTCTTGTAAACAAGAATCTTTTAGGTACACATAGGATCAAAGTCAACCTTCATCCATCTTTCAAACATCAAACCAAAATCATCTCACCAACAACTCTTGAAAATCTTGAAACCATCCTTTATGCTATACTTTTTGGAAAATCCATGAATCAAAATCCTTGAGTCCAACATCAAATCATCTTGTTTGGCTAGGTATGTGTAGATGCATCCTTCTCCATGTACTTAGTCAAATTACCATCAAATCATCTTGATTGGTTAGGTGTAGGTAGATGCATCCTTCTCCCTACACTTAGTCAGATTATCATCTTGTGAACATATTTATCCCATAGATAACATCCAACATCTGGGGTTTTATTTTTTCATTATCCAAATAGATCAAAATCCAAGAATCCAAGAATCAAATCAAACAAATCCAAAATCAAAATCCAAGAATCCAAAAAAAGTCCCAAAAGTCTAGCATCCCCCTCAAGATCTTCTAAGAGTTTAATCATCCATATCATCCATCTTTAACACATTTCACCATCACACTTTGATCCTTAAACATCCTATATTTTCTCTTTTGAGCCTCATTTTATGGTTCAAACTAGATCACAACACAAGAAGAACATGGAGTATAACAAAGAAACATCAACTTCAAGTGACCTAAGTCAAACCACACCCGAGATCAATCCTATTGGACCTACCAACCCACTACTTGATCTTTCTCTCATAACACAAGATCCTCAAGAGGAAGGGCAAGTGGAAGACATCACCAATACGGGGATGACCCAAGATGAGATCACCGAAATGCTTCAAAACCCTGGCAACCACTGAATTGTCAGAGCTATGATGAAACTGCATCCCTCCCAATACATGCTTGAATTGGAAAAAGAAAGAGAAAAACTCCCTTCCAATTTTGATGTGAGCACTATTGTGGAGAAGCCTTTTATGCCACTTGTACCATTCACCTCACCCACTTAGAGCATCATCCAACCCATTCTTTAATCCACATCATCCATTGCCACCACACAACCCATTGTCAACAAGGGGAGTGCATTACTCCATGCCCTTCAACAACATCCCCTTATCAATAATAAAAATTTGGATGCCAATACCATTACAGGTACATTAGGTACTGTGCCTCAAAATACCCTCCACCAATATGTCCCACTCACATTCCATGATTCCAACAACACATTTTTTCACGCAACTCCAACATATGCTCTTGACCCACAAGTTTCGCTTCCATTGGTACAAGCGGGCTTATTTGAACAAGGCGGGGTCTTCGAGGCCTCATCATCACTCATTCTAGGAAGCCTTCCACCACTTCTAGTTCCAATCCCACCACCACCTCCACCACCATTATCTCCACTACCAACATCCCTATCAATTCCTAGTTTAGGACTTCCCCCTTTACCTAACACAAATCAAATCATCTCATCTAATCCTTTGAATATACCATTGATATCGCAACAATAGGTGGTATCCATCCAAACAATGACATCAATCCCAACACCCCAAAATATGATCTCCCAAGGACCCAACACCTCAATCATATCATCCACCATAATCACTCAAAACACATCTCTACCACTCACCACCACATCTAACATCCCAAATCCACCACCACCACTACCAAATCCAAATACGGAAATCCAGTATAGCATAGCACTACAAGCTCACCAAGCCTACCAAAAGGCACTCCAACAATACCAAGCTACGCAACAAACACAAACTACCCAACAAGCAACATAAGCTGCTCAGGCTGCTCAAACAGTGCAAGCTACTCAGGCTACTCAAGAAACGCAAGCCGCTCAGGCAGCTCAAGTAGCACAAGCTCGACAAGCACAACAAGCCACCCAGGTGCAAGCCCAAGCATTGCTACAACAACAAGCACAAGCACATGCACAGTTACTCACACAACAACAAGCATACTAACAAGCGTTGAAGCTATACCAAGAGCAGCAAGTAGCAGCCCAACAACAAGCATTGTTGGCACAACAACAACAAGCTCAACAACATACACTATTAGTGCAACAACAACAAGACCAACAACAAGCGTTGTTGGTACAACAACAATTACAAGCATATTTGGCACAAAAAAATGTGCAAACACCATCCACCAACACACCAACCAATCCACCCATCCCTCCAACGATTGAACCACCACAAAACACCTTCATCCCTCCCCCTGATCCTCAAGATGATGTATCAACACAAATGAAATTTCTTTCACAACAAGTGCTCGATCTTCAATCAAGGAAAACCATGAAGCCACCAAATAACTTGTACCCCTATCCGTTCGACAGGAGCATTTTCATGAAACCATTCCCAAAGGGATTTGAGATCCCAAAGTTTGATAAATATCGTGGAACAGGAAACCTTGAAGATCACATAAAGGAGTTCCAAGTACATTGCATGGAGGTCGCATGCAATGAAACTTATCTAATGTGATTGTCCCCTCGAAGCTTGGAAGGTACCACCATTGACTGGTTCTCTCATCTCTTAGGAATCAAAAATTCCAAGAAATCATGGACGCATTTGTGCAAAACTATGCCTTCAACATAGCTATGGATGTGAGCCTGGAAGAACTTTCAGCTATGAAACAATCCAAGGGAGAGATGTTTGCTTCATTCTTGCAATGATGGCAATCAAAATCTAATAGAAGCAAATGGGCCATGCCTGAGGAACAACAAGTGTGCACCATCATCACAAATCTTGACAGATTCTTGTCCTTCCATCTCAAAATGCAATGCATCATAACCTACGATCAGTTGATCCCCAAGGTGCTCAATATCAAACGAGCCCTTATCTCACAAGGGGGAGCTCCTTATCAATAAATTCGCCCATCCATCAGCTATAACGATAAACCTTGCACATGGGCGAAAAACAAAAATATTGCCAATCATTGTGTAGTTGACATCAAAGTTGTCATCAGTGCACCTCGATAAAACACACAAGCACCTCAACAATTAGAACAATCGACAAGCCAACACTGTCACACAGTAGCTGAACAACCAAACAGTCAATAATGTGGACAATCAAGGAAAACCACCTCAGTGAAACAAAAATTCACCCAAGCGGAAGTACATGGCCCTTGGGGAATCGACTGAATCCATCATGAAGAGACTGGTGGAGGAAAAATTCATCACAGTTCCCACCTATGAAAACTATCAAAATCCCTTGGTAAAACTACTGTGGTACAATGAAAATCACCTTTGTGATTTTCACAAAATCAAGGGACATACAACTACTAACTGCATGAGGTTGAAAGACTTGATCCAAGACCTCATTGATGACAAAATCATAAATGTGGAATCACCAGCTGGGAATCAAAATCTCAAGATTTACACGAATCTAATGCCCAACCACAATAAGGGGAACAATAACAATGATAAGGGAAAGGGTGCATTCAAAAGTGTGAACCATGTGTATGACCATGCCGTTGCATCTCTAGAAGAAATGGTCACTTTCATCACCATTAAAGGAGCCCAAGCCGATTGTGGAGTCACCACAAGAGGCAGAAAAGTTACCATCGCAAGATCATCTCATCTTCCTAGAGCTTCCACTTCCAACCCAAGATCCATTCCTAGTGGTTATAATGTCCTTGACTAGTTGAAAAGAACCCCAACATAGATCTCCATCATGGAGTTACTGAAGATCTCACTAGCCCACAAGAAGATCCTTGAAGAAGCCTTGGCCTCATCTTCCATCCACATTGATCTTGATGTGGATCAGTTCCAAGCTATGGTCACACACCTCACTACACCTCACCTTCTGACATTTTCAGAACAATATCTTCCAACACAACCATCTCACAATCATGTGCTTCATCTTGAGGCTTTCATTCATAAGAACAAATTCAAGAGGGTCTTGGTAGATGGAGGTGCAGGGTTGAACATATGCACCCTTAAATTAATAAAAAGCTTGGGATTCTTTGAAGATGTTGTTGAAAAAGGAAAAGGCATAACCATCAGAGCCTACGATGATCAAGAAAGAGTTTCTTAGGGCACAAACCAATGCCCTATTCAAGTAGGGTCGTCCATCATGGAAACAACTTGTCAAGTTCTTGATCTGGAATTTCTTTATAATATCCTCCTAGGGTGTCCCTAGATTCATGGGATGCAAGTTGTAGCTTCCACCTTCCACCAGTGTATAAATTTTCCATACCAAGGCCAAGAGGTCACTATCCATGGGGATCTTGAACCCTTTTACTAATGCAAAAATCTGGAAGCAAACTATTACAAAATCCCCCAAGTTCCCAAGAACGATGAGGGCCCCTCAACTCCATACATCGACCCAACTACTCTTGCCTCCACTTTTGCAATAGAGACACCTGCCATTCATGCCATATCTGATATCAAGATCATTATCCAGGACAATGGGTGTGGGGATTATGCAATGCCAAAAAATGCTTTTGTAGTGGGAGAATTACCACAATCTCCTAGGTCATGAGGATGACCATAGTCAAATAATACTTCCTCATCCCAAACCTTCACAGCAGGCTCCTCTAGCTTCAGGAGTTGGGGAGACCTAGGTCGGGAAATAATAGAAGAGGACCCATCAAACCTCCTGTACCAAGACAACAGACCAGGAGCTGACCTACCTATGGATGATAGAAGTAAAGGCTTACAAATGATGCTCGCCATGGGCTATGACAGAAATAAAAAGCTTGGACAAAGTGACAATGGGCTTCTAGTACCTCTCATTCTGGGGACGCGTATGAGAAGTCTTGGTCTCAGATGTACCCCTCCGAAGGTGACCATACTTGGAAAAGGTGCCTCGGTTAAGAAGGTCAAAACTCCTCAACAATCTGCATCTGCCCTCCAATTGCATTTATCCATAGGTATGCCTTTAGACAACTTCACCTTCGACATAACGGATGTGTGTAGTAGTGATGAGGACCCCATAAGCAATTTTCCTATGCTTTTTGAAGACACCCCCCTACTCATGATTAGTACTTTGTATTTTGAGACCAACGACCATCAAACCCATGAAATAACCCTAGTGTACCCCCAGCTCATCGATTATAAACAATGAGGACCACCAATTTTGGACACTTTCAAAAATGATGAGGCTCTCTTAGAATTCATGGGATTGCGGGACACGGTACCATATGGAGATCACAAGGTTGGGTTTGATATCATACTGGACAAACAAGCCTATTATGGGGAGACAATTGAATGCTTTAGTCAAAAAAAGAAAAAATTTGAGAATAATCTCAAGGTCTTTGAGTGAAAACCACACTGTGGCACTCTCTAACCCAAAAAAAATAAAAATAAAGGATGTATCCAACGGTGAAAACCTCTTTAAGGCACCTGAGGATGAAGGATTCAATCTTCCTCTCAATGCTTTACATTAGGAAAAGTTAGTGGTTTTGGCCGAGAAGTGCAACCCAGTCAACTTGGGAATAGAGGAAACTCCACATATCACATTTTATGCTGAATCATTGATGTCAGAAGAATAGGAGCTCCCAGTTTCCTTCTTAAGGGAGAGAAAGGTCAACTTTGCATGGACCTATGCCAACATGCCTGGGCTTGATTCGGAGATTGTGGTCCACCATCTAGCAGTTTACCCCGAGGAAAAGCCCGTTAGACAAAAGCTTAGAAAAATGCATCCCTAGATAGCCTTGTTGGTTAAAATGGAATTAAAGAAGTTACTTGATGTAGGGTTCATACGACCAATCGACTATCCGGAGTGGGTATCAAATCTAGTACCTGTTTCAAAGCCCAATGGGGGGATCCGTATCTACACAGACTTTAGAGACCTCAACAAAGCATGACCCAAGGATGACTTCCCGCTTCCCAACATTGATATGATTGTAGATATGACCTTGGTACATGAGATGCTTTCATTAATGGACGGATTCTCTGGGTATAACCAAATCATGATAGCCAAAGAAGACCAACACAAAATTCCTTTTACTTGTCCATGGGGGACATATTGTTGGAACATGATGTTGTTTGGCCTAAAGAATGCTGGAGCAACATATCAGAGGGCCATGACCTTAATCTTTCATGACATGATTCATAAGGTTGTGGAGGATTATGTCAATGACATATTGGAAAAATCCAGAAAGAGGCAGGACCACATAGTAGCATTGAGTGTCATCTTTAATAGACTTGAGGAATACAAGGTCCGCTTTAATCCAAAGAAGTGTGTCTTCGGTGTACAATCGAGGAAGCTGTTGGGATACATCGTGTCCATGAGAGGGATTGAAATAGATCCCGCTAAAGTAAAAGCAATCCTCGAGATGGAGGAACCTAAGACATTGAAACAGTTGAGAGGCTTACAAGGTCGGCTCTAGTCAATCTATCAGTTCATAGCCCAATTAGTGGACAAGTCAATCCCATATTCTCACCTACTCCACAAGGGGGTAACATACAAGTGGGATGAAAAGTGTGATCAGTCCTTCAACAAGATCAAAGAATACTTACTCATACCACTAGTACTTATGCTGCCAATTCTAGGAAAACCTTTGATCTTATACATATCAGCAACAACAACAGCTCAAAGTGCTCTCCTAGCTCATCACGATGAAAACAAAATAGAGAGGGTGATCTACTACATCAGCCAAACCATGGTAGGGCATGAGTTAAATTATTCATTCATCGAGAAAGCTTGTCTTTTGGTGGTGTTTTCCTCACAGAAGTTCAGACACTACACGTTAGCTCATAAAATAAAACTCATCGTCAAGATCAACCCACTCAAATACCTGCTTTCTAAAGCAATGCTCACAAGAAGGATGGCCAAGTGGGTTATGATCCTATTAGAATATGAAATCGAGTATGTGGAGCGGAAGGCCATCAAAGGGCAAGCTATTGCAGACCAACTGGCAGAAGCACCAATGTATTCAGAGAATCTGCTAATTTCAGAGTTCCCTGATGAATCCATCTTCAACTTGAGCATAGCAGACCACTGGAAATTGTACTTTGATGGTTCCTACACATGGCATGTATCAGGAGTCAGGGTCTTTTTCATCACTCCACAGGGAGACTGCATACTGAGATCCTACAAGTTGGCATTTCCCTGCACAAACAATATCACAAAATATGAGGCTCTAACCATAAGACTCATAATAGCAGTGTAGTGGCATATCATGGATTTCAAGGTATATGGGGATTCACAACTTATAATCAATTATGTGAATGATTAGTATCAAAATAAGGACAACAAGCTAACTCCATACAAGAAATTGGTGGAAAGTCTTAAGGAGTCCTTCATTGAGATCACATTCGAGCAGATACCTAGAGCAAACAATAGAGCGGTAGACACCATGGAGACAATTGGATCCCTAGTGGACATCCCCCGCAATGTACCAAAGTATGAATTCCTAGTAGAGTAGCTTCTCGTGCCTGCATTTGAGGTACCAGAGTTAGAATTTGTGTGCAAAATCATTGGTCCCAGTGATCCCTAGTACCATGATATATACACTTATCTGGCCAAGAAATTACTGAGGATGGGGTACTATTAGCCTACCATGGAGAAAGAAGTGCATGATTATGTCAGAAGGTGTCTACAATGTCAGTAGCATGGGGACATCATCCATGCTTCAGCTCAAGAGTTACATTATATTGTCATACCATGGCCCTTTTCACAGTGGGGCTTGATCTCTTTGGAAAAATCACCCCCACCTCATCCAATGGCCACAATTTTATCATTACCGCCACTAAGTACTTCACAAAGTGGGTGGAAGCCATACCAATGACCTACATAACTGGAAAGTAGATATCTAAGTTCATCCTAAACTACCTAATATGCTGCTACAGTGTCCCACAAGCCATTATCTCAGATAATGGGACACCATTCAAAAATTAGGATGTTCGTGACCTATGCTATAAATTCAAAATCCAACATTGCTTTTCCACCTTGTACTATCCCCAAGGAAATGGCCAAGCAGAAGCTACCAATAAAATAATATTGAAAATCCTCAAGAAAATAGTCAATGACGCTAGTTGTGATTGGAATCTCCAACTGAATCCTGCCCTCTGGGCCTATCGAACCAACATCCACACACCAATAGGTGCCACCCCCTTCTCCCTGGTCTATGGATCAGAAGCCATACTCCCCATCGAGATCGAGCTCCCGTCACTGAGGATATCACTGCAAAATCTCATCATGGATGAGGAATACTGGGTATCACTATTGAATGAGCTAGAACTATTAGATGAATGGAAAATGGAGGCCTTAAACCACTTACAAGTGTATTAGAATGCCTCAAGCAGAACTACAACAAGAATATTAGGAGAAAGACCTTCCAAGTCGAAGAATTGGTGCTGAAGGAGAATCAGAAGAATTTCCCTAATCCGGACAGCAAGGGTAAATTTAAACCTAACTGGTTGGGACCATTTTTCATCACAACTAGCTATAAGTTAGGGGCATATCAGTTATCAAAACCGGAAGGCGAGCTTCTACAAGATCCCATGAACAACTCCCATCTCAAAAAGTTTTATGCCTAATCTTGTGGGGTGTAAAACCAAAAAAATATTAAAAAAATAGAAAAAGTCCTAAAAAAATGGTCACCCTAATGAAAACCTGGCAAACGGGCATCTTGGTGACAACAAAAAAAAAAACATAAAATTCCAAAAAATTAGAAGAAGGATTAAAAATAGTAAAGAGAAAAATCATCCTCTAGTGAAAACCACTTCGGTGGCGCTTTGGACAAGTACCTTGGTGAAAACCTGCCAAATAGGCGCCTTGTGTAAATAAGAACTTTCCATCCACCAGGATCTTCACGGCTTGTTCTGCATCATCCATACATTACGCTTTTATCATCCATCTATCTCCATCTATCACCCATTTGTGTCTGCATCTTAGCTTGGTCTTGTGTTCGTATCATGATCCCTCCTAGTACTACTCGGCCCACTCTCAAGGTCGGTTTGTCCTGCCTACATCAGAGTAGTCTATTGCATCACATCGAGGGCATGCTCTTGCATTGGATCAGATTCATGTAAATTCTTGAAGTCTTCCTTAAAATCAAAAAATCAAAAAACATCGGAAAATCAGAAAATCCAAAAACATTTATAAAACCAAGCAAAATCCCAAAACATTCAAAACAAGTCAAAAAGTCAAAAAATCAAAAAATAGAGTCGTCTTGTCAAACTACAAGTCTCTGAGCTCTGAATGTAGCCAAGTTTGATCTTTGAATCATCCCCCAAGACACATAGGTCAGTCCTTTAGGAGTCCGTCATAATAAATTGGCAATCTATTTGTTCATATCTCATTAATAATCAAGTTTTTGTCAGCCGAACTACATGGTCTCTGCGTGTATAATAACGTAGGAAAGGCTTATCTATTGATCAGCCCCTGAGGCCCCTAGGATAGGTCTTTATGTTAGTCTCTTTGTCAAAATCTCGTAAAACCCCAAAACAATGGAAATTTTGAAAATCAAAACATTTGAAACATCTCAAAAATACCAAAAACAGCCTTAAAACATTTCAAAAAACTCCAAAAACATCCAAATATTTGAAAAAATCCATCTGTCCCGCCTCACTTTCACCTGCAATAAACATTCACTCATAATAAATGGTCGTCACCCTCAACCTTTGGTGAAACAATCAGAGACAAGTCTAGCAGTTCAAAAGTGAAAACTCAAATGTCAAAGTCTCAAGTCTAGGTCAGTACATAAACAAGTTAGTCAACTCTTTGTGTCAATAGTCTATCATCCAATCAGTCCCAAATCAATCATTTTATAACATCATGTCCTAGGATGCATCCTTCCTACAATGGACATCAACATTAGGCATCACCATAGTTTAGTCTTGGCTAGCAGTATTGAAGAACATTAGCTTGTTTGTTTACTTTATCTTTGTCTTTTGGCTTATCTTATTTGCGCTCATTTCAATGACCTCTCGATGATGTCCCAAACGAAGGGATTTAGAGAGAAAGAAATGGGGCAACGATCATTATCTTTTCATCTATTGTGTTTTTTGGACATTCTTGTAATATAACCTTGGTCATACGTGCTTTGTTTGGATGTAGGGAGGAAGTTTCAGGTATCTTGTTGACCATAGAGGAAGACTTTCTTTTCTATGTTTTGGTTTGAGATCTTTGGAATATTTGAACTACATTTTGAATAAGGTTTTGTATGTCAGGTGTGAATAGGAGTACTCCTATCTGATTGTCAAGTCAAAGTCCATCACACTAGGTGCAACGCCATCCTAGTTCTTTATACCTTGATGCATCATTCCTAGGTGTATTATCAAACATAGGGTAAATGACCCTTTTAAAGTCCCAACTTCTTGGTAAGCAGATCATCATCATCTTCATCATCATCATCTCTTGACCCGTTGGAGTATCTTGCTTTCTTCTATCTTCTTTCCACGCTAACATGGTACCATGACAGTTAATCACAAATCATCATCGCCATTGCATCCATCTTGCATCCATAAACCATCATCATAATTCGTATCGTATCACATAGAAAGCATTAATCATCTCTCATGCATTGCATTTCATTATTGCATAATATAGATTGGTTATTCTAAGCATCTCATAAATATAATTTGCATCCATTACATAATCATATAACATCATATACAAATCATCCATTTGCATAATATAGGCACCACATCATGACATACACATCATTACATAGGCATTACATACATCATCACATAGACATCATTATAAAAGGCATCTTCACATCATATCATGTGCATCATCATAATGACCATAAATGGATCACCATATCATACATGAAAGAGATAAATGAAAAAGATTGCATCTCATACATGTTATCATCATCCATTAAAGCATCATAATATACATCTGTTAGTCTAAGCAATCACATATGCATACATCATCATCAAAAGCACATAGAAAAGATATTGAAAAGGAAATGCATCCATAAATCACTACATCACATCATCATAGCATAATAGCATCACCATCACATAAAATCACATCATCATCACATAAGATGAAACCATTGCACCGCATATAGAAAGTAAGAATCCATTGCATAATGCATAAATAGAATAGGACATATCATGCATCAGATCAAATCATCACATCTCATATATATCATCAAAATAATACACTGTCATGGTACACATCTGATCAAGTGTGTATCAATCAATATATAAAGTACAATCGCCCACAGGGCTATCAAAAAAGATCCAATGCAGTGCAAAAAGAATCATGTCTCTGAACAAAAGTAGGCTAGCCCTATTGGCTACCCTCGCTCTCATCAGCCTATCTCTCTCCATGGTCCTTTGGAGGCCGATACCCTGTCTGTTGTGAAAAATTTGGGACCCAAGACGTCGGGGCACGACCTGATGATAATGAACTTTGTAATAATCGGCCTCTAAGAACGTCCCCTATATGCTCGCAATGAAACTAAACTCTAGGAGGAGGAGGCGGACATGCTCTCAAGCTGCTGTCTGCGGCCCATCTCTTGTGTTTCCCTGAGCTCAGCAGCCTGTCTCTGCTGGACAACCTAGTCCTACTCCATCCGCAACTGGTCTCTCTCTGCCATCAAGGAAGCAACATGTCCCTATAGCCCTTGGACATGTGCTCGTAACTATTGTATCTGGACATCCCTCTGATTAGGTGGAGGTGGCGGTGGTGGTGGCGGTGGAGGTCCCTAGTCTCTCTAAGGCGGCTAATCTGCCTACCTGTCTTGATCCTGCCTGCCCTAGTCCTGGTCCTGCCTTGGCTGATCCTATGGTCCCTTGCCCTGATTCGGTTGCTGGTGTGTTCCACCTCTTTGTTGGCTCCCATCTTCGTCCCCATCTTTGTCTCCTCAGCCTCCCTATCCCCAACCCCATCCTGCCCCTCTACCCTTGGCTCTATGTCGTGTCGATGGTGTCCCTAGCACTGTTAACCTAAGAGGTGGCCTGAACCAATCTCTGTATGCCTGGGTAGTCCCTGCATTGGCCTGGCCTTGATCATATGGCCATTGCCTGGCCACCAGCTATCTGAAGGAATCAATGGCCTCCTGGGCTGGAATGTAGCGGCTCCATGAAGTCTCCATCGTAGTACGCACAAATATCACAACGTACTGGTCATCGAGTCTATCCTGCGGCTCCCCAAACTGTCTCTGAATGCAACTTGACAGGTACCTCCCGATCAAAGTGTGCTCCCGACCTTCCATCAGTCTGTCCTGTTTGGCGAAAAATAGCTGCTAGGAATTGTCATACCATGTGGGCCATCCGAGATACGGTCACTATGTGAATGCTCTCATATCATCAATAACTCTCCTCCAATGAGGAATGTCGGCCTGTCCTCTGAATGTGAAGGAAACTCCTCCCCTATACCTCCCCCTATATCAACCACTATGACTATCGGACAGAGCATTGCGATATGCTCCTAGGCCCAGATATGGAGAAGTGTGACCCCCACCCTGATGGCTCTGTCTTTGCCATATGCGAACTCATGTAAATCTCAATAGAAAGAGGCCAGCAGTATTGGCTCCCATGCAAAGCATACTCTCCATCGCACCATCATCTCCCAAGCAAGCCCCCATCCTATACTGAAATATCGGCCCCGCCAATTTGGTGCAACAAGACCCGAAATGATGGCTGCAATGACCAAGTGAAAGGGAGACACAGTGAACTTGTAGCGCTCTAGTTCGATTTGGCCCTCTGAAAAGACAATCTCATCAAGGCCCATCACGTCATAATGTGCATCTTTCCTGGCATCCACATCATAGATCACTCACTCTCTGTAGATGGGTAATTGTAGAATGCACCACACGCCCTCCAGTGTCACAATGGCCTCACCTGTCGAAAGGTGAAATGATGACATCACACTATGCCATCGCTCTGCGAGCGCTATCATCATCCCCAAATGTGTCCTCATTGGCGGTGCATATGCAATGTACCTGAGTCTGATTGCCCACAGGTGCTCCTGAAGCAACTCATGCATACCAACTAATCTACCAAGTATGGAGGATCTGTGCTCGCGTGAATGAAGAATCTTTTCCTCCTCCTGCATCAGGAAAGTCACCACATTAAGTTTCATAAAAAATCATGATCCTGTTTAAACCCTACGTGCCTGAAATAAAATATGTGTCGCTGTTTGCAGGTGCGGTGTAGTTTGAACGTTCCAAATTGTGTCGCTAGTAGCCCTAAACTCCTAAACTCCATCGCCGCGGTGCAGTTTGATCCTAAACCCTAATTTGCAAAGTGGCCCGTTGCGGCGTTGTTTTCATGTGCGGTCCAGTTTGGAGTTTGAACCCTAACTCCAAACTGTGATGTCGCGTCGCTACTCACGACGACGACGTAGTTTGAGGCTATGCAATGCTGAAATAAACTTTGTAGCGATGCCATACAGGACTGCTTGACCTAGGGTTGACTTTCTAAGCTAATAAATGCGCACAAAAAATGAAACAAAGGTCAGGTCAAGTTAACTCACCAGTGGTCCAACACCAGGCAGTCTTTGGTACACTCGTACTCGCTCTGAGATGTGTCGTGGAAGTGTTCATTGTGCCATCTCTCGCAGGGGTCAAAGCTCAAAATCGTAGAATCTCAAAAGGTTGTGTGCAAATGAACTAAAAGTGGCCCCTCGAGGCCTATTTAAGCCTGAAAACTAGGGTTTTTTTACCCCGTTTAGCCGTCCAACTAGGGTTTTCGACCCCCAATCCCGTTTTTGCCCAGCCCAGGGCCATTTTGCATCGTTTTTTGCATTTTTTGCACTTTTTTGGCATCCTGGAGCCTTTCTAGACCCGTCAGGCACTTTGTCCTTTTTTTTCCAAGATCACCCAAAAATCAAAATTTTCGTCTGATCTCTTGAGGGGGCAGTATATTGGCATGTTTCTTCTCGCCGAGGTAGTAGTGGGGCAATTTTGAAAATTGATTTTTTTTAAAATTTTGATTGAGACAGTTTATTCTTTCAACCAACGCAACAAGTACTTTGCTTCAAAGAGGGGCAAAATGTAGACATGGAAAATATACCGACATACTTGATCTCGATTACTAACATCGTTTCATCTTGAATCATCTTCTTAACTAGTCATCACCTTTCATCCCTTAATTGAATAAATTAGTTTTATCTAATTAGGTCATCACTTCTTGTTAATTAAATAAATCAATGTTATTTAATTAACCTTATTAGTCTCTATTTAATTAAATAATTCATTCTATTTGATTAAATCCCTAAGTTTATTCTATTAAATTAAATAAATTAAATCTTGTTTAATTTAATCTAACATCATCACCCCTCTTTAATTAAATAAATCAAAATCTTTTATTTAATTAAATCTAAATCATATTCCTCTCAACTTTGATTTAAATCAATCCAAAAATCTAAATCAAAGGGTCACATCAACTAATCTCCTATTAAATTAATCAAATCCCGGTTAATTTAATCCTAATCACCTAAATCCTCTAGATTTTGCAACTTGCACCAATAAATCATTTTTTTGATTTAATAAAATCCCTAATTACTTTCAAAATGGCATCAAAAGGGAATATTCCTCCAAGTTTGAAAATCCCTCCAAATGGATTTGTCCTTCCAACAAGGCATTCATTTCCTCTTACATGTCCTTGTGCATTGAGCCAAGTGGCATTTAATTCATTCCTTTCTCCCTCCAACATGTCATTTCACGATTTTGAAATTCCACCTAATATCATTTATTGTGCACATTCATCAAAATGTGCTCAAGTTTCCTCCATTCACATCTTGACAAGTGGCACTTGGCCATTGGAGGTTGAATGATCCCACATTGCTCCATTTTGCCTCATTCTTCAACATTCTCATCTATAAATAAGAGGATTTCCTTTGTGTTTTGCATCCACAACTTAAAGAAAAGTTACTATCTTCACATTTAGAGCAAATTCATCCATTCCCATAGCATTTTCCACAATCATAGCTAGGTTATTGCAGATTTTATCAAGGAAGCACATTGTTCATCATCATCAAATGGATCAATCTTCATCAAGCTTGCAAAGGAGTTGGGAAAGGTCCAATTTCCACATCAAATTTGTACCAATTCCCCCATGGGATTAAGAGTTTGCATGCTTAAATAGGATTTAATTTCTTTTCTTGTTTTTTTCTTCATTTCTTTCCTATTTTGAGCATTGTAGATGAATTTCATGGGGAATCTTAGTTCTAACTTGCATTTGGATCTAATAGTGTGTTTGTTTGCTATATTTGTGCAGGTCTAGGATTGGGATTCATAGAAAGAATTTTGAAAACCATGAAAAAGGAAGGTGGATAAGGTTATGCAATCATAATCAGACCCAAATCTATTATGACAATAGAAAAACTTGAGGATGTGCCCAAAGAAGTGCAAACTTTGTTGAACAAGTATCAAGACATAGTTGTTGATGAGCTCCCTAGTTCTTTGCCACCTATGAGGGATATGAGCCACCACATAGACTTTATACCAGGTGAAAACTTACCCAATAAGGTTCCATACAAGATGACTCCTCAACAAAATGAAGAGATAAGGAAACAAATACAAGAATTGTTAGATAAGGGTCTCATAAGGGAAAGTTTAAGTCCATGTGTTGTCCCTACTGTGTTTGCACCTAAAAAAGTGGAGATTGGAGAATGTGCACCGATTCAAGGGAAATCAACAAAATCACTATAAGGTATAGGTTTCAAATACCTAGAATGGAGGACATGGTGGACTATTTAGGAGGAGCTTGTTAATTTTCAAAAATTGACCTTAAAAGTGGCTATCATCAGATTAGGATAAGAAAAGGGGATGAGTGGAAAAATACTTTTAAAACCAATGAGGGTTTGTATGAATGGATGGTAATGCCTTTTGGGCTTTCAAATGCTCCAAGCACATTTATGAGACTAATGAATGAATTTTTAAAACCTTTCATAGGAATTTTTTTTGTTGTGTATTTGGATGACATTCTTGTGTTTAGCAAGACTAAAGAGGAACACTTGTAGCATTTGGACATGGTGTTGAAGAGGCTGAATGAAGAAAATTTGATGATTAACTTGAAAAAGTGTGAATTCATGAAGAGTTGGTCTACCTTGGTTTTGTGATTTCAGAAGGCACTTTGAAGACGAACCCCAGCAAGGTAGAAGCCATTTTGAACTAGCCTACTTCAAAATCAGTTAGTGAGGTAAGAAGCTTCCACGATCTTGCTAGTTTCTATAGAAAATTTGTAAGGAATTTCAGTCATATTTGTTCTCCCATCATTGATACCATAAAATGAGATAAAAGGAAGAGGTCATGTACTGGTCTGATGAGGCAAAAAGAAGCTTTCAAATTCTGAAACAAAAGATAGCTCAACAACCCATCTTAGCTTTGCCTGATTTCAATAAGGTGTTCACAGTAGAGTGTGATGCAAGTGGGTATGCAATTGGTGCAATCTTGAGTAAAGAGGGTAGACCTGTAGCATTTTTTAGTGAGAAACTTAATAAGGCCAAGAAAAAAGTACTCTTCTTATGATTTGGAATTGTATGCAATGGTTTAAGTATTGAAAAAATGGAGACACTATCTCCTTTCCAAGGAATTTATTATTTTTACTAACAATCATGCTTTGATTTTCTTGAACAACCAGGACAAATTGAGCCACGGACATGTGAAGTGGGTGGAGTACCTAAAAAGCTATACTTTCAACATAAAGCACAAAAAGGGGCAGTCAAACAAGGTGGTAGATGCTTTGAGCAAAAGACAAATGTTGGTGCAAGAAATTCAACTTCAAAGTGTGGGTATTGAGTCATTGAAAGGTATGTATGAAGGAGATGATGATTTCAAGGATATATATGTTGTTTGTAATCAGTTTGATGGTACTTTCCATGAAGAATATTCTGATTTCTTGGTACAAGATGGCTTATTGTTTAAGGGTGCTCAGTTGTGTATTCCTAAGTTCTCTATGAAAAATTTGATTAAGGAGAAGCATTGTGGTAGCTTAGGGGGTCATTTTGGTGTAGATAAAACATTGGAGTAGGTAAGAAGATGTTACCATTGGCCAAAAATGCAAAGTGACATTAGAAAATTTGTTGAAAGTTGTGTAGTTATCCAAAAAGCAAAGGGTTCAAGCACTAATATTACCATTAGCCAAAAATGCAAAGTGACATCAAAAAATTTGTTGAAAGTTGTGTATTTTTCCAAAAATCAAAGGGGTCAAGCACTAATGCAGGTCTTTATTAGTCTTTTCCAATTCCTAACAGGCCGTGGGAATCCATCAGCATGGATTTTGTGTTGGGTTTACCAAAAACTCAAAGGGGATTTAACAGTGTGTTTGTTGTTGTTGATAGATTTAGCAAAATGGCTCATTTCATACCATGCAAAATGTACAAATGATGCTTCATATATTGTTAAGGAAGTAGTGAGAATTCATGGATTACCATTGACCATTGTGTCTGACAGAGATAGCAAGTTTGTAGGTCACTTTTGGAGGACTCTTTGGAAGAAATTAGGAACCAACTTAACATTTAGCTCTGCTTATCATCCACAAACAGATGGGAAGAATGAGGTTGTCAATAGGAGTCTTGGGAATCTTCTCAGATGTTTGACAAAAGAGCATTCACAGCAACGGGACCTCATTCTTCCACAAGCTAAATTTGCATATAATGAATCTATCAATAGAAGTGTTGGAAAGAGCCCATTTGAGATAGTTTATGTACTAAATCCAAGGGGAGTGTTTGAGCTCAGAGATTTGAGTGGTATGGAGAGAAGAAGTGTTGAGGGTGAATAATTTGCACTAGCAATGAAGGATATTCATCAGCAAGTGAAAGAAAATCTTCAAAAGAGTGTGGAGAAGTATAAGCAACATGCATATTTGAAGAAGAGGGATGTTCAATTGAAGATGGGAGACTTGGTCCCAACACATTTGAGGAAATAAAGGCTACCAAAGGGGAAATACACAAAGTTGCAAATGAAAAAGATTGGGCCATGCAGGGTGGTCCACAAATTTGCTGCAAATGCCTATGAGATAAAACTCCCTCTTGGAGTTGCTATCTCTCCAATATTTAATGTTTCTGACCTTTATCCTTTCAAAGGATTTGTGGTTGTAGGTGATGATGTAGGTACACTAGGAGTTCAAGATGAAGATTGGGTCAAGGACCTACCACCAAGTCAACCTTTGAAGCTTTAGAGCATTTTGGACACCAAGGAAGTGAAGAGAACAAGGAATAAAGTGTACAATGAATATCTAGTCAAATGGAAAGGTCTCCCTCATGAAGATGCAACATGGATGACAGAGGAGGACATTAAAAGACATGGCACAACAGTCTAAGAACTGATCTCATGTGGAGCCTGAGATTATTTTCTCCCCCGGTGTATGGTGCAGGGGCACCTAGTCAAATTTTGTGAATATGGTCAAGTGTTATATTTTTTAGTGTTTTGAGTCTTGTGTGGTGTAATAAGGTCTATTTAGACCATTTTCAATGTATTGAGTCTCATGGAGTCAGTTGTAGTTAAAGTTGTCATGTTTTGTAATTTGTTGAAAAAGTTGCACAAACAACTTTACATTTTTGTCATATTTGGAAGTTGAACGGTCTTTTAGTTCAAAAAGTGGTTATGAATCATTGTTTTTTCGTTTTGAAAGTTTAAATATGCCTCAAAAACTTCGAGGCAAGTTTATGAAGTGTTTTTGAAGTGCAAACAATAAGAAGTGCTTTGTTTTTCTACAATCTTTTGTGTAATTTTACTGCTACAACATTCTGTACGGTTCGTACAGAGAGATTATGATTTAAAATGCATTGTATCTGATGGAGGCATGAACTAGATTTTTTTTGGCATTGATTTGAGTTTATTTCATAAAGTTTGAAGGTTTCAAGAGCCAAAATATTGAGAATGGTTTGAAAACCCTAGGTTAAGAGGGTTTGGTAGAAATAATGGCATATTAGATCATTCCACTGGTGAAATTCTCTGCAAATCAGTGGAATGGATTTAGTTAGGATAATTTTTAGTTTGGTAGTGATTGTAGATGCAGGGGATGGAGTTAGGGCCATGTTTGTGCAAGCCCTAGCCTAATATCTCAATGTATTAGGCTAGAATTGTTAGGTAGAGGTAGGGTTTTGACATTTGTGAGTTGGTAGATGTTCCAAGTGATAAACTCTATTTTTTCAAGCCCCATTAATCTATCTAGATCCTTGGAGTGAAGATTGATTATTTGGGAAAGGAAAATCACATACTTGCTTTGTAAAAGAGACCTAATTGGGCTTAAGGGCAACATAGCAGTCCATTTTTGAAGGATATGTTCTTAAACAAGTCTATGCACAATTTGGATATGTTAAAAAAGGGCATAAAGGGTGTTCTGAATGGTAACCAATTCATGGTTTTGAAGACTTCTCTAAAATATATGTTCAATTTTCATTGTTTGATGTGCTACAAGCAAGATTGAAGGAATGGTAAGGAAACACCAAGTTAGGGTTTGCAAAGTGGAAAAATTATTTAAGAATTATTGAATTGTGTTTTATTAGACAACCTCCACCCCTGCTCTACATCAATTAAATTCATCATTTCCAACATTTCAGGTCTTCAGTCAAGCTTCTATAGGTTTCTAGGTGTACCTCTATGTTTTCTCAACTTACTGTTCTGTTTTGCATGCATTTCTAGGTCATTTGTTTGAATTTTGCACATCATTAGGCTTTTTCATTAGGTTTTGCATCTTACTTGTCTTTCCAAGCCCTAGCTTGGTGGTGAACCCCTTCTTATTCATTAATCATACCCTAGGATACCTTATTGCAGATCTCTTTCTCTCATTCTATCATTAGATTGAGATCTCTAAGGTATCCTTTCAGAGTGAAACTTGAATTAAATAGGCCCTCACCCCTTGTGTGTGTGTTCCATCTCCTAAAAGATAGAGAACACACACACCTCCCCATTCTATATTTTCTTTGTTTCACAAATTAACGGGGATAATATATTCATCACTTACTATCACCCCTTCACATCCTTAATCTTTGGTCATTACCTTGATGACTATCCTATCTCATCATATTAGGTATACTTTTACCTCTTTACCCAATCAAGTGGATACCTTATATCCTTTTACGACATTATGATTTTATTATTTCCTCACTTAGGTGGTAATTATTAATTTTCAATGGAGCAACCACCAAACAATAAATACTTTAGGTGGCAACCTCAAATCCATTTATCTAGTTTCTAGTTTGGTGGAAACCCATATCTAGGCCGGAAACCACCAAATAGCCAAGGGTGGAAACTTTAAAGCTATTTATCTACTTTATTTGTTCTTTATTGAGTATCATCATTAGCTCCTTTCACTATTAGCCTAGCATGGCCTCATTTATGGGTGGATACCTTATAGCCATAATTTCTATTTCTCATTTTCAATTATAATTCCCTATATCTAGTTTCCAATTTCCTTCACCAAGGTACTCATTTTATATTCATTGCAATTCACTATTGTGCTTCCTTTCCTCTATTATTTTATGAAGAAGATATTCATAGATCTTTCTCAAAATATAATGTTTAATCTTTTGTGGATTACTTTTAGCATTTTTACTAGAATTTAATGGCATATGTTATGTTTATATCGTATACTTTTTTATCATATATAAAAAATATTTTCTATGCATGTTCTTCTTATGTTGTTTTTCTTATGTATTTGTTTCCACTTCCTTACATTTTTTATTCTAATTTTCTTTTTTAACATACAATGACTACTGTTTTGTGGATGTTTTACAAAAAGAGGTGCATCCAAAAGAATGAAGAATTCAAAATTTAAATCAAAGACCTATATCTCTCCTTTCGTAATTATTATCCTTTATATTTTATGATAGTTAGTTTACTTTTCTTTAGTATAATTCCTCCTCTATCGCATCATAATCTTACTAAAATAGAGGCAAAATGTAAATTTGAAAACTACATACTCTACAATTTCCTTTCTTATGTTTTACACTCATTTTAGGTTATGTTTTGTTTTATTTTTTATGTAGGATTTAACCCTCTTTTTCTTCTTTCTATTTCTAGTCCTAGATCTCTCTTTTCATCTTAACCCATTTCCCTTGTGCTTCCTTTAATTGAATGTTTTACCTCTTTTATCTCCTTTCTTTAGGTGTTTTTTTCCCTTTTCATGTACCACTTACCCCTTCTTCATAACCCGTTAACCAAATCAATTAATTAGATCATATCTCCTAAGTATAATACAAAATTGATTCTTTTAGATCCATCCATAAATCATACATCTCAACTATTTTCTCAAGACATAACCACCACCTTTAGGTTGTTAACATTATCTCTAATTGGTCATAGAAACTTGTACCTCCTTGGGCTCAATAACAAATCCTTAATGGTGTGTGTTAACTAGATGGACTAATATTTTTCATCAATTAGAGCCAATTATTGATATAATGAGTATTAATTTGGTTTCTTATGACAATATTTTTTTCCTCCTTGAATTCCCTCCAAAATCCATAAACTCAAGCTTCCTTTGTCTCATTTCAACATAGTAGATACTAAGTTTTCACTTGCTATATTAAGCTATATTTTTGTGAAATTGGAGGATATGTTAATCGTTACTATATTTCTGCAATGTAAAAAGTATATAATAATTTTTGGATCATCATGGGAACTTCTACAACGAATCTCTTCAATAACGGTGACTATTTTTTAGGTTTTTACATTAGCTAAGATAGTTTCCATTTCCTCCACAATATACACACACCCTTTCTAATACCCCTACCACTACATAAATTTCTCCATTATCCATTTTGTGCTTCTTTTATGTCCTCGTCTTTCCCTTACTCCCTTTTGAACCCTAGGACACCTGACATAAATTTCTCCTTCATCCCTTTGTTAGGTCTCCTCACCACCTTCACAAATTAGTATTTTCCTCTTTCTATTTTTTTTATCCCCATGGTTACATTAGTTTTATTTCACTTTATTTCCACTTTTCCTCTTTTTCCACCTCCTATCCCATATTTACCCTTTGAAACCCTAATTGAGCATACCTTTAGCTTTCCTTTAAAACCCTAATAAATCTTCCCAAAATAAATGTTTTCCTTTTATATTTTAATTATATTTGCATCATTTTCATCCTCCATAGGTATTTTTTACATTTTTATTCTTTATATTTCCTCTACCTTCACCATTGTTAAGCCTTTCCTCCTTGTTACCATTTTCTATACTATTATGTTTATCTATGATTTGAATACTTGTAAGATTTACTAGTATATATTTATAACATATTTTAAATATTTTATCAGTATTTTGTGTCATATGGATCAATGCTTAAAATACCATAAGGGGAATAATTGAAGTAGACTCTCCTTTAACGATTTTGTTTTTCACGATTCCCTTCACAAATTTTAGGTTTACAAGTGAAAACAAAAGAACCCATAACTAGAGCTTGCTAAGAGAAAAGAGTACTAGAAATGACAAGACAAAGCTCTAGGTAAAATTTGGGAGAATTCTAAGGTATAGGAATAGGTTGCAACATTGGGTATTACCCTACTCTATAGCCTTATTCTTGGCTCCAAATCAACTATATTTTGGTTTACAATCTTCTAATAGGCTAAGCATCCCAAATCTAGTGTGCATGGCTCAATTTGATATGTGTGTTGATTCTAGTTTTTTATTTTCTCATCCTTTTATTTTTCATATGCCCTCACTTCAAACCACTTTATTCTCATGGATGACTAGGGAAAACCACTTCTCATGTTGCATTGTAAGGCATACACATCATTTCTACATTTTGTTCTACATATTTTTATTATTTAACCCATGATATGGTTGCATACCTTCCTTTGTAGCTTCCTAGTCTACAAAAAATATGGGAAGTTTATCTCATAGACAAGTTGAATGGAAAAAAAACCTTCTTAATTGAGATGAATTTGATTTTACCAATGAAAGAGTGCTTGCTTGGTTTTATTTATTTATTTCTTTCTTTACTATCTTTGCAAGAATTATGTTTTTTAATCTTCTAGCAAAAGGATCTTATGCAAGTGAAATGCATGTATGGTGGTATGTAGATGATGCTTGGTAGAGATGTTTTTAGTCTATGTATTGAGATTAACTTCTATCAGGATGTCATGTTGATTTGATTATTGTGCTTGAATAGATCTCCCTAATGAAATTGCCCTTCCTTATGAGAGGATTAAATAAAAGATGAGATAAATGTACCACCCTTATTTGCTACCCAATGCCAAAAGAGTGGGACACTTTTCTTTATTTATTTTTTATTTGTGTCTAGCCTAACAATTGCTTGGTTGTGGAAATATTTGTGAATAATTGATATTATATTAATTCCATTCTCAACTTTAATATTTTGTAATCTATTAATTTTATTCTCAACATTAATATTCTTTAAAAATATTGATTGAGGGTATTTTGGTTTTTGTTGTGAATTTATGACCTTCTAGGACAAAAATATATTTTTTGGGATTTTTTATTTATCCATTTCATGTTATTGTGTGAATTGTGATACAAACATAATAGACTAAGCTGATAGATTTTTTGCACAAGGTGTTTCATCTCTCTAGACTCTACTTAAAATCACATTTTTTAACAATCGAATAGTCAATAACAATTTTACACTTCATCCTTGCCAAAAAGTGGTAATTAATGAAGTCCATTTCTTTCCTAAATAGTGAGCAAACTAGTGCTCACTAAAAACCTCAAATTATTGATCAATGTAAGGGTTAATACGCTATAGTGATTCCCACTTGTGGGATGCCAAAAAATTGGATGGGGAGGGGGAGGAAAATTGTGAAACACATTCGTTAAAAGATGATTACATAAATACCTTCGAATGAATGTCCTTTCAATTTTTAATATTTTAATTGTTTTTGGCACCTAGAAGGGATATTTGAACAAATATCCTTGTACACCTTCATTCAAAGGTGCCTTTGTCTAAAGGTCCTTCAAACAAACACCCATGGATTTCCCTTTCTACCTTAGTGCTCATATTTTGATCAACTTTTTTTGTTTCAAACTTTGGGCTAGACCAACAAATGAAATCAACATGGCAAGATAATTTGCAGTATCATAGTCCTCAAAATAATCTTTCAGGAAATATAACTTTGAATATATTCAAGATTATAATATTTATTTTATATTTTCTAGTGAACGTGGGTTTTCCAATGAACATCAAGGTATTTATTCTACATACATGGGAAAATAGGAAATTAGAGAAAACAACTCTAAAAAATATCTATGCACTACGTACTAGTGTCCTTGTTTCAACAAAAAAGGTTTGAATATATACAATTTTTGTAAGGTGTTATGGAATAAACCTATGTGTAATTTATAATTAATCTCACTTCAAAAATCAATAAAAATAAAATATATAACCAAAATTATAGAAAAATATATACTCACTAGATACTAGTATTATGAATCTATTTGATAAAATTTTATAATTTAATCCTTTTCGTAAAAAACCTATACATTATATGAAATAAATGTCACTTTTGAAAAATGTTGTTAATTATAAAAAACAAGTTATTAAAACTTATTCTCATAAATAATTTTAAATTTAAAAAGTATATTTAGATTTTACATACAGAAGCTCAAAATTCACTAGTTCACATTATCTTTAAATTCTCAATGAAATAGTTGCTATAGGTGACAAAAAGTAAAGTTTGGTTTGAAATATTGATTTTAATGTCCCACTTTGACCAAAAAATGGGACACATTATTGTGGGGTGACCCATAAATGAGTAGATTCATTCCCAAGAGCTTAGAGTGTATGTACACTATCACGTACAAGAGTTATTTGAGTCATCTAAAACATTTTTACATATGTTTTAAGTGTAATTATCTTTTTGTCACTTTGTGATAAGCATTATGTGCATTTATACAATGAATTATAGGTACACTAATGAGAATATTGGATACGCTAACCCTCAAATTTCGAACCTACTTGTGAGTAATGATATTTTCTACCATTGAGCCACTTGCTCTTTCATGATGAAAACTTTCAAATTCTATTAAGAAATATATTTTAATTCCAACACACCTTCTAAGATACATTCCTTTGAGATTAACTATAATGACAAATTGAAATTTTCAAACATGACATAATTAAGTTCTAATAAATTTAGATATGAATTTCTTTTAACTATGATACATGTTTTTAATTCTAAATATTTTTCTATTGCTTTACAATAAAAATTATTTCATTGATTTTTATGCCATACACAAAAAATGTATTGTGTTTGGTACTTAGCGATGATATAGTGAATATGGTTAGATAGTGTTAATTTGTTATGTAAATTGTAGTTAGTTATATTTTAAGGAATTTTTTTAAATGGGTAGATGCTTTTCACCTCAAGCTATGAACTGGTGAGGTCACAAGTGGGGGACCTCATCCCTAATATAAATATTCAATAATAACACCTCAACAGGGTTTGAACCTGGATAGCGAAACAACACAACTTAACCATCACACTATGCCACTATTGATTTTTAGCTATATTTTTAGAAATTTGTTATTGCAATTGATTTTTATTTTTGAAACATAAAACAAAATATAAAGGAGCATATGTAGTTAGGGTATGAAAAGAGGGAATATAATTCCAATGTAAGACAAGTTCCAAATGAAAGTTGTTACAACATATAGCTATTGCCTAAAAATGAACATTCAATTGTATGTGTATATCTTAATATATAGATTTAGTGATGTTAGAAATCTCATTCAATGAAAAAAAGAAAAGAAAAGTCAAAAATGTAATTTTATAAAAGTCAAATTTCATTTTCATATTAATTTACCCTACCACCTAACAATAAAAAATGAGTATTATGATATCTATATAATAGCACTCGTGTCATTCAAGTCATTAATAGAGTTGAAATTTGATTCAATGAATTAAACGTGTGGGACATATAATTTAGAAAAAAGATGAATTAAAGTTTGACTTTTGCACTGACTATTCCCAACATGAACTAATAGAAAGAAAGAAAAATGATTTTTTTACTATTATTTAAAATAAAAAAATTAATTGTAGACTATACAAGATTGTTGCTTTTTGTTTTATATATACTCATTGGCTAAACTAATAAATAAATTGAATACAATAAATGCATTAGTATTTGTACTCGACAAGAACTAGTAACAATACATTTAATAACTTACATACATTTTGTACCATGTTTCATATAATTTAAAATTTGACTAGAAAAAATTATCCCTCTCTAATCAAATTTAACCATAATAAGAAATATATTAATTATTTGCATTAAAACCTATAGATTCAATTGCTAAATATATATATTGAAATATGAATGGATGTAAACATCTACTAATAAAAAACCATTAACAAATTTAAGCAAAATCCTATTAAAATAGGAAAGTTAAAAAAAGGTGATGAATAATAAAGTATCTGATATTCAATTTTAACGAAATAATCCAAAAAGACAATTAGTAAAACGATCTCCGTACCGTTTATTCCGCTATAAATATCAATCAAATATATACCAAATTCGAAATACGTAGTTTAAAAAACATTTAAATTAATAATTCAAAAAACTTCAAAACCAACGCAAAATCATGTGAAGCCAAACGCCTCATGCACCGTCAAAGGCATTAAATAATCTCCACCAACTCCATTTGTTTTCTACGAGACTTCCAAATAGCTTTGATTTTAAAGTTTAGAAGATTTATATTTTATTATTTCATATAAAATTATTTTTGACCTTATGAAGTTAAAATTCTTCTATTGAACATCCAAACATCTTTGTCCAAGAGAATTACTTATCTTCCAATTAAAAAAAATAGAAAAAGTCACCGACAAACAAGCAATATTCCCCTACATCATTGAAAAAGAATTACTCAAACAAAATAGGGAAAGTGATTGCAGTTGTAGATAGGGAATGGTAGGTTTAGTCATTTTAGATTGAGAGAACGTTTGTTTTAGTCTTGTTTTGAATTATTTTGGAGTGATGACAACTGTGTGAGTGGGGATGTTTTTTTATTAAAAAGTTTGGCATTTAATTTAAGTTTTATTTGATTTTATTTGTACTTATTTTTAAAGATTGATTTTGATTATCGTATTTATTTTTTGTATAGGTACAAATCGATATTTTGTAAAAGTGATCAAGGAGGTTATGTGATTTATGAAAAAGGTGGATGCGTTAAAATGGGCATACTATACATCAAAGAGGGTACACGTGGCTTTTTGAGCCACTAAAGTTGGCTTGATATCTTGAAAATAAGATTTAAAATCAAGCTTTGAGGGGTACATGAGAAAGAATATGAAAATGAGAAACCTCTATGAGACCCTTTGTTGGCTAAGAAAGTCAATGGGTGGGGTGTTGAGTTGATTCAATTCATTTGAACAATAATTACTTAATGATACCAAATTTCCACAATCCATATTGTAAATTGTTCAATGATTTCTGGATTTGATTGTGTATAATTTTTTGCATCAAATCCATAAATCATTGAACAATAATTACTTATTTGTGAAATGTTGCAAGTGGGAGTTAATTTGTTATGTTTGTAGTGTGTATAGTTGAGTGATATTGCTCATTTAATTGTTGAATGATTTTGAAGTGTTTGTTATGTTTATGTAGGGTTTTCTAGTGAGTTAAAGGTTGTCCTAGTATGCTTATATGTTTGGATACAATTAAATAGGCCTTAGAAGGTAGTAAACATGTTACACAATGAATGTTCAATATATTTAGGATTGCAACAATGTCACACAACACATTTTAAGCATGTATATGATGTTACACTGATAGGGTAATGTGTGAGGGGATTTGTTTGCAACCTTGGAAGGTCTATTATGATGAAATACAACCTTGTAAAGTCTTTAGGTGCTTTGAAAGTGCACGACACTATTTAAATTTGTTAGTTTTGGTTGAGCTTGACTGTGTGTGGGTGTAAAAAAATATATGGTATGTTGCTATGATTGGATTTGCATAAAAGGATAATACAAAAAATAAACTAATCTAACTACTAATAATTTAACAAACTAATTAACTCATCACTAACTACTAAACTTAAATCTATCTAGTACAAAAATAAACCTTGTTAGGGATTCACACCCCTATTATAGATGACCCTTACATAAGATGATAAAAGCTTAAGATTATCTATTCAAATATCAATCAACAATTGCAAAATCTAACATGTATAGAAGTAAATAAAACAATATTTATCCAAAAGATTACACAAGACATAACTATTTACATGGGAAGCCCTTTTGGGATAAAAGCCACCAAAAAAAGACATTCATAGTTACATTATTCAAAATCAACAATTATTCAACACAACAAGGTCTTTGGGACCCATTGCAAAGTCTCAATCTACATCATACCACAAATATTTACACACTAACAATGTACAAATGAATATTATTCCTTTTAGCTTGTGCTACTAAGTAACCTTGGTACATTCGTATGAGATGATATATAGACTTATTCAAGAAATACCAAATGTTTAACTATTCAACCAACCCATATAGTAATAAGAATTATGCAACTATAATCTCACCATAAATGACAACATACAACATCAATCACCAAGTGTAATGCCTCCACATGGATAATCACCTTGTATACTCTATTGCTACCACACACTATGAATCAATAGTCACAACCTCAACATTATTGATATACATGCATATTTTTAGTATAGCCATCACACTTGCTCCTTGCTCGTGATAGCTCGCACCAACATAACATTAATTTTGATTACTTGTAGCACCTTGTGCTATCTTCCAAATTATTATCATAGTCTCACATTGTGCCACATGAATTCAAGCTATAGCACAAGTGCTCCCTAGCTCAATATTCATCCTCCAACAAACATTAATTACATATGCAGTTGTGAGTTCTCCAAATATCTTATGATTATTGTCACTATACTAACACATGTGAACCAAGATATATGGTGTACCACAAAACTTGTAGTAGTGACTTGAAATTAAACTATATGAAGGAAATAAAATATTTTCTTAAGAATGATTTCAAGATCACGCATTAGGGCCAACTAGCCTAGGTTTCTATTTAAAGCAATCTACTATTGAAATTATGTTAGTTAGCCATTTAAGTGTTTTAACTCTAAAAATGCATTTGTTTAATAAATAAAGCTAAAACACTTTAAACAAAGGAATTGATGCTAATAATAGAAAACTAACAAACATAAATCACAAATTTAATGTAAAAATGAATAATATTGGAAATGAAGAACCTAGACTAGAAAATGAAGTTCATTGTGTCAAACATTAGCACTTTGCATAGATGATAGTTTGATGCACTAGTGTCTTGTACAAACGAAAAATTGAAAGCACAGGTTTACACAAAAAATATCACCTATACATACAAGAGATAAATTTTGGAGTAAAATGAAATATTTATATAAATAATAAAAGTACAATAACAATGAAATAAACTAATCTATTAAAGAAAATTAATAAAATTGAGAATATAATAGAGAGGAAGAAGATATCATTAGATGATAGTTAAGATGGAGTATTTTCTTCTTCAATAAAACTCGCAACACAAAAGAAGAAATTTTTTTTTTGTGGTTGTTTAGGGATTTTCCTTAAGGTTAAATCCTTATTTTGGTATTTCTACCTCAACACCAACCTAGTTTTTGAAAATGAAATTGACAATTGCAAGAACTATGCTAAGTAGAAATTGGAAGAACAATAAAAATAACACTATGAAGTGCAAATGCAAATCCTAAATGCCAATAATACTCAAGACAAATGTACAACAAGAGTTTAATAAGGAAACAAGAAGAGATTGGAGAAAATTACAAATAAGAAATATCAACTCCAAACCCTCGTAGAAGCCAAGATGAGATAGTGTTAATTTTGTTGAAGATGTTCCAAAATCTCCATGAATGCAACAAGTAAATTATAAGAATGTTCACATATAGAGAACAATGGCAACTTGCTTCAAAATAATAGAGATAATACATAGTTAGCTAGTGGCAGCTTGAGAACTTGAAAGTTATATGTTGTTTTCTTCAATGAAAGGGTTGCAAGATTAAAAGAAGTTGTTTGAATGAGGCTAGAGATGGAAACACAAGGTGAATAACCATCATGAATCTCTTTAGGGTGGTAATATCTAAGTGTAGTATTTGGTAGGGAAGTGAAATACTTGAAAATGGTAACTAAATCACCAATTTTTGTGGGACACTAGTGCATCATGTCATTAAATATTGACCTTTAAATTTTAGGTCTTAATCATTGAGTTGATTTTGAAGACCACCAATTATTTTTCTAACAAATAAGCATTCTTTGTAAATTCACCATATATCACCATGATCAAGTATGTATATAGAATCTTCCTATAAAGACTCATTGCAAGTGAATATCACCCAAGTCCTAACATTCTCTCCTTCGCAACCAGGCTCATACCTAGCATGGTTTTCTCTCCTAGCCTCTTGGTTTTTTCCCTTAACCCTTGTGCCCTTCTCTTTCGTCTCTCCCTTTCCTCCTCTTAGCCTTGTTCCTTTCCCCTCTTCTTCCTCTTGCGGTATCCCTCCTTCCATCTCCTGGCCCCCCCTTTTCTTCCTTGATGTCATCTTTTTGCTTTTGCTTGTCCACCACCATTCATTTCCATTTATGGTCCTTTATTCCCTCTTCATTCCTTCATTCCGTTCATTCCTGTTTATTCTTGATTCCATTTCCTGTTCTTTTCTTTCTTCCTTCCATTCCTTCCATTCCTCCATTCCTTCTTCATTCCATTCCATTCCATTCCAGATTATTCCTCTTCCACTATTCCATTTCAATTATTTCTTTTCCTTTCAATTCCATTCTTCTTTTAATTCTTTCATTTTTTTCTTTATTTTCCATTCCTTCTCCATTCCATTCCATTCCTTGTGTTCCATTCCATTCTCATTCCATATTTCATTCTCATTTTATGTTTCTCTCATTATATTTAGCTCTTTTCCCTGCCGATCTTATTTCTTCTAAATTTTATTTGTTTAGTTTTATACTTTATATTTATTTTTCTTCTCCTCTCTCATCACTAATATTTATCAAATTATTATATTTATTTATTATTTATGTGTTTCCTAAGTTCTTTGCTCTTCCACTCTTTCTCTTTTATTATATTTTTTTTTTGTAATTCTTTGTCTTTTCTTTCCACTTTTATTTTATCTATTCCATTTCTTCATTTCTCTTTTCTTATTTCTTCTTTATTTCCTTGTCCTTCATGTTCCATCCTTCCTTCCATTTCATTTCCTTCCCCATTGTTCCTTGCACTCTTTGGTGCATTATTTTGGATATTTTTCAATTTTGGATGGTTATCTCTCTTTTTTGTTTCTTATTTTATTCCTTGAACCATGTGCCTCCTTCCCCTCCTCTCCCTCTCTCTCTTTTTATTTGATGTGAGTCTGCAATCAACTATTTTTTTCTCCTTTTGCTCTCTTCCATCTTGATGATGGATCACATAGTGTGATCCGAAACATTGATGCAAAAAGATCCAACACAATCAAATCCAAAAATTATACTGAACTACAATATGGATTGTGGAAACTTGATATCATTAATTCTCTCCCTTGATATTTATCATAAAAGAGAGTGTGGTATTCAACCCAAGACATTAACTCCATGCTTGAGAATGGGATAATCCCATATCATCCCTACACCACATAAAATTGGTAGTACTTATAGGTTTTGTCAAAGAATCTACAACGCTTACCTAAGTATCAATTTTCTCCATCTAGACTTTCCTTCTCTAAACCATATCCCTCACAAAATGATATTGCACATCAGTATGTGTGGTTCTAACATGGTAAACATGATTGTTTTCCAAAAAAAAAATATTATATGAATCATAATTCAGTATATTTAGAATCTTAAAATTAGTATTGCTACTCAACCTCTTTAACCATACAACTTCCTTATAAGCATGTGTTGCGATCATATATTATATTTTATTAGTTGAT
This sequence comes from Sequoia sempervirens, assembly GCA_007258455.2. Classification (NCBI taxonomy): domain Eukaryota; kingdom Viridiplantae; phylum Streptophyta; class Pinopsida; order Cupressales; family Cupressaceae; genus Sequoia; species Sequoia sempervirens. Next base: position 157,936,038 of record VDFB02353493.1, on the reverse strand, counting down.
ATATTCTAACCATTTCCTACCTCTTACTCATCCAACTTACTACTCCACCAAACAAAATAAACACATATGATTTTATACTTCTTGTTATCAAGATATACAACCCAATCCAAATAAATGAATTCCTATACACTCAATACTCTACCCACATCATTAGTAACATGATAAGTCAAGTAATAACCCATAGTTCCCTTCAAGTACTAAACATCCTTTTCACATATGTCCAATGTTCTTTACTAGCTTATCTATGAACTTAATTAAAACTCCCACTACTTGGGTAATATTTGGTCTTATGTAGATAATTTCATATATGAGACTTCATACCTCCCTTGCATAAGGTACCTTCTTCATACCCTCCAAATCATTTGCAAAATTAGGACATTATTTCATGCTCAAATTTGTGTCAATCAATAGTGGTGAACTTATTGATTTATTGTCTTGCATTTCTAACCTCCACAAGATTGTCTCAAGATAATTACTCTAATTTAGCCATATTTCTATGTTGGTCCTATTCCTACATATCTCAATATTGAGAATGTATCTAGCAACTCCTAAGTATTTCATTTCAAACTTATTAGAAAAGTGATCTTTAAGTTCCTAAATAAATGCTTTATTACATATAATGATAAGAATATCATAAAAATATAAAATAATCAAAATATGACCATTTACCTATTTAAATTAAACATTATGATTAGGTTCACTTCTTCCAAAGATCAATTCTAGCACTTATGTATCAAAATTTTGGTTCCAAACCCATGGGGACTACCTTAACCAATACAATGATATATTCAATATACAAACCAAATTGTCTTTACCTTTCACCTTGCATCCTTTGAGTTGTTCCATGAATATTTCTTCCTCTACTTGTGTCCATGCAATAATGTTGGCTTGAAATCCACCTACTCAATTTCTAAATCAAGTGTCATAATAATAGACAACAAGATCTTAATGGAACTCAACTTAGCAATATGGGAAAATATCTCACCAAAGTCAACTCCCTCAACCTAGGAATACACTTTTTCCACTTGCCACACCTTGTACCATTCAAGTGGTTTACCTAATCTATAATTGTTCTCAAACACTCAGTTATAGCTAATGGTTTTCCTATCCTTTAGCCAATCAACAAAAATTAAAGTCTTACACTGCTTCATTTCCATAATCTAATCAACTATGGAATTCTTCTAAGACTTTTTATCTTTGAAAGTGAGAGCCTCTTGCACATAAAATGGTTCACTAACAGTAAAATTAATAGAAAATGCATAATAAAAATATGGTGGAGTATACCTTTTAGGTGATATCTCATGCCATGCAGACCTTCTCATAGATAGTGGTGAAGAATTTCCTATTGCATACACCATTTTCTCCTTTGAAGTTACCATAAAATTCACTTCCATCTTTTTCTCTCAAAATTTGTTGTCTAGTTTTTTGTTCAATTTTAGATACACCTTTCTAATCCAATTGTTTCAAAATGCAAATCTCTTCTCTTTCATTCTCCTTTGATTTTTATTACTTGACCAAAACTCTAGGTTCCCTAAATGTAACATCTCTTGAGTAGAGAACTTTTAAAGTTTCTAAATTCTAGAGCTTATATATTTTCACATTCTCACTATAGCCAATGAAAATATACTTTTTGGCCTTGAAACTTAGACTAGCTCTCCTTAAACACCCAAATAAATGTCTCGTAGTTAAAGACTCATAAATGTGTAACAAATGGTTTCCTTCTAGTTCGTATTTCATATGCCATCTTATTTAGTAGGATAAAAGTAACATCTACTTGTTCTTCAATTAGCATGTAGTGTTGACCGCCTTAGTCCAAAAATCATGTCCTAGACTCACATTAAGCTTAACATACTTCTAGTTTTATCTGAAAACTCTCTACTTAACCTATCATCCATTTCATTCTATTGTGGTGTATATTGCTAGTCCTTTTCTTCATAATTTTGGTATGCTTATAGGATAAATCAAATCCTTAGAGAAGAATTCACTACCATTATATATTCTTACTACATGTCAATATTCTTACTAGTCTAATTCTCAAGAGCCCTAAACTCCTTAAACTTGAGAAACACCTCAGACTTCCTCCCAAGAAAATGTACCCACATACCAAGAATAGTAATTATTGAATGGAAAATAGTACAAAGACTAACTAATGGATGAGATATCCATAGGACCAAACACATCATTGTGTATCACCTCCAAAACCTCCTCTCCTCTAGAACTTCAAGAGTTTCCCACACTCTATTATATTTTTGTAACACACTTGTATCTTCACAAAATTTTATACCAATAGAAAAATCAACAAGACCATTTACTATATCCTTACTCACTAATACTTTTAGACCTTTATCACTCAAGTATCCCAAACTAAGATGCCACAAGAACCCAAATTCATATGGAGTGACATTAGCATAACAAGATAAAGTTGATCCACCCAACCTATACAAAGTGTTATGCCACATTCCCTTTGTAAGAATAAAATCAAATCTAGATAATATACAACCTTTTCCATCAAATATGAAATTAATTCATAAGTCGGCCATTATAGACATAGACATAAGGTTTCTAGCCAAACCTAAAAGCTGCAATCCATCAACGGGTATCATTAGTATACCATCCATGAAGGCAACCCCAACTTTTCCTCAACCAAATATCTTCAAGGAGTTGTTATCATTTAGGAACACATGCCCTTCATTACTCTTGGTATACTTTTGTGTGTGACCTTTCTTGCCATAATTCTAAAATTTTATATTAGACTTACTAGGATATTTAAACCTACCTTTATCCTGAGACTTTTTATATCCATTATTCTTCTTACCTTTATTCTCCTTAGACCTGCCTCTAACAACTAAGGCATAAAAATAATTTTCCTAATTTCCTTACTTAAAAAATTCCAATAACATTTTTTAGTGTAAGTGATGCACATAAAATTATCGCTTTATAAGGTTTTCTCATGAATATAGCAAGGAGAAAGTAACACAATACATTTTTCCTCTTCATCCGTCTTGATTCCTATTGGCACAAGTTGACTTAAAATCATACTAAATCTATTCAAGTGATCAACTACCAATCCCCCCTTCCTCATTTTTAATGAACATAAATTTCTTTTCAAAGCAATATAATTAACCAAACTCTTAGATTGATATTACTTACCTATCTTGTTCCACAATGAATTTTTAATATTTTCTTGAGACACATTCATCAACACATAATATAATATACATATGTAGATTGTACTTCTTGCTTTCTTATCTAGTTTAACCTATTCTTCATCAAACATACTTGAGGGTTTGGTTTGAAAGGAAGTAGAGGTCCAATTTTTTTTCCTAAACTAATATATGAGAGGAAGTATACACAAATAAATTTAATCTTGGTAGTTACAAGGAAAAATATACAACAAAAAAAAATACCACGACATAATTATTTATGTGGGGAAAGCCATTTTAGGAGAAAAATCCACACCCTAAAGCAACTCAATTTATTATTTATTAATGAAAGGCTACAATACACTCGTAGTGTTTTAACCTTTACATGATTATCACTAAAAAAATATCTAGAGTAGTTCTAGCAGCATACTACCTACAAAAAATTATCATGAAAAAACCTCCATCTTAAGGACCCAATAAATATAAGAGGAAATACATGAAACCATCAAATACTAATCAAGAAAGCATGAGCTAAAAACACCCAAAAAGTGGCACCTAAATCCCTATTTAAAAAATACAACACCCAATTCCTAAGATGAATACATGAGCTAAAAACAACATATTCTTTCACCTACTATAAGCTCTTCGTAATCCACTCACCAACTTGGGTGCTCCATTTTGGGTCATTATCTCCAGTCAATTTTTTTTTCACATTTCATAACACACTTCATAATTTGGTCAACAAGTGTAACTTATTTTTACAACTCTTTTATGTGTCATATGTGTTTTGCATTTTCAATGTGGGAGGTCCAATTTCTATAGGCCATCAATTTTGATCTAGAAAGTAAATTGGACATTTTTTTAAATTCTAGAGCTCAAAGAGATCTATGCCCCACACATTTTTTAAATTAATTTTGAACAACTTAGAATTATTTTTGAGACCTAAAATGACCTCTATAACCTAGAGAATGAAGTTTGGAATGTTGAGACCCTAAATAAAAGGCCAGAGGGAAAATAGTATCCACATCAATTTGGGTGGTATAAACTAAATTTTAACAGTGCCTCAAAAGGAAATCTTGGCCCCTGAGGCAATCTTGGCCCCTCTAGTATTGGATGCATCATCCATGATTGGAATGGTGCTATAGTATGCAAAGCTTCAAAATGTATCCTCCCTAACACTAATAATGAAGATAAACATTAGGCTCTTCTCATTGGCTTGAAAATATGTTCAAACCTAAAAATGTTAGAAGGTCGAGATTGAAGGTGATTCCACCTTAACAATCAATGCACTAAGATCAAAAAAATCCTCCAAGGGTGGAAACTAAACACAATTGTTTTAGTGCTTCAAATTAAACTCATAAATTTGGAAGAATATATCCCAACCACATGTACAAGGAAGCTAACCGTGAAGAAGATGAATTAGCCAACTTGGAGGAAATGGAATATGTGGCATATAATCAAGATTACTTGGGAGTTGGAGAAGGATAGTTGATATGAAATTGTAATCATTCTTTGATACTCCATTAGGAATAACTCTAAGATCAGGATATACTGGAAAATAAAGGGTTATACATATGTTTTGCAACCCATAAAAAGTAGAAACGAAATGGGTTAAAAACCCTTTTGCAGCTCAACAAGCTAGAAAAAAATTATGTATTTGATTTTTTTTATTAATAGAACAAGAGCAACCCTTCTGGTTGTAGTTTATCCAAAAAATAAAAATAAAAAATTTGGATGGGGAGGGGGAAGAAAATTGTGGAACACCTTCATTCAAAGATTATTACATAAGTACCATTATTTATGAAGGTCCTTTTAAATTTTAATATTTTATTTATTTTTCACATGGAAGAGACATTCAAACAAAGATCCTTGTACACCTTCATTTGAAGGTGCTTTCGTTTGACATTTCTTCAAACAAACACCCTTGGATTGGCCTTTTCACCTTAGTGCTCAGATTTTGACTAGTTTTTTATATTTCAAACTTTGGGTTGGACCAACAAATGAAATCAACATGACAAGATAATTTCAAGATCATAATCCTCAAATAATCTTTCCAAAAAATATAATCTTGAATATATATATAATTTTATCATAATATTTATTTTCTATTTTCTTGTGAACATACTTTTTTCAATGAGCATCAAGGTGTTTGTTCCACATACACGGAAAAATAGGAAAATAGATTAATTTTTTTTTTATAAAGTATATCTATGCACTAGGTATTGGTGTCCTTGTTTCAACAAAAAAGAGTTAGTCTGAATGTATATAAAAAATTTAGGTGTTATAAAATAAACCTATCTAATTTTAAAAATTAATAAAATACAAAGTATATAACCAAAATTATAGAAAAATATATGTTCACTAGATACTAGTGTTATGAATCCATGTCTGATAATTTATCATTTTATCCATTTTGTAAAAAAAGTTGTGTCATGGAATAAATGTCACTTTTGAAAAAATATTATTAATTATAAAAACAAGTTATTAATTTTTTTTGTAAAAAAGATCATAAATAATTTTAAAATTTATTAAAATACATTTAGATTCTACATATAAAATCTCAAAAATCATTAGTTCACGTAATCTTTAAATTCTTAATGGTTTCGTTACTATAGGTGATAAAAGTGAAAATTTGGTTACAATGTCCCACTTTGACCAAAAAATGGAACACACTATTGTGGAATGGCTTGTAAATGTGTAGATTCATTCCTAAGAGCTTAGAGTATATGTACACTATACGTACAAGAGTTATTTGAGCCAATTAAAGTATTTTTACACGTGTTATAAGTTTTGTTATGTTTTTTCTACTTTGTGAGAAGCATTGTATGCATTTCTACAAGAAATTATAGGTACACTAATGAGAATATTTGATAGGCTAAAACTCAAACTTAGTATCTACTTGTGACTAATGAGATTTTACACCATTGAGCCACTTGCTCTTTCATGATGAAAACTTTCAAATTATATCAAGAAATGTATTTTAATTCCAACACACCTTCTAAGACACATCCCTATTGAGACTAACTTTATTAGCAAATTTAAATGTTCAAACATTACATAATTTAGTTCTAATAAATTTTAGACATGAATTTCTTTTAACTATGATACATGTTCTTAATTTAAATATTTTTCTATTGCTTTGCAATAAAAGATATTCCATTTATTTTTATGTTATAAACAAAAATGCATTATGTTTGTTTAGTAATGATTTAGTGAATATGGTTAGGCAATGTTAATTTGTTTTTCATTAAGGTAACCAAGAAACCAAGATCCTAAGCCCTTTACAAATGGAGCCACAAGGGGAAAAAAAATCAACCCTGAATAGGGAAAAAAAAATATACTAACATAAAAACTAAAATAGACCAAAGTCCAATAAGAGAAAAAATAACTAGAAACACAATAACAACCTAAGAGATCAAAAAACCCTAGTCCTTAAAGAGGAACTTGTACATATCTTCAAACTTCTACAAACTATCCTCACCCTTCTCATGCTTCTTCAGCTCATGACCATGAAGGATCGAAATGGTAGTAACAAACCTATGCATTACCTTGGCATTGAAATTCATCATTAACTTCATTGTATTCTCCATCTCATCCAATTTAGCTTTTAGGTTCTCCACCTCTTTCGCAGTTTGAGAACAAGACACACACAATTGATGTTTTGTGGCTAGAGTATTAGTATCCTCAGTCAAAATGTACTAAGAATTGTGGGAGATGTTAAGGGATTCCTCCTTCCCCGTGCAAGGAGTCTTAGGAATACCCTCCATTTCAGTCTCAAGAACTCCTATCATCCCAAAATTAATATTTGAAGCATTCATTTCATAAAAAAGATTATTTCCTTCAAATTGAAGGGGAGAAGGCTTAGACAAACTATCCCTAGTATAAGAATGACATAATCCTCATACTGAGAGTCACTGGAAATATCAATTTTTTTTTGGAGGGTTGTTAGATAGTAGCTAGTCTAGTAGACCTATGAACATTTGTGCTTTTTGGCTCCTACTTGGTAGCCTTTCCTTTTTCCTTTTGGCTAGTGGATTGTTAGCAATCAAAGGTGAAAGGGGTGTGATAGAGGGTTGGCCCAAGCCCTCCTGGGCATGTTTTCCCATCGAGGTCAAGGGACCCTTCGACTTCTTTCCTTTCTACTTGATCAATTGATTTTCTTGCTTTCTCTTTGCATGACCCACTTTAGTATCCTTGTTGGCAGGGGGCTAAAACTTAGGGAATAAAGACTAGTAGTTGCACCATCTTGGGTTTCACTTTTAGATGGGAGCATACTTGCACAAGAGCTAATGAAGCAGGGTTGGTGGAGGCATTCACCTCCTTCTTGTTTTTAGTGGGGAGTCAAGATGATGGCCCCATGAAGGTGAGGGTTTTTTCCCTTTTCCAATAGGGAAACCATCCAGGGTTTATTCCACAAGATAAATCTTGGGTTTCTCCCCTTTAACAATAGAGGGACCTAGAGGGGTTTGTTCCAAAATAGTGACTTTAATGAGTTTGGTTGGGAATGGGGCAAGATGGAAGTGATAGAGACATATAATTAGTCCTTGATGTAATGAGATAACTAGGTTTTTGGGGTTTTTAGCATGAAAGGCATTTGATTCTCTAATAGAGTTTTCCAACAAGAAAAGGAGGAAGAAGGGGAAGCTCATAAGTATCGTGTGCCTGAGGTGATTAAACATCACAAAATGATAGTGATAATAACATTTAAAATGCCCTTCTAAAGTGAAGTATTTGATAAGGATTCAATATACTTGGTTCCATGGGTTAGGGAGTGAATGGTGATCGAAACCATTTTGGCACTTGACCAGTTGTTCACCCTCATTAAAGAAATTCAACATGCTTTCAATGTCAGAGGACTTGCTTTGCTAATCGACTTTCTTCCCACTACAGCTCATCCCAGTGGACTGACTTATAACATCTTCATTAACTTCAAAGCAAACACCACCCACTTGAACATGTCTCTTGTTCCATGACTCTACAAACTGGATGGACAAACTCTTGTTATTCCCATTAAGGTGTTAATTTGTTATGTAAATTGTAGTTAGCTATATTTTTAAAATATTATTATTGCAATTGTTTTTAATTTTTGGAACATAAAACAAAATGTAAAAGAGCATATGTAGTTAGGGCATTAAAAGAGGCAATACAATTCCAACGTAAGACAAGTTTTCAAATGAAAGGTGTCACAAAATATAGCTATCACTAAAAATTAATATTATTTTATGTGTGCATATCTTAAAGTAAAGATCTAGTGATGTTAGAAATGTCATTCAATGAGACAACAATTTTAAAGTTAACAGTACAATTTTATTAAAGTCAAATTCATTTTCATATTAATTTATCCTGCCGCTTCACAATAGAAAATGAGTATTATGATATATAATAGAGCTCATGTTATTCAAGTCATTTCAAGTAATTAATAGAGGTGAAATTTGATTTAACTAATTGAATGCATTAGACATATAATTTATGAAAAAAATAAATAAAAATTTGTTTTTTGCACTCATTGTTCCACACATAAACCAATAATAGAAAGAAAGATACATGACATTTTTACAATTATTTAAAAAATAAAATAAAAAATTGTAGACTACACGATTGATACTTTTTTAAAAAAATTATATACTCAATGACTAAACTAATAAAAAAATAAATGCAATAGATGTATTAATATTCATCCCTACATTTAATAAATTACATACATTTTGTACTATTTTTTATATAATGAGTATTATGATATATATAATAGAACTTGTGTTATTCAAGTCATTAATAGAGTTGAAATTTGATTTAACTAATTAAATGCATTGGGCATGTAATTTATGAAAAAGATAATACATTTTTTTTTGCACTATTGTTCCAAACATAAACCAATAATAGAAAGAAAGATACATGACGTTTTAACAATTATTTAAAAAAAATAAAAAATTGTAGACTATAGGATTGATACTTTTTTTAAAAAATTATATGTTCGTTGACTAGATTAATAAAATAAATAAATACAATGAATACATTAATATTCATCCCTACATTTAATAAATTGAATACATTTTGTACTATTTTTCATATAATTATAAATTTGACTATGAAAAGTTATCTTTTTAACTTTAATTATAATAGAAAAATATATTAATTATATCCATTGAATCTATAGATTCAATTGCTAAATTTATATTAAAATCCCAATGTAATATTAATGATGATGTAAACATATTAATAAAAACTATTCACAAATTGAAACAAAATCACATAACAGAAAAAATAAATAAATAAATAATTGAATAATAAAGTACCTGATACTCAATTTTACTCAAAATATTATATCCTTGAGATAGGATCATACCGTCAAATCTTAAAAAACAAAAAATAATTATTTTGTTTGACTAGTGAAATATTAACGAAATAATTAAAAAAACTTCAAAACCAAGGCAAAACCATGTAAAGTCAAAGGCCTCATGCGCCGCCATACACATGCGATAAACGCACCCACCGCTCCCGGAAAATTAAATAAACAAACAAATCCACCAACTCCATATAAACCCTAAATTTTCTACACACTTTCAAATGACTTTGATTTTAAAGTTTTTTGAAAATTTATTTTTTATTATTTTAAATAAATTATATTTGACTGTTAAAGATATTACATTTCTTCAGTTCACATTGATTAAGTGTTTTTTTAATAAATTTCAGGCAATTAAATTTAAACAAATACTTATTTTTGACCTAAAAATTCTCTATAGAAAATCCAATTTTTTTTTTTGCGAAATCCAAGATAATTACTTTAAGAGTCTCTTCAACTTACCTTCCAATAAAATAATATAAAAAGTAACCGAATAACCAGCTACATTCCCCTGTGTAATTGAAAAAGAAGTGAATTACCCAAACAAAAAGAATAAAATAAAAATTTACATGTCTCACATAATCCAAAAGCCAAATACGGAAAAGTCGTTGCTTAGAAAAAAAGAAGGTAGATAGTCTAAATCCATAGAGAGTAGAGAATGGTAGTTTTAGTCATTTTAAGTTGATGTGGATTGAGAGAACGTTTCTTTTTTGGGTCTTGTCCATCACTTTTTGCCTTTTGTTTTCGGCTGTTTTGGATTATTTTGGTTTTTTTTTGGTGATGACAAGTGTGTGAGTGGGGGTCTTTCATTAAAAAGTTTGGTATTTCATTTAAGTTTTATTTGTATTTGTTTTTAAAAATTGGTTTTTATTATTGTATTTATTTTTTGTATAGGTTCAAATTTGTATTTTGTAAAAGTAATTGAGGTTGGTTATGTGATTTATAAAAAGAAAAATGGAAGTGTTTAAATAGGTATATTGTACATCAAAGAAGGTATATGTGGTTTTTCAAGTCATTAAAGTTGGTTTGATATTTTGAAAATAAGATTTAAAATCAAGCCTTGAGGGGTACACGAGAAAGATTATAAAAATGAGAAACTTCTATGAGACCCTTTGTTGGCTAAGAAAGTCACTTGGTGGGGTGTTGAGTTGATTCAATTTATTTGAGCATTAATTTATTAATTTATAAAATATTGCAGTATTGTAAGTTAACAGTTATTTGTTATGTTTGCAATGTGTATAGTTGAGTGATATAGCTCATTTAAATGTTGAAAGGTTTTGAATTGTTTGCTATGTTTATGCACGGTTTTCTAGTGAGTTAAAGATTGTCCTACTATGCTTGTATATTTGGATACAATTAAATAGGCCTTAGAAGGCAATAAGCATGTTGCATGATGATTGTTCAATGTATTTAGGATTGCAACAATGTCATGCAATGTTTTAAGCATGTAAAGGATGTTATAGTGATAGGAATATACTTTTTCCACTAACCACACCTTGTACCACTCAAGTGATCTACCTAATCTAAACTTGTTCTTAAACACCCACTTATAGCTAATGGTTTTCCTATCCTTAAGCCAATCAACAAAATTTCAAGTCTTACATTGCTTCAATGCCCATAATCTCCTCAACTATGAAATTCTTCCAAGACTTTTTCTCTTTGGAAGTGAGAGCCTCTTGCAAATAAATCGATTCACTAGTAGTACAAGTAAGAGAAAATACACAATAGAAATACGAGAGTATACCTTTTAGGTGATCTCTCATGCCATGTAGACCTTCTCATAGATATTGTTAAAGGATTTCCAATTGCATATGCACCTTTTTCTTCTCCAAAGTTACCATCAAATGTGCTTCTATCTTCTTCTCTGAAAATATCTTGTTTGTCTTTGTTGTTCAATTTTAGATGCACTTTTCTACTCCAATTTTGTTTCAAAATGCATCTCCTCTCTTTCATTTTCCTTTGATTTTTCTTACTTGACCAAGACTCCAAGTTCCCTAAATGTAACATCTCTTGAGTAGAGAACTTTTAAATTTTCTAGATTTTAGAGCTTGTATATTTTCACATTTTCACCATAAACAATGAAAATATACTTTTTGGACTTGAACTCAAACTTAGACTAACTCTCCTTAAGCATCCAAATAAATGCCTCATAGCTAAAGATCCACAAATGTGTAAAAATTGGTTTTCCTCTAGTCCACATTTCATATGACATCTTACTTTGTAGGATAGAAGTAGTAGACTCATTCTTCAAGTAGCATGTAGTGTTGGCCACCTCATTCCAAAAATCATGTCCTAAACACATCACTTAACATACTTTTAGCTTGATCCATCAACTTTCTATTTAACCTATCATCTATTTCATTCTATTGTGGTGTATATTGGTATTCCTTTGCTTCACAGTTTTAGTATGCTTATAGGATAAATCAAAATCCTTAGACAATAATTCACTACCATTATCTATCCTTAGTACCTTGATATTCTTAATAGTCTAATTCTCAACAAGAGCCCTAAACTCCTTAAACTTGAGAAACACCTCAGACTTCCTCCTAGGAAGATACACCCACATACGAAGAATAACCATTATTGAATGGAAAATAGTACAAAGACTTACTAATGGGCGAGACATCCTTAGAACCAAACAAATCATTGTGTATCACCTCCAAAATCTCCTCTCCTCTAATACTTCAAGAGTTGAACTGCACTATTCTATTTTTGTAACACACTTGTATCATCACAAAATTTTATACCAATAGAAAAATCAACAAGACCATCTACTATATCCATACTCACCAATTTTTTAGACCTTTTTCACTCAAGTGATCCAAACTAAGATACCACAAAAACCCAAATTCAAATGAAGTGACATTAACACAACAAGATAAAGTTGATGCATCTAACCTATACAAAGTGTCATGTCACACCCCCTTTATAAGAACTAAACCAAATATAGCTAATCTACAACCTATTTAATCAAATGCGAAACAGATTCCTAATTCGACCATTTTAGACATAGACATTAGGTTTATATCCAAACCTAAAATATGCAATCCATCCATGAGTATCATTACTCTACCATCGATGAAGGCAACACTAACTTTTCCTCAACCAACTATCTTCAAGGAGTTGTTATCATTTAGGAACACATGTGCCCTTCATCACTCTTGGTATACTTTGAGTACCACTCCCTATGAGGTGTCATATGAATAAAATCACATAACTCAATCAACCAAGAATCATCACCAATGAAACTACCAAAAATAAATGCATCACTATTAAACTCATTATTGGCTAAGTGTTGATCAAAAGAATTGTCCTTATTGGAATTGTGATCCTTTTGTGTGTGACATTTCTTGTCATAATTGTAAAATTTTACATTAGACTTACTAGGAGATTTAGACCTGAATTTACCTTGAGACTTTTAATCTCCATTATTCTTCATACCTTTATTATCATTAGACTTACATCTAACAAATAAGGCATCAAAATAATTACCATGCATGGATATTTTCCTAATTTCCTCACTTAAAAAGAATCCAAAAACATTTTGTAGTGTAAGTGATGCATATAAAATTATTGCTTATAAAAATTGTAAGGTTTTCCCATGAATCTAGCAAGGAGAAAGTAACACAATACATTTTCCCTCTTCATCCATCTTGATTCCTATTGACATAAGTTGAATTAAAATCAAAGTAAACATATTCAAGTGATCAACTACCAATCCCCCCTTCCTCATTTCAATGCAAGATTATTAACCAAACTCTTAGATTGATAATACTTACCTATCTTCTTCCACAATGAATTTGTAGTATTTTCTTGAGACACATTCATCAACACATAATATGATAGACATAATTAGATTGTATTTCTTGCTTTCTTGTGTAGTTTTACCTATTCTTCATCAAACATACTTGAGGGTTTATTTTGAAAGGAAGTAAAGGAACATTTTTTTCCCCTAAACTAATATATGGGAGGAGGTATATGCAAATAAATTAAATCTTGGCAATTACAAGGAAAAATACACAAAAAAATATACCACAATATAATTATTTATGTGGGGAAAGCCCTTTCAGGAGACAAAATGTACACCCTAAAGAAAATCAATTTGTTATTTAGTAATGAAAGGCTACAAGACACTTGTAGTGTTTCAACCTTTACACGATTATCACCAAAAAATGATCTAGATTAGTTTTGGCAACATAACACTACCAACAAAAAACTATCATGAAAAAACCTCCATCTTAATAACCCAATAAATAGAAGAGGAAATACATGAAACCATCAAATAGTAATCAAGAAACCATGAGCTAAAACCACCCAAAAAGTGGCACCTAAATCCCTAGTTAAAAAATACAACACCCAAATCGCAAGATGAGTCCCTAAGCTAAGAATAACTTATTCTTTCACCTACTATAAGTTCTTCATAATCCACTCACCAACTTGGGTGCTCCATTTTTTCTTCATTATCTCCATTCAAAAATTTATTTTTACATTTCATAACATACTTCATAATTTAGTCAACAAGTGTAACATCCTTTTACAACTCTTTTATGTGTCATAGGTGTTTTACATTTTTAGCGTGGGAGGTCCAACTTCTAGAGGCCATAAATTTTGATCTAGAAAGTAAATTGGATTTTTTTTTAAATTATAGAGATCAAAGAGATCTATGCCCCATACAATTTTGATGTTGATGATGAACAACTTAGAATTATTTTTTAGGCCTAAAATGACCTCTATAGCCTAGAGATTGAGTTTTTGTTCTGTGTAACAATCCAAACCCTCTTACAAATAGTTACCATGAATTATTCACCAAAAAATAAATAACTAAAACATAGATGAAAAGAGGAACAATTTTTTTCTTTAAATAAGGAACATGCTCTTGCATAACTGTTACCATAAAGATATAACAAGCATTTACACAATCTTCTCTAACTAAAAAGAGCAACATCTATCACTTTTGGATTTCAATTAAATGATTACATCTATTTAAGCTAAAATAATAACTTACAGGATTAAGGTCAGAGATCCCACATCTAGATTCTTTCTGACTTTCAAGACTTGACATGTCATCTGCAAGGGGGAGGAGCATCACCTGGGTGCTTTACCTTGAACCACAGACTTAAGCGGTCCCCCACACACCTTCCTAACTAGAAGTGGCCCTACCCTACAATGAAGGGATTAGTTCGGGACCCTCTTAGTTCTGCCATCTAAGCTCTGGTGTTGTGCCCTACTTAACTAATACTGTCGCACAACTATGGATACCTTCTAACTATGTACGACATCTCTGACTAGCTGAGTATCCAGGTCATAGTGAACCAACAAGTGCATGGAGAGATAACTACACTCACTATGGCCATAGTATTTGTATCATTGATTCAATCGATACCAAGAGTGAAGTTGTTTGTTTATCCACCCTACTCGACTTGGATTACCTTTCCTGACCTAGGGTGTACTGGAACTAACTGTTCCACCTAGTAATAATCACAAAGAACTTATGACTCAACATAACTTGTCTTACTAGACATAACTCAACTGAGTTGATAAGATTTAGATCTTTCTCAAACCCCCAGATTACTTAGTGTAGCCTTCGGGTCTTGGCAAATGCCACTGGTTCAAGATAAACAAAATACAAAGGTTATTTCCCCACATAGTGGTTTACCTAGCATTTCCTGGCCAATACAAACAACTAACTTGACATGACTAGTCATAGACTAACAAGGCAACCTTCCTTAACATAATACCCTCTACTGGGTGATGTTTGACTCAATACAAAACCCTAGAATAGTTTGGCACATGCTTACAATGAAATAATTTCATATTTCAAGGAAGTAATTCAAATCACAAATCATTTATCAAAAGGAAACAAGAATTTTATCCTTTTATTATTTAGGCATTCTTGCAACTGTAGCACCTAATGTGCTCGTTAATCCATCACCTTTTCTTTATTCACATTCTTGATTTGTTGACTAAATGTTGAATCATAACTATTAATAGATCTTAGTCTTAAGTTGAAGATCTCTTCTTCTCGTTATAGTCTCATATGTTCAGTGAATTGACTTTATTATAGGGTCCTTCCTTAGATAGTGAAGATTCATTAAGTAAACAACTCATCTGGGTTGTTGGTTATTTCTGACTCAAACACCCGAGTTACTTCCACGTAACTACCTAGAACTTGGATACAACCACTTTCTTGAATCTTAACCCTAACCCTTGAGAGCGACTACTCTCGAGATACTATCTTTAAGGAAATCTTGCCACGAAACGATATCTTCTTGACCTTCCCAGTATTATTTTAGCATGAATGCCACAAAGATAAAGTCTCCACAGAGATAGTTAGATCTTCATTAAGAGTATAATTCCCTTTAGGTTTTAGTCCTTCATGCATTTCAGTGAAATATTGTTAACTAAGGATAAGCACATTCATAGTTCAACTGGTCTCAACTTGTATTAATTTCGCAGAACATAATTGTTTAATCATTAAGTTTGCAATATAACTAATTTGGTAAAAGAATACCTTGTGCATAGAATTCTTTGGTCACGCATTAGTAATCTCAGGGGTTTAGGCTACTGCCTCAATTCCAAACCCTTCCAAGAAACCAAGGATTTACCTTCTAACTAATTCTTAGATTTCTTAAGCATTATTGATAACACTGTGCCTTTATCAGGATATACACCTAGTCATTCAAAAGATTATAAGCTAATGTTGAGTTGAACTTGTTGTTCGATCAAAGTTAAAGATAAAGAAGACTTTTACTCATCATTACTTGAATTTTGAGTCATAACTTGATTGAGTTGTTTTACTTTCATCTCGTGTCAAACTTCCAAGTTACTCACTGTAACTGTTTGGACTGGGTGACTGCTTGTGGTTCAATGTGTACTCTAATAGAGAGTGTATACTCTCAAGATTAGGACTCCAAAATTTCCTTGCTAACAAAAGCATAGAATTTGACTTATCTAGTCATGGAAAAGAAAAAAAAACAATTTCTTAAAAAGTGTAAAGTCTCATTTCAACAAAGATAGTTCTCATGAGTCAATCCTAGGCTCAACTATGCCAAGGAGGGTTCTAGGGTAAAATACCCTAAACTGGTCTTAAATAGACTTAAACATTCCAAAGCAATCTAGAATTACACTATCTCAACATGGAGATTTAAAGAGAACTAAGAAAGATTATCGCATGAGATGGTTTGTAGGAAATACTGCCTCTCTATTAGTTTTAATACAAAATTATCTTCATAATGTATATATATGTACTCCTACAGAGAAAAGACTACATCCATTTTAAAGAAAAGAAGGATTACTCGCCTTACGATGGATGTGATAACCCATGTCGTCCCTCCTCTATCCAAACTTTCAAATTGAAGTTAATATGGAATTAGCAAGATCTCAAACTAAGCCTCCCCAGCTCAATAATCATAATATTAGCCTCATTCATATCAATGCCTAGGATTAACTTCCTTGGGAACCAATCGACACTATTGGAGTAGCACATGCCTCAACACAATAAGACTTTTAATAAACATAGGATTTGATGCATAATATACCATCATGGTGGTGTACTCATGGAGGTGTTACTATAATGATGTCTCTAATCTATCCCAAGGTCTTATCGCTGCAACATAGTTGAGCATAACACAACAATGAGCTTTTTGGAAGGAGTTAGGTAACCTAGCGAGACTCTAATGTAATGGGGTAGTGAATCAACCCGCAAAGGGAACTAGTGAATCCAATCTTGGTGTCAAAATTATATTCATTCACTGCACATTACAAGATTCCCCCTTACTGAAATAAAGTCCACTCATGAAAACTCCAAACTTTCTTGAAAGGCACCCTTACTCTAATGCTATCGTGCATTCTATACTTTAATAACTAAAGCATTATTGAACTTCTAAACATCAATATCCTAGCTCCACTGAGAAAAGGTCGAATGATTGGGATAAGAATCGATTATATCAATCGCTAAGAATTGGTTTTATTGCTCAAAAATAGGTACAACCCAGATTGTGTTACCAAAGTGAAACATTTTTCTTTTATCAGTTTCTCCTTCTCCTTCCCCATATTGACTCTTGATCCTTTGATTCTAAAAATCAAGAATCGGTTTAGCTAGGGCGAGATTAGTTACAAATGGTTTCCAAGAATTTATTTTCAATTAACTGCCATGATTCTATCTCCCCAAATATTCCATCGACTTACTTTGCAATATATATTTTGTTAATAAAAACAGTTACCATGTGTGTTGCCAAAAAATGTATAGTTGACATTTTTATGCTCACTTGAGTCTTTCTTATGGAATTTGGCTTGATTTTTCCTATATTTAATGTTGTTATGTGGCCAACACGTTCACATTAGGTCTTGGACCCTTGAGAATCATTAAGACTTCTAGGTTGTCTTGTAAAAGTGTTGTGAAGTGTTGTAACCCACTTTCACACTTTTCTAAGACCCTTTCATTATAATTCACTTAAATATCTCCTTTTTATCACTTACCAAGTCTTATTTCAAAGTGTTGTAAAGATTTGTAACAAACTCTCATGCTTTTCTAGACTTTCCATTACTAATTCAACCCTTTCTCATGTTTAAATGACCCCTTAATGCACTTTTCGACCCTACTTAAGTGTATTTTTGAGGATATTCCCGTTAGACCTTATTTAATGCACTTTAATTTTTGATACCTAGTAAAATTTCCCTAGTGGGACCAAGTTTCCACCTTGGGCGACTTAGTCCCACTGGGCACAAAAATCAAAATAATTTTAATTTCTTGGCAGGATTTTATTCTCTTACCCTTGAGGTCGGCCTGCGATGTGTTATTTTCAAGAAATAATGGAAAATCAAGTATAAATAAGGGTTTTTCCTCTCATTTAAACACCTACCAATCTATTCATTCTCAAGCAACTCATTCATTCACTTAATCATTCTCAAGCATTCAAGCACTCTAAGCATCATCAAGTCATCCATTGGAGCACTTCATTGCATATCTTTAGATTTATGCATCAAGGGTTTGGTAAGTTTATGACATTGCATGTTGTTTATTTATCATTCTCTTCTTATTTCATTTCATCATATAGGATTTGATTACCAAAGTGGGGTTTGACCAAGGCAAACCCCTATACTCTAACCTTGGACCCTTTTTCCCCTCTTTGCATGTGTGTTTGCAGGTCTTGTATGCAGATTTTTCAAAGAGGAAAGTGTCAAAAAGGTGTTTTCAATCCATCAAAGTCATAAAAGTCAACACAACCCTAATTGAAGCTTGGAGATCCATTTCAACCTAATTTCTACAAAATCCGGACTGAACACCTATTAGAAAAGAAAGTGCAAACTGAAAGCTATAGAATCCTGTCCCAAGATTCCAAAAATTCCAAGGTGG
The DNA here is from genome assembly GCA_007258455.2 of Sequoia sempervirens. NCBI lineage: Eukaryota > Viridiplantae > Streptophyta > Pinopsida > Cupressales > Cupressaceae > Sequoia > Sequoia sempervirens. The sequence continues at coordinate 157,917,200 of VDFB02353493.1, read as the reverse complement.
ACTAAGTCGCCATTAGTGGCGAATTAGTCCCACTGTTAGGCCTAAAAAGTGGTTTTTTTATTTCTGAGTACCCATTTGGTAGATTCTTGTTCTGGCAGATTGTCCCCTAAACTGGACTAAGTCACACATCTTGGTGTAAGTGTCCCAGTCAACTCTACAAGATTCCAGAGGCTCTCTGCATCATAATTCAAATTCCAGGAGCACCTCTCTAGTTTTGTTTAATTTTTTCATCATTTACTTGCATTCTTAATTGTTTTTGCATACATCACTATGTTTTCCAACACTTTGCATTTCTTAGGTTTAGCATTAATAATCATCTTTCTTTTTCAGTTTGTTGCATTATACATCATATTTAGACACATTACATCCATTTTACATTAATCTTGAGTGTATACATTAGCATTTTGGGCTCACTTCTCTCCTTCTAGGTGAAAAACCCTAGAAGTGCTAGAGCATATTGGACACCCAAAATCAGTGTCCACACCATGCTAACTTGATGTGATGAGAGATGGGGTTTGAATGTGGAGAATTTGAATTGCTATCATATAAGGTTTTATGTTGCCTTCGTGTAATTGTGCCAATAGCCTTAGATGGCCACCATTAACGCTTTTAAACATTCTAAATATATTGCCAACGATAAATCAGTATGCCACTGCCTTACAAGGCTCATATTGGCATTTGAAACAAAGATGATACCATTTTAAATATAAAAAATGCTCCTCACATAAGAGTTGAGCTAGAAAATATGCTCTATGGCTAGATTAGCCATTTTGAATAATCTAATATTATATAAAAATATTAAAACTTCTAAGATTAATATCAACTTTACCATACAAGGTCGATGACGTTCGTTATCACGTCGGCACACTAGTGTAGTCACCCCCACAATATGCACTCAAAGATGACCCTCATGATCAATGTCCTTATGCAATATCACAATGAGAGTCATCAAGAATAAACGTTTAAATATTGAACACATCATACATATATGAATATACTTATATGTGAGTCATTTTCATCGTAATAACTTATGCATGCACATATGTATCTATACGTACTTGAACATAAATGTTTGTACGCTGACTATATTTATGTCTTTGTACTCACATATGCATCCAAGCACACATCTATACGTGTACGAGTGTATATGCTTACCTTAACTCATGTATACCTATGTTCACATATTCATTTATTTTATATAATAAAAAGAGAGTTATTAACCCTAAAAAGAATCATACCGAACACAAAGGTCAAGTAGGGCCCAATTGACTTGGGTTGACTTACCTCCATGAATACTAACGACACCCTAGACACCTTAGGTTTACAAAATCGCTACTTGACCAAATTTGAACTTAGATGGCATTTCCTGAGGATTCATAACTTCACTCTTCTCCTAGGTGATACTCTCCCTCTTTCTCTCTCGAGATGTTTGGATCGCTCTTGCAATATCACTCAAGAAAACAAACAAGTGATTAGCCAAGAAAACATTATAGCATGAATCATTTCATTCTATTTCATCATATTCATGACATCAAATAACTGCCATCATTCCATAGAATTGCAAAACATAACATTGCATAATTCCATCATAATATATAATTTCAAGGTTTCATAATCTTATGATTCATCAAAATAGTTACCATAAAGTGAAAAGTAATTTTAGGAATCTAGGGTGGGGTGTAACATTCTGTAACTTGAAAAATGCTTTTTTTTGTATTCTTAACATTAGGAGCAAGGTTGAGACACCTTTCCTAACATTCTCATACTTTTCAAACACCTTGGAGTAGAAAAGGGAGTACCAATACTATGAACTAATTCTTAGGTCCAAAAGACCCATAGACTCACAACATCATCTGAACATTTCTATGCTCATTAGTTTTGTCAATGCATTTGTAACATTTTATAAAGTGTCAAATTTATCCAACATCACCTTTCCATCCTATAAAATGTTACAAATAAAATGGTATTGAGAATTAAAATGCCTCATTCTCACATGAAAGGTTGGTTCTTTGTTAAACATATATCATTTTGAATGTCACATGGAATTTTAATAGTTTTCTGAATTAGCCCACACCTAAAAAAAACATCTTAAAGTCAAATAGCTTCTTTACAAGAATGTGAAGCTAACATGTGCTTAACTTATACAGTGGAAAAATCAACCACAACCTGCCACACTTGTTCATCCAACTAATAAAAACATTGAATAAAGTGAAAATATAACCACTAGTGGATATTTTGTTATTGATATCATCTACCTAATTTGAATCTACAAATCCATGAATATTAATTGAGTTTTAATCCCTATAGAGTTGTCATGATAATGAATGGAGTAATTGGAGGTACCCCACAAATATTTGAAGACCCTCTTAACTACATCCTAATGAAATTATCCAAGATAAGTTGAATTCTTTCTACTTGGAATATGTTTGGTCTAGTACAAACCATAACATACATCAATCTCTAACAACACTAGCATAAGTTATTCAATCCATGTTATTGATCTAACTAGGTGAATTTAAACACTGCTCTATGGATAATTTGGTTATCATGAGATAGTTTTTGAGAGTTTTCATGGTGAATTTCTTCAACACTGAGTTCACATACTTACTCTAGCCTAATCAAATATTTTTATTCTCTCTATCTCTTTTGATTTCCATAACTAGAATATATCTAGTGGCCCCTAAGTCATTCATCTTAAGTTGCATTAAAAGTTGATACTTTTAGTCAAAAATCACATTCTTACTATTTCCAAAAAATAACATATCATAAATGTATAATACAATAACAAGGAATTGATCACAATCTATCTTATAATAGATGCAATGATCTAATTTGGATATAAAAAATCTCAAATATAACAAAAAGGAATCAAACTTCTCGTACCACATCCTAAGAGACTATTTAAGGCCATACAAAAACTTTTTCAACTTAAAAATCAAAGATTATTTACCTTATTTTGAATACTGATCTAGTTGTGTTATGCATATCTCTTTCTCTAACACAAATATTATAAGAGGAGATATCTTTCATAGTGACAAGAGAAAAATATATTACCATATTTCATGTATTCATAAATCATTTTAAATGAGTAAAATGGTTCAAATAAATGGTAATTCTAGTAAAATATTTATAATGTTCAAAATTACGAGTAACAAGCTACAAAAGAAGTTTTTCAAGATATGATTTTAGTACTTGAAGGAAAAGTATGACTATTGCTACTATCAAAGAAATATATTATAATACTCTAAAGAAGGAATGACTCATTACAAAAGTTTGAGTTGAAAGAAAAATTCATTAGAAACATGAGTTTAACTCCTATTGATTTGACATACATGCAATAATAAATAATGATCAAAATGAACAGGTCTAAAGGCATACAACTCAAAGAAAATGATTAATGATATTATTTAATAAGATTGTGGGAGCAATATTAAACATATACACAACCACCCACTATAATGAACAACAAAGACACTCAAGAAAATTATTTTTATTTAAAATTGGAGATGACAATATATACATATACATATACATATATAGCATAAGCTAATTTTATGGATATATATTTTAGAAAAATAAAATAAATTCTTATCTTTATCTAATATTATTTCCTTATTGTTCCTTTGTGCTTTCTCTCTATAACGTGATGGTTTTCTTTTTGTAGTATCAATCCCTCTTACTATAGCTTTGGTGTATTTTCCTACAATATACAACATCGTAAACCTGAACTAAATTCCTATTATTTTCTTGCCAAAAGAATATATATTCATTGAATGTGAGTCACTTTTCAAACACTACACTCCCTTTTTTTTCTCCCTCTTTTTCCTTTTTCATGGTAATTATTCCCCTTTCCTTTAATTTCCCTTTTAACTTTTTCCACTTAGACTATTATTTTATTCAAATAACTTCAATTAGTTCCACTATTAGATTAAATTGACTCATTCCTTTCTTATTAGCTTACAATATACACATATTTTCTCTAGTTGCATGTTCACTTTGGTCATGAATTTTTTTTCATGCGTTAAAATAAATAAATAAAATCCTATCATATAATTCAACCATTTTATTTTTTTAGGATCTATTTCCTTCCTCATATTTTTTATTTTTAAACAAACATTCTCACTCTTCAAACTAACTTTTTAAATTAATTTATTTTTAATTTAACTATACAATATAATCAAACTATAAATTTTCTTTAATATTATTTTAATCACCTACATCATTATCAAGCAACTTTATAATTAACTTAATTTAATTTGAAACAATACCATTGAATTTAAACCAAAAACTTCTTACACTATTATCTAGTGAAAGTATGTTATTAAGATAAATTTAATTTAAATTAATTTCATCATTTTTATATTCTAAACATAATTACGATAAAATTAATGATCTAGGAAGGAGGGTTATGACACATTAGTACTATGATGGTCTCTTATATTGTTTATGATGCATAGTTCTTTATATGGTGCATGTAAATCACCTTTCTTCTTTAATTCATCCCTTGACTTATCATCCTTGTTGGGATGGGCGATATTCACTTGTAGAAAGTTCACATAGGAAGACTTTGTCTACATACTTCATTGTAGTAATATATGGTGTTATAGATGTTGTGGTGCAATAGATATAATTATTTACATGTGGTAATGTTATAACATAAAATACATATTGGTTCACATATAGTGGTGGTATTATGATAACAATTACAAGTCATTTGAAGAACTCACAACTACATATGGAAAGTAATGTTTGTTGGAAGCAAGAACATTGATGCATGAGCACTTGTGGCAAAACTAGAGTTCATGCAACATAATATGAGAGTAGGATAATGTTCTAGAAGATGGCACAAGGTATCACAGGTGATGGAACCTTCAAAATTTTCAAATTTTGAAGGTCCATGTTGAAAAATTTGATCTACACACTCAAAAGTGCCCCTGAAAATTTTTCCCAAGTGACCTACTTGGAAGGTCATAATTCGAAGCCAGTTAATTTTCATGCCAAACCCCTTGATGAGTATATTCAGTTGACATATGTGAACATGCATGTCATTTTTCAGCTTCCCATGATGAGTTTTGACAAGGTTTTGAAGAGCAAAGTTGGAGGGTTCTGGGACTGTTTTGTTATTTGTGAACTTTCAGTTCTGCGAAGTGACCTCCTGTTCGAGTAAATATTTCACAGTTGGATGTCTGTCAAGACAAAAAGATTGTTCCTCTCCATTCTCCCCACATTCATATGCTCCCTGGTCCAATTTCAGAGCTTCACGACCAGATTTGATATTTTTACCAAATCAAAAGAAAATGCAGTTTGCTTTGTTTTTACATCTACATTTTCAGAATGTTCCAAAGTGGTCAAGTTTGACCCTTAATTTCTTGTGAAGGATGATGATTGGAGGAAATCCCTCTTGCACACATACTCTATGAACCTAAATGACCTAATGTATCCAGTGGTAGCTTCCCAAGAGGCGATTTGACAATTTTTCAAGGAAGTGACTTGGTGTGCTCAAGTTGGTTTTTGATAGGTGCAAATTGCAGAAATGTCTGAGTGAGCCACTTTAGCATTTAATATCTTGCACCTCATAAGAAATTTTTCTAAGCCATTTGCTGCACTGAATTCTTGGGTCAAATGTCTACATGCCTGCTTAGTTTCACGGCTCCTAGATGAGTTTTGATGGGTTAATTAAGGTGTTGCTGACTATGATAGGGCCAAAATTGGCGTCCCAAAAAGTTTCAAATTTTGCGTTTCTAAGGACAACCCATTTCTTGTTTTGGTCTAAAACGTCTCCAGCTCCATTTTTGTTGAAAACATGTGTAATTAAAATTTGCCCATTTTCTAATGTTTTCAAATGTTAATATTTAAAATATTGTGAATATTTTAAATATTGGGCAAATGCAAAAAGGCATTTAGGGAAAGTATAAAGTGAATTTCAAATGTTTATAAGGAAAATAAAGTTTAATTCTTGGTTTCCATTGGTTGAGTTCACGACAACACATGGCTTCAACACGACTTCACGGCAAAACCCCATCGCCCATCGCTGTTTTCATTGTTATTCTCCTATGTGCATTCGCGATGAGTGATGGTGATTCCTTCTCATCGCCCATCATAGATTTGAAGGCTATTTTCCTTGCCCATCGCAGATTTCAAGTTTTCTTTCCTCAGTGTATTAGCGATGGTGTGAAATTACCATTCTAGGGCAAATTTTGATGGTTTTTCTGTTCTGCTTTAAAGATTTGTCGCCTCTTGATCTTCATGGTGGTTCCTCTGAGGTGTTTTGGGAAGATTCGGGCATGTATTGTGCAAGGAGGAATTCTAATCACGTTTTTTTCTTTCCAACACATTTTTGGGGGTGTTTTGTAGCTCAAAAATATTGTTCTAGGTTTTAGTTTCATCCCATGACCATTCCCAATGCTTGGGCAGGGATTTTAAGCATGTTTGTGGTGAATTTTGGTTGCTAGAAATTGCAAAAATGCCCAGCATTGCCAAAAAATGACCTGCACATTTTCTCTTACCATGGTTGAAATAAATGCCTCCATTGTTCGATGAGAAGCTGCAGAATAGGAATGCCGCTCATCGTTGTTTAGGGTCTCATTTTCTTGAATGCATCAGTGATGGGCAAGGTATTTTTTTTTCATCGCAAATAGAAAGCTCCATTCCTAAATATATCAACGATTGGCTATGAGACTGGGTTGTTTTGATTTTATTAGGCATCGCTAATCAATATTTGCTTTTCCAAATACATTAGAGATGTGCAATAAGAATGTTGAAGTAAATGAATGTGGTGGGCCCGTGGCATGTTTTTAAAGTTGTCACTTGATAATTTCAATGGTGAGTGAAAGGGAATGTGCTAGAAAATTAAAATGATGGGTAAAATAAAAGGCACGGGTAAATTTTTATTTGCCAAACTTTGGCTGCATTATTTCATCGCCATTATATTTCTCATTTCTCATTTTCTATTGGAGATGGACGATATGTTTTGAGGAGATTATGGGGGCCTGTGGCATGTATCTCAAATTTATCATTTGATAAATTTTTAACAATGAAAGTGTAATGTATTTGATTAAAATCTGAAGGTGAAATAAAAGGATAAAGTGCACGGGAGTGAATTTTTCCATGGCCTGAATTAAATAATTGATGCCTTCGCAAAATAAAATAAACTTTGGGTTGCTGGGCATTGACATAAAATATAATGTGCACAAATAACACAGGTAAAATATTTTATTTCTTGGGAAAGGTGAGTAAAGTTTTAATTTTCCAAATGAAAAGTGAATAAGGTTTTATTCACTTAGGATATTTTTCAGCTGCTAGTAAAAGGATGCTTTCTACACCTAGTAAAATGTAAAATCTTTTCAAGGTAAAAGCAAAAAACATGAGCTACAGGGCAGTGAAATGATAAATATGTAGGTGAAAGAGTTTTTCTACAACAAAGTGAAAATAATGAAAGGGATTTCCATGGTGAAGAATAACATATTTTCAGCTATAGGGCAAAGTAAAATGGAGCAAATTTTCAATTGCAAGGCATGATGAAGAGGGTCATCGTGAGGAATATTTTCTGTTACAGGGCAAGCAAATACAAGGGGCGTGAATGAAGGAGCAGATTGAAGATTCTTTGAAGGCTGGAGGCAGTTACTGATATATGGACTTGAATGTACCAGATATCTTTGGTGGATCTCCATTTAGGGTTTTACACTTTCCTTAAGTGCAGATTTTCTGTTTCTGAAGGAGAGGTTGCATATTTTTTGGTTTTCACGAGAACACATTTGTAACAAGGGTTCAAATGTATAATGCTGGTTTTCAAATATTTGGAGTGGTCTGAGTTTTGTAATGAAGAATGTAATTACAGTATAGTCATAGTTGAATGTAAATGACATATTATTCTAAACTGGTTGTCTCCATTGTTCACATTGCATAAATTCTGAATATGAGTAATCAAAGATTGTTATTATTCAGCTTCTTGTCTTTCTCTGTATGTTTGTTTGATGTTATTACTCTCATCCAAAGAATGAGTTAATTTGTAGTAACACAAATGTAGGTTTATGCAGCTGTGTGCTAGGATTGCTAAGTATGGCTAGTTTAGTTGCTGGTATCAATGGTGTTATGCATCATCTGATAGGCATGATTATGATAGATTGAATGTTGTGTTAGGTTTCAAATTGCATGGCTTAGATGACTCCACCCTAGGATATGGCATTAGTCTCTTAATGTTGCAGTTTCCTGAGACTATTTGTGAGCAATTACAACTTATAAATCAAATTTACTTATCATTCTCATTTTAATTGTGTGTGGAGTTTAATGAATTACATCTCTCGTGTTTAAATTAGGCATTACTGTAGAGGTCAACCAAGCCTTTAAAGTATTGTGTCTATTAAGCATCTAAAGGAGAATCATCTGTTTACAGTATTCTGGGTACTTTGGCACACAAGAGTATCTGTGAGCATACTGTTAGGGAGACCCACCTTGGTTTAACATAGCCAGAAGTGCAAAAGATTTTATTCTTTTTGACTAAATCTTGTTCATTGGCCAAATCCATCTCTGAGTCTGAATATGAGAAAGTGACTATTCTTTAGGACTCATTGAACTTGTTGATTTGGGAACCAACAGCAGGAAATCATAAGTGATGTTATATTTCTATGTGCTACTACAAGTGAGGAGCTGGTAGTGGTGGCTATACAAGAAAAAATGAACTCATTGACAATGTTAAGGATGCAACTATTGATTCATAGTGTTTGATAACAACTATGCATATAAGGTGATTATCCATGTGAAGACATTATGCTTGGTGATATGTGAGGTGTGTTTACACTATATTATGGTAGGGATATAACTGCATGAATCTTGGTATTATATGTGTTGATTGGACAATTAGATAGTTGGTATTCACATTTGTACACCTATATATATCATTTCATGTGAAGGCATAAAGCTTAGAAGGTTGTACAAACATTGTATTGAGTATTGTTTGATTTAAATATTAGAGTGGTTGAAAAAGAATATGCTATATGTTTATATTTTGTTAAAGATCTTGTTCTATTAAATCCTCAAATCTAAATAATATAGCCGTGAATATCTTTTGGTGGTGGGGTTTCTCCCCTAAGGGTTTCCCACCTAAATTTAGTCTTATGTGTAATATTGTGGAAACATCTCGTTTCATTTATTTCTACACACATTTTCATATTTTGTAAGTGTCCTTGACTATTTTTTGAATACTTAGTCTTAAGTTTCTTTATCCCAATCTACATTTGCAACAACAGTTGAAATCCCCAACATAGAGTCCTCATTGTGCCTACATCACATATTGGGTGACAACACAATAGTGTATCCCACTTGTTGACATTATTGGGCCACCAAATATAAACACTTTTAGCAATTTTTAATTTCTATCAATTACATCAAATAAATAGTGAAGAATTTCAAAATGATTGAAATTGATGAGTTGTGTCATTTTACATGTAATTTTTTTCTCACTTTTAGTTTTTTTCAATAATTTATTTTTATTTTTTATATTGAGTGACATTTTATTATATGCATAACTTTCATTACAAAGAAAATCTTTCCATAATTTATTGGAATTAGATCACTAAATATAATATCTAGTGCATGGATTTGTTGGTAATTTTTATTGAATATATTTATTAATACTTTTTAGATTGGCACTAACAAAAAAATAGACCTATATTTCCATATTTCTCTTGGCATATATATCAAAGTTATTTTACATTGAAACAAGGACATCCATGTAAAGTAAAATGATTTTTTGAGATTCTTCTAATAAAGTTTGTTATTTTCCTGTCTTGAATAAAGGTCATTATTTTTTGTAATTGACCTACATTCATTATAAAATTAAAAATATATATAATATAAGTATAGTATATAGTATATTTTTTAGAAAACTAACACCAAGGGCCATATAGTTACATAATGGTGTCTTTAGACGACTCCATTTGATCTCCCAAAAGGTGAAGAAAAACTAGTTTTTGGTCAACATTCCAATAGGCATAAAGGAAACTCCACCAACAATTTGATTTAAGCTTGGGGTGGTTCTATATGATGGGTTTTAATTGAATGGGATTCACTGCAACCCTCTTAGATCAAACTCCTATGCTTAAATCATGGATTTTTCAAAAAAAAAAAAGTTTTTGAAAAAATCAATATGGCCCAAAAGTGTAACTCACTATTATACCTTGTTACCACTTCTAGTGTGATGCCAAATTCTCACAGTTCTTCTTATAGTGTCATTGCTACCTCTTTTCCCCTACCATCCCACTTATCTCTCACCCAACTAGTTTCATTATCTTCACTTTTCGCACTAGGATTGATATGCCATTATTTCTTGTTTGTCATCCCCTTTATACTTCCTTTATGGTTACTCATTCTATTGCTACCACTACTAGCCCTACCTCCACCCTTGATGCACCATTACAAAATTCTATATAGAATTGAGAAAGTTGGTTCCATGATATGTCAAAAATATTTATTACTTATTTTCTCGCACATTGCATGCCTCTTGTGTTAGGATTAGTGTGATACTCACTTGACACCCTATTTCGACTGGCTTAACTTTTGATTTGGAGCTATGATCTCAATATTCTTATAAAATTTGAAGACCTCACTAACCAATGCATTAAATGATCAAAGATCAAATTAGAGATCATTAAAACTCTCAAAGAAAAAAGTGAAAAATAAGCTCCACCATTTTGTGGTGTAACACCTAAGAAAATAGAAAGGATAAGAGGTGGATTTGGGATATATTATTTTGATGTCATTGAATAATTAGGTCATGATAAAAGGTCAACATCAAAATTTATGTCACGAAGAGTGGTGCATCTTATCATTAATTGGTTTTTTAACCTTTGGTACATGTTTCAATGCACAGTGGGGCATGGGCTTTTGCTTGTGGACCATATTTTTGGTGGCCACTAATTTATAGACTTGATGCTTCCATATTTTCTTTGGTCTATACATTAAGTGTATGAGATAGGTGTTAGTGTTATGTAGGTGAAGCACTACTAATAAGTTGGGACAATGTTAGACTACACAAGGCTGAGTAGATTGTATTTGAATGTAATCTTGATCTTAAGATTAATACAGGCTTGGTATTTGTTTGGTGGTTGAGTTTTATCCTACAAAGAGTTTCTTTACATGAAACATTAAAGGACCATACAAATGTCATTAGAACACCTTTACCATTATACATTTCAAATTAAGATGCCATATGTCTAACAAGAAAAATGATAATATGTCAAAATCTCAAATGTAAGTGGATCATGCTAAATCTCAATAAATACATCCTTTTTGTTTCCATGAGGTAAGGCATAAAATTTATTCTCCATTGTATAAATTATTTAAACAAGTGTGCCAAATGTAGAATGGGGAACACTAGGGGAAAAAATGTGAGAAACTATAGATGGGGTATAAATGGGTTGTGATATAATAGAAGAGAATGGGGCAACATCAACATGAATAGTATGCATGACACTAGTAGGAGGAACATGAGAGATAACAATACTAGAGAGATGTGAAATAGTCATAACACTAGTGAGATAAGAGGTAATGACAACTAGAAGGATGAGATATAATGGGAAATAGGTGTAATGCTAATGGGAGAGCACGTGAACAAGTAAGTGAAATGGGAAAGACGTACCTAGTAGGAAAAATATGTGAATTAGGGATAAGAAAGGGCTCAACCTAATAAGGCATGGAGAGAGGTGTACCATAAATATGAGAAAACTATGGAGGAGGCGCAAAATAAGAGAAGGATTAGATGGGAAGGTGGAGAAGACACACTATTCAAAGAACTAACACTTTCACCTATTCCTTTAAGAACATGTAATTCATATAGCTTATTAATCAAAAAATTATGAAGAACAACAACCAAATTTTAAGGATTAACAAATCTAGTTGAATTCACAAGATCAAATGAAAGCATTTGTGTAATTAAAATAATATCTTCCCTATCTATTTGCTCAATATGTGTAACATGATCAAATGTTTGCTTAACATATGCAACATGATCAGATGTTTGCTTCCTATTAGATTGAGTAGAATTATTCAATTTTTGAGGACCATACAATTCTAGGTTTGATTCATGACTAATGGGTGATCTCGCAATAGTGTGTCCCACTTTTTTGCCTAATTGAGACACTTAAAATTAGCGTTTTTTAAAAATATTTTTTAATTTTATGTCAATTATATGGAACAAATGGTCAAGAATTTAAGGATGATGTAAACTAATGAGATGCATTATTTTCTATTTAGATTCAAGCTATAATCTAAATGTTTTACAAAGAATTATTTCTATCACTTTTTTATTTTTTATTTTTTCTACTATTTTGTATTGAGTGATATTATTTCATAACGCATAACTTTCATTAATCTTTATTCATGATTTAGTGAAATTAGATCATTAGCTTCAAAATCAAGTGCATGGATATTTTTTTAGTAATTTTTATTAAATATTTTATTTATTATTAACTTTTGAATTAGTACTAACAAATTTTTTAGACCTATGTTATTTTATAACATATTTCTCTTAGCATATTTGTGAAAACTTTTTTTTTAATTTTTCATTGAAACAAAGACATCTATGAGGACTGTAGTGTAATTTTTAAAATTTTTCTAATAATGTATGTTATTTTTTCCTAGTGTCTTTAATACAAGTCATTATTTTTTGTAATGGATCTACATTCATTATATTTAAAAAATATTATATTAAAGAAAATATAATATATACTATAATTTTTAAAAATCTAATACTAAGGGCTACATATTTAAAAAATGATATTTCTTAATGACTTCATTTGATCCCTTGAAAGGTGAAGCACAATTATTTTTTATCAACATTTTGATAGGTGTGGAGGAGACTTCATTAATGGTTTGATTTAAGCCTAGGGGGATTCTATCCAAAAGGGTTTGTTTAATAGCTTTCAATCAAGTCCATTTAGATGGTAATCTTGAGGCTTAAACCATTATTTTTTCTCAAAAATATGGGATTCAATAAAAAATCAAGATGTCCCATAAGTGGGACACACTATTGTGGGATCAACCTAATCTAGAATAATTATTAAAGTTAAGAGAAGAGGAGGATGCGGCCATGACTTACACACTGGCACAAAATTTAAAAGGTATTAACGATCAAACATGGTTCATATTTGAGTTCAAAATTAGATAATTAAAAAAAAAAATGTATAAACATAAAATGAGAAAATAAACCCTACTGACCAAGCCTTAATGGGGTGTAAGATTAGATGGTTTCACAAAAGAAATAAAAAGGATATTTTGAATAAATGCTAAGGTAAATCAATAAATCAATAATGATAAGCTAGTAATCTCATAATAAGGCTCAACCAATATATAAATTAACACAAGCACACTTTTCATAAATGATAAAGAGGTTATGTGAAATTAGCTTTGTGTGTAGCTTATAGACTTTTTGTTATGGATTGGGCTTAATTATCAATAATACAAATATAAAAATGTAATATATTATTAGATGTCTTGCTCCTTTCTTTGGTTCAATGCTACATTGTAGAAATGATCTCTACATGAATGCATACTCAATCCCTAATTTATATATTTGACCTTTTTATTATCAATTTGAACAATGTTCACTTGATCTCTTAAAAAATATTAACCATATGTATCTAAAATTGGTGGTCTCTATAGATACCATTCATATTCATTTTATAAGAAAATTTACTTTAGCCAAACCCCTTGAACTAAAACAACAATTTAGATAAGAACAAGACGTGCACTAAGCAATTGTGTTATATTCTTAATCATTCCTTAGCATGTAGATGATAATTCAAGCTAATGATGCTATGATGCTTAGAATAAACTGGGTTTATTCTTTTATACAACATGCTAGTGTAGAAATTGAATGTTTTTACACTTAAATTGAGAAATAGCAACTAGTAGGAAAGAGGTCAACTCGGGCTTAGGATTATATTTGAATTTCAAGATCTATGGGTCAAATACACATTATAAAATTTAACTAGGTTCATATCTAGAACTATTGGTTTGACCTAAGTTCACTTCTATAGGTACATATTTAATCTAGGTTTAGATCTACATGCAATATATAAAATGGGTAACATGCAAATTAGGTTCAAACCCTTAGAATGTGTGAAGGTAGATTTAGGTCAATTTTCTATCTTTCATGTAAAAACATGTTACTTACACACCAATAATTGCATTTAGGGAAATTTGGTTGAAGTGAGTTAAAAATAAAGTGCAAGACCTATACACTTTTTACCCTTTCATCATTAAAGAGTTTTTTTGAAAAGGTATTGTTCCCACTCCCAGATAAAGTTAATTTATTGCACTTGAAGGATGCCCAACTGATTTTTAATATAATATACATTTTCACAAATTTATGCAATAACAAAAAAAATGTATATATGTTTTGTACTCATTTTAAGTGTGCCCTTTAGTATGTATTTTACCCCCTATTTAGCTTATGTTCACACTTTATCTGGCTTTATACATCCCTTTTTAACTGTATGTGCCTTATTTTCCCCTTTTGTACATGTTTGAGACCCTTGTGTAAGCTTTGCTATTTTTTTTATCCATGTGATGTTTATCTTGTCCACCTAACATTTAATTTTGTCTTATCTTACTATTTTGGATCCTTCTTTTTACCTTGTTTCCCTCATACATTGCTCCCTAATGATCCAATTGATGTGAAATCACTCCCACCACCTTATCTTAGCCTCATTTATCATACCTAGAGATTTGAGCTTCCTAGCATTAAAAAATATCCACACTCCCTAGAGGATAACCACACCATTGCTTGTGCCCCTTTACTAGAGGGGTGAGTTTTATGAAAATTTACCATCAAACTTTATGGGTATCTAATTGATGTCCTCCCTACCACATTTATTATATTTACCTACCCCAATTCCTTTAAAAAGCCTACAAACAAACTCCTTATCCTCTCATTTAGACATCCTTGCAATCAATATTTCCACAATTGCTTAGACTTCTCGAGGAAACCATTTCATTATACAAGGGCCCTCTTGTAGGTGTCTTTGGAGGAGATTTTCCAAAGCTTGTGTTATTGGAGTTCTCTCATGCCTTTGTATCTTTCTTTTTCTTTGGACTTCACTCTCTTGTGGTATGTTTCCTTCTAGTTGTCCCTATATGTTGTCCATCTATTTTTGTCCATTTTCCACCATCCCTCTTTATCTCCCTTTTTCCTCTAAATTCCTTTTCATGTCCATTTAATCACCCCTACCCATCTCTTAGCCATTGTCACTTATTACACACTTTCTAGGGTTAGCCTTCATATCTTAAGGTTTTGTCTTTTTGGACTATTATTTATTATAGCCACTGTTTCCAAATCATAGGTCTACATACATTACCTTACATATTTTTCATGTTATATTTAGTTGGAATAACCCATATGGGGGCTAATTGAGGTAGGCCCCCCCTCAACACTTTCTTTTTGTATGGTTTCATGTTTTATAGTTGTTTGGTGTAGATTTAGGAAAAGTGCCACTTAACAAAAGTTCAATGCATTTTGTAATAGAGCTTCCCACAAAATTTTAGGCTATTCTATGTCAAAATTGATTGTGCTCCTAGAGGACAACCCCACTACTTAATGCACTTCTTTGTTGGAGATTTTCTTTTGACATCATCAAAATTTCCTTAAAACAACTACTTGTCATTTCTCGCTTAATTAATCTTTTGCTTATTTTTCTCAAGTTTAGATAACTCAAATTCTTTATTTAGGGTTTACTTTTCTAGTGCCTTTTGTACATTTGGACTACTTTGTTTGTATTGTATATTTTTTGTATAGTTTAGGGGCAAGCGACTATCATTTCAAAAAATCTAGTAGACTTGAAGATCCATCATTTCTAGTTTGGGGACATTTTAACATTAAATCACTTATGCTTCTTAAGGACACATCCCCTTAATGTGACCAAACTCACTCCTTTATTAAGTGACGCTTCTTAAAGCCTTCAATTTTTTTGAGAATCTTTTTGGCATCATTCTAAGCAATTCTATTTTACATTGTTTCTTTCTCCTAAATGCACAAGTTCATGTTTTGACCCTCGCAAAGTTTAATTTCTTAGTCTAGTTTTTTGTTGTGTTTCTTTATTGCATCTTTAGTTCTAGCTATTGTGTATGTTGATTAGTTGCAATTAGGACACTTTACTCTATAAAATGAAAGTCTTTAATTTGATTTATAGTGATATACACATAAAGAAGAAATACCTAGTAAGGGCTTGCTTTTTGTTCTTTGAGTTTCATAAGTTTATTTAAACATTTGTTGGTTTCATTTGAAAAAGCTTAAAAATGATAAAACTTCTTGCCACAACGTACATTTGGAACTTTCTATTTCTTGGGGGTTACAACTTACCAATCTCTCTCACATAAAGTTGTAAACAGTCATCCTATTTTTAAGAGAGTAAAAAATTAGGAATGGTTGATATTTAAACACAAATAATTTCATGTACCACTTTATTTATCACTTAAAAACTTTTTAAACTACATTCTATACCAATCAAAAAACTTTTAAACTACATTCTATGTCACTTAAAAAACTTTTAAACTTCCTCACAAATTTAACAAATTATGTTTTCCACTCTCTAGTACTTTTAAATTATGTTGTCTTATTTATTAGAGTTAATTGATTTTTTCACAATTAATTATATTATACATTGCTTTAAGTCTTTAAACTTCTTTACAAATTTTATGTCCCACATTCTCAATCTCTTCAAGCCTTTAAACTTTTTCCGAATTCATAAGTAGTAGCTTTGAATACCTTAGACTCATTACATCATACTCATGTGATAATTTACGTACTCAATTGTCTTAATTTTTCTCTATACATTTAAACATAAGACCAACATACATCATCAAATACATGTAACATGCCTAAATACAAATATGATCCACTAAATAAATACATGTAACATGCCTCAAATACAAGTATGATTATCCACAAAAAAAAATACATGTAACATGCCTCAAATACAAGTATGATTATCCACTAAAAAAAGATTGTGATGACTTATCATTAGACCCTGTTCTATACGCAACTACCTTATAGTACACCCACATGCATGTCAAAAGAATTCATAGATCTGTTCAAATCATGACGTATAGTGACCCAACAAAAGTCCATGTTAGGCAAACTTTCTTTTTAGTCTTGGACCTGGGCATCCTCCTTAAATCATGGGCCGGCGAATTGTTTTGTGGGGCATCTGGTTTGGTTTGGTTCCCTTCAAATCAGTAAACTCAAACTTCCACAAGAACAATATTTCTTTAATGTCCACACTTAATCTAACTAGAAAACTGGGAGGAATAATCAGTATTTTGTGAAAACCAGGGAAGCAAAGGATCTGGAAACATGTGGCCTGCTTTTGACTAACTTACAGTGACAAGAAAAATCCATAATAAATGCACAGGGTCTCTGTAGAGGGAAGGGGTAGGACCCAGCTGAAGCGTGTTATGAGTCAACTCATTAACATTTTTTTCAATCCAACGAAACAACAGCCATGCGCCAATGAGATTAACAAATTGAAATGTCGGTGTATATATTTTGCCCAAGAGCAAACGACATATCCTCAGTCACTGTCCAAGTTTGTACTTGACACTAGCCGGCAAGTGACAGAATAATGTTCTACAAGTAAAGACCAGGAAATAAACCGGATTAAAAGTGCGCGGTAAAAGCGCACGTTCCTACCAAGAGGGGCAGGCGAGGGGACTTTCTAGGCTCTTATAAGTAATGGTGAGGGGATGAAAGTAGCATACAGACGCAATAGCTGAAGGGATATCAGTTGGACTGGCTATGCTGTACTTCTGATATCTATTTGCCTACAGCGCCTCAGTGGGTGGTGTTTTTTCTTGTGGGTGTATCAGGTAAGCATTCTTGCCCCTCCTTTGGTGTCAGTTTGGTGCAGATTGTGTGTGCGCCTTTTTTGTACTTGAGACTGTCAGTGTGCAGCTGAGTGCCTCTTCGATGGAATGTTGGACATTTGGTTGAAGTCAGTGAATTGGGTATCCTTAGATCTATTCACAAATTGAGTTTCTTGTTTTGTTTGGTTTGCAAAATAGGTACTTTCCCCCTATTTGATTAGAGTTTGGATACGTTACTAGTGGTACTCTAGATTTTGGATAGTTATCGACATTTGAGTATGGATTTTACTGGACTTTTTCTGGATGAGTGTTAACATTTTGCAATTTCACGTCAGCCTGGATTTTGGGCCATCTCAGATCTCCATAAATTATAGAATCAACACCTATAGCACCGCATTCTGGCTTCTTTCTTTTGCAGATGTATTATGTCAACTTGGGTGTTAGTGCTTGTTTTGAAGTAAGATACACTTTGTGTCAAAATTTGTTTTGTCGTAAAATACAAATGAGTTTTCACCAGGCCAATGCTTTTGATTTACATGTAACTCTAGCTGGAATGTAGCCCTGGTGGCCACGATCAAACTTAATGAAACAATCCCCCTTCCATTAAGATAGGGCTATCAATTCTCAAATTAGTTGAACAGGTATTTCTTGATATATTGTCTAAAATCATGATATTTTTGGGATCCGAGGAGTTGTCCTGTTTTCAGTCGATTATAATGATATTTCAGATCAGCGTCTTGGTGTTATAGATCGGCGCCTTGCACTGTAGATCAATTTCTTGGCATTATAGATCAGTCTTTATTATTTAAGTATTGATGGCAGCTTGTCTTTTCAATTTTATTAAATCAACTGGCAAGCAAGTTTAGCTTTGGCTATTATTTGTTGTCTTGTTTGTTTAACTGATCTTAATCTTCGAAATCTATGTTCCAACAGCTGATATCTTGACTCGGAAAAATGAAGGATAAGGATTATAAAGCAGGAATGCATTCAGACAAGTCTATAAGGGTGGTGCCTGTTGCTTTGATGCTCCTATCTTTATGTGCCATTTCATTTTATTTTGGGGGCATGTTTTGCTCTCAGAAGGATAGATACCTTCTAGAACAAGAAGTTTCACATGCTCCTGTACAAGTGAGCTGCTCAGCTGCTGAAGAGAAGGCGATAATATTTGAAGAATGCAGCAGCGAATATCAGGATTATACTCCATGCACAGACCCACAGGTTTCTATTTTCAGATACATCATGTTGTAATTGTTTTAGATTTTTGGTGTGCAGTTTGGACAATTTGTTTCATTTCATGTTGTGAGCTATAGCACTCCAGTAGCTTAATACGATCCACAAAGTAGGAGCCGATCCAGGTGATTGCATGGGTTTACAGGGGAACTTAATGACTGATGCTAATAGACAATCAAAGTGCATTTCATCTGCATATGGAAATAGGTGTAAATGTAGAAACCAAAGGAAAAGTAGATAGATCCATAAACGGTGAAAGTGTTTATTACATTCATTACAACATTATGTTTGGTTGAAATATACCATGCATGAAAATCCTGAAGTTGTAAACAAACCTGTCAGAATGTTTTTTCCATATCATCCTTGGGTAAGCTCTGTGGTCTCTTATGTTTGAATGCGACAAAAGAGACCTCTTTTACTTGTAGGTTGTAATACTTCCGCAAAGCATTCTACCTGGAACCTGGAACAGGTTTAGGAGGGGACTTCCAAATTTCTCTGAACTCTCTGATCTTCCATGTTTCTTTTTTTGTGCTCATCTTCAAGTATATCTTTCTAGTGAACTTGGGTTCTTAACTGTCATGCATACTTGAATATGCCATTCCATTTTTAGGTAACATGTTTCACTGTCATCTTTGCAGAGATGGAGGAAGTATGATATGCACAGGTTAGCATTTAGGGAGCGACACTGTCCACCAATTTCTGAAAGAATTGAGTGCCTAATCCCTCCACCAGAAGGTTACAAGCTACCTATTAGATGGCCAACAAGCAAGGATGAGTGTTGGTACAGGTAAATGCTTGCTGCATTTTTATTCTATCCTATATCCACTGTAAAAGAAGAAATTGCAATGCCATTTCAAGTTACTTCTATAATTTGATCTTTATAATTCTGATTTTGTTGCTCATGCATGAAATAATGGATTCTGTTATGAAGAGTTTGCATCATTTTATGATTTTTAAGTTCTAAAAGATGTTTCTGCTGCAGGAATGTTCCCTATGAATGGATTACTAATGAAAAATCAAATCAGAATTGGGTGAGGAAGGAAGGGGAGAAATTTCTGTTTCCAGGTGGAGGTACGATGTTTCCCAGAGGAGTCAGTGAATATGTGGATCGAATGGAAGCTTTGATTCCAGGAATGAAAGATGGTACTGTTCGAACTGCACTTGATACTGGATGTGGGGTGCGTAAGATTCTCTCTTGTTTATCCAGCTATATGTCAAACTGAAATAGATTATATCTAAGCGTATAGAAGGGTTTTAGTTTCATTTCATATCATCAATTAAAAGACATAGTCAGATAACATGCATATGAACCATAAAGTACCAATACCAACCCACCATCATGCTTAGGGCCCTCACATGAATAAAAGACTTGCAGAAATGTCTTGCATAAGATAAGTTTAGGGTACTAAAAGAGGGATGAATTGATATGTATCTAACTTGTAAAATATTTAAAACAAGTGAACCTTCCTTTCAGCATGGTCTAACAGCAGAAACATGAATGACGATTTGTCTGGAATTAACTCTATAGGTATTTTGTGTATCAACATTTTGGGTCTTACGGAGTTAATTCCAGAAGCATACTAATTGACTTATATGGACTGAGGAAACATCATGTCTACTATCATAAGCATGTTTTAGAGCTAAGTTTTAATCCATGGTCAGAAAGATAATTGCTTTCATGATGTGACAGTTTAGTTCAATACACATAGACAATAAGAGAATGTACTATGCTCCCATTGCCAAAAAAAAGTACAGCTGCAGATTTGCATTAGAAGCTATTTTAGAAATAACTGAGTGACATTTATATATTTTATGTGTATTTGTTAGTGCTATATGTGTGTTGATAATTCAGCAAGATGAGACTGAAGAAGAGTTCTCGTCGTGAATTGTTGTCAAATTGTTGTTTGAGTAATGAACAAATATGGCTACCAGTGTGTAATGTAACAAGCCTTTTTTCATCTGTTAAAATGGTTTCTCTAGGCTGTGTTAGTGGGTATTCTATTGGGTCAGGAATTATCATGATTGTTCCCCTAAGTAACCTTAGGAGAATCATGAAGCCTTAGGTGCAGTCGGCACTTGAACGTGGTGTTCCTGCAATTCTTGGTACTCATCTCCTGGCACAGCGGTTTCCATATCCATCCAACTGCATTTGGATTATGGCTCTGTTTAATTGCCTCGGGCTTGTCTTATTCATGGACAGAATTTGGTAAGGTTAGATAAATGGATAATAGGTTAGTAAGGTGATTATCTTCAGCCAATTTCAGAAGTTTCTTGCTTTTTGAAAATTTGAATTCATGACCAATCACCCAGATTAGAAGAGTGTGTGTCTTGGGATGTCAACTTTGTACTTCTCCAGATAACACGGGTCAGTTGGTATGCCTGCTACTTCTGAAACCATCTCATTTGGAAAGCGCATTTTATTTGGAGTTAGCAATATTCTTCCTTATAGCAGAAATTGATCTGAGCATCCCAGTTTAAGGTGCCTGCCAACTTAATGCAAAAAGAAGTGTTTCTACTTTAGTACTTGTTTGCTCAAAAAGAAAACCTCAACAAAGAATCTGATCCTAGGTAAGTGGAAGAATGTGAGAAAGAAACAAAAATAGTTTTAAAGCTCCTTGCACCCATAGGAGGAAAATGGCAGCTGGGATGCATTCTTTGGGAGTTTTAGGAATGGCAATTGCATTTATTCTTTGCAAGCGAAACCTAAAATTCCTAAATCACAGTGTTGTTTTTCTCCTATTGAAAGAACTTTGGAAGATAGAATACTGCGGCCAGGGGGTTTCTGGGTGCTATCTGGACCGCCAGTTAACTATGAAAATAGATGGCGAGGATGGAACACAACTATAGAGGATCAGAAGGCTGACTATGATACCCTCCAAGATCTCTTAACTAAGATGTGCTATACGCTATACAATAAAAAGGATGACATTGCTGTATGGCAGAAGCCATTGGACAATGACTGCTATGCTAGCCGTGGTGAAACAGTCTATCCCCCAAAATGTGATGATAGCATTGAACCAGATGCAGCATGGTATGTTCCTATGCGGGCTTGTATAGCTACAAGAAATCCAAACTTCAAGCGCTTGGGAGTAGGGCAGACTCCGAAGTGGCCACAACGGTTGCAGATAGCCCCAGAGCGAGTTCGTACAGTGTCTGGTGGTAGTGATGGTGCATTCAAGCAGGACACAGCCAAATGGGTTAAACGTGTTAAGTATTATAAGAGACTGGTGCCTGATCTAGGAACAGACAAGATAAGGAATATTATGGACATGAACACCCTTTATGGAGGTTTTGCTGCAGCTCTGATAGATGATCCTGTGTGGGTCATGAATGTGGTCTCCTCGTATGGTCTGAATTCCTTGAATGTTGTCTATGATCGAGGATTAATTGGTGCTATTAATGACTGGTAAGATGCTTTCTTTTGAATCTTTAAATTGCATAATTCAGTATAGCATGATCACAATCTTTGAATTTACCAATACCCTACTTTTCGGTGTGCAGGTGTGAAGCATTTTCAACCTATCCTAGAACCTATGATCTCTTGCATCTTGATGGTCTTTTCTCTTGCATCTTGATGGTCTTTTCAGTGCAGAAAGTCACAGGTAGGCACAAATTTTATGATATTGAAGGAAAATTTATAGTAATGTCCACAAGTGTCAGGGGACCCTGAAGGATCTGTGGGAGGACACAACGTATTGAGCCATAATGTTTTCACAGTAACTTTTTTTCAAATCGTAATTCTAAGCTTGGAAAATCGTTAATGAACTAAATGTTGTACATAAATATGGAGATGATGCTATATTTTGACGATTTTGTTTTTGTATTGCTTTTAATTGGGGAATTTTTGACAGACGAGCACATGCTTATGCTTGATTGTTTAAACCAGGTGTGAGATGAAATTCGTTTTGCTGGAAATGGACCGAATACTCAGACCTACTGGTTTTGTCATAATGCGTGAATCCCCACATTTTGTGAATAGTGTATACAATCTAGCCACAGGAATGAAATGGAGTTGCCAGAAGAAGGATACAGAAGATGGTGAAAATAAGAAAGAAAGGATTCTCATTTGTCAGAAAAAGAATTGGCGGTCTTCAAAAGCAGCTCAATGATCAAGACCTAAAATTGTAAGGTCAACATTTAATGGCAACCAGTTTGGCATCAGTAAACCTGATTGCGAATTTAATAATGGGAAAGTGGATGCCTTGCGGAAGACCCTGGTTTGGCTTTTTGTTTAGGACCACTATCTGCAAGTACCATAGCAGTGTCAATTTATGAGTTTCATAAGATGCATTTCTGAGCCACTATAATGCCAATAATCTGTTTCATTGACTTGCGATGCCAAATGTATTCTACTTCCAGTGGGATATGACGATGTGTACTGGAAGATCTCCTGAAGATAGGAGCTATTAAATCTTATTCATTCATTTTATTTTGAAGTTGTAAGGTATTCTTTATATTTGCAGCCTTCCAAAAAGAGGAAGGGATTTGGGCCTGCACATCCCTTTGCACTGTAATATGTTTGGAAACTATTATCGGTTTCAATGCTTAATATATATTTCGAAGGTGGTTTAGACATGGTATATGACAAATTATTATGTAGAGTAGTTTATATTGGTATTATGTGTTATATTGGGCTGCTGAACAATTGATTTCTTTTATGGCATTGCTTTTGAGACGCATGCCACATAAGTTGAATTTATAAACAGTTAGTTCTAGGGAAAGATTTTTGCCTGACAAGGAGTGTTCAGCAATCAAAGCAATTACTTTCATTTGTGGCAAAGATTTATGCTCATAAACTTTCTTTTGCGGCAAGTTTTATGCTCATAACATCATTCTCTTGCTTTACTTTGTTCCCTTCTGCATTGAAATTTATATTGGAAAGAAAGTAAAAGTAACTTGAGGAGAAAATCAGGGTTTGGAGGAATACAAAACTGCATAAAGTTTTAGTTATACAAGAAAATTAGTTATAGAATATTCTTAAATGTAATTCCTCCTGATTGTTCATCTCATATGCTCAGAAAAGTAATTCTCCAGATTGTTCATCTTACATGCTCAGAAGAGTGAGCATTTGATATTGTGTTCTGTATTATGAATAGGGATTAAAGCTAAACAAACAAAAAAGCTAAACAGACAAAAAAAGAATGTGATCTGATGATGGATTACAGTCACGAAACATCAATTCAAAGACATACACAGTGAATTTCAGAAGTAATCATTTGAATACATGAATTATGGAAAACTAACGGCAACAGAAAAAAGAATGTTGTATATACCAATTTTGGTTTGAAACATGCTTAGCTACTTTTCAGGATTAAGCCTTAAAGATTGATTTTCCTTGGCTATTCTTCAGGTTTAAGCCTTTAAGGATTGATTTTCACTGAAGCGGCTTCAAAAAGAGAGATGGGACAAGCAAACATGATCTTCCTTTGACAAAGGGAAGAAATGCACTAATTAAAGATGTGCAGAAAATGAAAAGAAAATTCGGCACCTGCATAGTAAAGTACAACAGCTTCTAGTAAGACTTGCAACCCTAGCTGAGCTTTCTTCTTACCTAGACAGCTGTAATTTTATATGTTCACGGGTTAAACGAGGTTACAATTAATCTAAGTTATATCTGAGGGGAAATCATAAATTTGCTCAGTGGACAACACCTCAGAATTGTCTCTTCCAAAGCTGTAAACCACCTTCGATAGTGCCAATATTGGCTAGTGGCTCTTTCTTCACAGGGATTTGGAATTTCCCAGTACCAAGTTCCAACAGATCCGCTTTTCATTATAAGTACAAAATGGTAACTATGCATAAAATAAAATAAAATGTTTATATTGAATTTAAAATTCAAACAGCACAAATATACAAGGTTCCAAAAGAGAGAATATTACTGCCAAGAATTCTTTGGCCGTGAGCCAAATATTAAAAGATACGCTCGAATCATTCAACCTGGACAGCTTTCCAAGGTATCGTGTACTGTGCTTTATAAAAGACAAATTATATTGTTGTTTATGTATTAATAATTACGATGGGTTAATGGGATTGAAAGAGATAAATTTTAGAAAGAAACAAAAACGGAATATATATAGATTACCTAGGGAGATCAAGGGAGATCTTGTCAAAATTAATGTATCAATTGGATGCAATTTCTTATATTTGTTCCTATAAAATTAAATAATTTAAGCAACAATTCTGTAGTTATAATTATTTTTTTATTTGATAATTTTGAAAGTCATTTATCTACATAAATAAAATTCTTATTACATTTTCAATCTTTCAACTATATCAATAATGTAAGTCTTATTCAAACATTAATTTGAGGTTCAAATTTCAACTTTATTAATGTTTTGTATTTGTTTGAATGACATTGAACATTGGTATAACCATCATAATAGTCCTTATGTATTAATACACTTAATTATATGTTTGCCAAAATTAATTTACACTCAAACTATTATCTAATATCATATTAGTCTTTATGTACTAAATATATTTAATTATATGTTTGTCAACATTAATTTACACTCGGGGCTTTGGTTTTTTGACTGGTGCTGTTGAATCAGCCTTCGTTGATGTTTTATTTTGCTAAAGACATTGTGTTGTTAGTGTTACTCTGCTATGGATGGCCGGTGATGCCTTGTATTAAAGGGACAATACTCTAGTTTTGCTGCTTTTTATATTAAAAACATTAATTTACACTCAAACTATTATGTAATATCATATTATGACTTTGCAGTTATAAATTCAATATGGTTAAACACATTGTTGAACCAAAAATCATGCTGCCATGATTTTAATTAAAAACTATTTAAATTCACAACTTGATATATTATAACAACTCTATTGTTCTTGACAAATAACAATTACTATTGAAAAACTAATCAATGACATGTCTCCACTCTAACTAACATACTTCCAATTTACAAAACAATATCTCTATAATTTTATTTATTTTTAAATAAAAAATAATTTTTTTAATTAATAAAATTTGAAATGATAAATAAATAAAAAGGAACACAAAATCTAGAACTTATTAAATTTATTTCATTTCATTATTTAACATTTATTATTAATTGTTTAATCCAACAACATAGAACTATAATTTGTATATATAAACACATATTCTCTAACATATAACATACATATAATTTTCTATTTTCGTAATCTTTGAATCTCTTTTAAATATGTACTAGTTTTTAAATTAAATAATAAATTTAGTGTCTCTTTTAAATTGCAATCAAAATTTCAAATCTTAAACTATAACCTAATGTATTATTTTATATAAAAAATTAATTGAAAAATTAAACCACAACGAATAGCTCGGAACTAAAACCCCGATGTTTGACAAAGTTAATGTGCCTTTTGGGAAGACGTGGTAACCACTAAACGAATCTTTTTCACTGTGCAAAATATCTTTCCCACTCCTTCCTATAGTTGAGAGTACATTAGATTAGATAATTATGTTTCACCTACAAAATCATATCTTCAAATCAAATGATTTTGATTATATCTACACGATTAAAATGGTTTATCAGAACATTAATTATGTAACGTTACAATCATTTAAAGATTCATAGATATTTAGTGTCCACGTTCAATTGCTGTTATCATATTGTACAACAAAGTTTTTATTTACTTTTATATATTCTCTCTAGGGTTAAATATTAGTAATTGGTATGTCTACATAAAAATATTAATTTTTTAAATTATATATAAGAGTTAGTAGTATATGTGTTATATTATTTATATTTTAGAATTTGACATAATTTTAATAAAACTATGTTCGAATGAAAAATGGAGCTCTGCAATGGTCATGGCGGTAAGCAACGGTCGGAAAAGTTTAGGAGTGGTAGCAGCGGTTGTGGGGGTCCCAACGCGAACAGGTCTGGGGATCTTGAACATGTTTGGAGGCAGGACCGTTGGGCCCGACCACAGAATCATGTCATGCACGGTCGCTTTTCTGCGGGCAAGGGTCACGGGCATCTTCAAAACAAGGTTGCGGGACCCTCTCGTGGTAGGAATAAGTATAGTCAATACAGGAATGAAGCTTTTCGCAGACCCCGTTATCAGAATGAAGAAAAACTCGGGCAGAATATTCCATCATGGCCGAGCAGACCAACTTCGCAAAAAAACCCTACTTCCAGAAATGGGAAGGGAGGAATGGAATGGCAAAAAAAGTTTTCGTCCAAGGTATGGGAGGAAGTTAGGGAAGAAAGTTCAAAGGAAGTACAGAACAAGCATGTCTCTTCCATGTCCAAAGAAGCTAAAAGCGGAAGAACCAAAGTTGTTATCAGCTCTTCGATCTTGCAAGCGGAAGTCCTGAGGTTAGAACAATTAGGTTTGTTTGGAAAGTGGTTTGGGAAGAATCTAAACTGGGATTATCTGGTGAGCTGGTGGAAAGAACGATGGGGTGAGGAACTGCAGTTTAAAATGCTCCAAAATGATTTTTTCTTAGTTGTTTGCCCATCCTGTACTATCAGAGATAAAATAGTAAATGGGGTTTGGGTCCTCGATGGCTGCGGCTTTTATTTAAGAAAGTGGTCTATGGGTTTCGATCCTTCAACCCACGAAATGGAATCTATTCAAGAATGGTACAGCTTACCAAATCTCCCACAGGAGTTCTGGGAGCCCTCCATTCTTGAGGAAATAGCAAACCAGTTGGGCACATTTGTTTGTGCAGAAGAAAGGAAACTGGCGAAGAGAAATCAAACCTATGTGCGCATCTGTGTGGAAAACACTGTGGATAGACCGTTCTGGAGTGAGATTGAGCTCATCACGGATTATGGGGTTAGGGTTCAAAAATTAGTAAGAGACTCTTTAATGCGCAATAACCTAGTACGCACGCTAGGTTGCAGAACTCAAAATGAAGTGGCAGGTAAATCCAGCTTGGTGGAAACCCCTTCAGCAAACCTTCGAGCAGCGGCACGAATCTTATCCGAAACTCCAAAATCACCAAAGCAAGGGAGTGAGAAGTCACCGATAGAGGACTCTAGGGTTTCTCCAAAAGCAAATAGTATCCAGTCCCGAGAAGCCCCCATAGGGAACTCGTTAGCTGAGACTCCATCTCACTATCTGGCAGGTGAGGAATCACGAGGCCAGGGAAAGTCACTCAAGAGAAGCTGAGACGGAGAGAAAGCGGAGTCCCGGTTGAAAGTTAGAGCGACAAAATCACCTTAAGCTCTAATGGGGGATAGTGGCATGAATGCAGAGCTGGACTCTCTGATTGAAGTAGGAAAGGAACTTGTGGAATTAGCAGAGGCGGCTAAATCAAGGTCAGGTTCGTTGGAGATGGGTTTCAGTTTGGCAGAAATGGAGGATTGGGATTCAGACGATCAAGCCACAACCGAATTGCTAAGCCCACAATCAGGTAGGAAGCGGAAGCTTGCAGAGGATCTGCAGGCAGCGAAATCTTGGTTAGGTATCCACAGAAGGGACATCCTTAAGCTAACTCCAGACTGTGGGGATCATAAAAAGAGGGGCAGGATCCCAAATCAGGAGAAAAGAAAGTTGGACGGGGAAGCCAATGGCCAAAAAAGAATTGATACTATGATAAAAGTAGGGAAGGGTGGAGCCCTTCCTGAACAGCAATGAAAATATTAACCTGGAATGTTAGGGGCTTAAATGCCCCTAACAAGTGGAACCTAATTAGGCGCCACATTGAGATGTGTCAAGTAGAAATGTGTCTTCTTCAAGAAACAAAGGAACTAGACTAAGTGTCCAGGATCACGGAAAAATTTGAAAAAGTTAAGATCACGAGTAAACTTAGTTAATTTAGAAGAGCAGGGGGCTTATTATTGATTGTTTGGAAGCCTCGGTCAATGATCTTTGGGCTTTGAAGATTGAAAATGAGAGCGTGGATAGAAAGTATGAGTAAAGAGAAGTTCCAACCTCAGACTTCATTTTGATTTAATAAGCGTGTATGGTCGCTTTGGTAGGCACTTTCGAGGAAAAGTGGTTGCTTGAGAGTACAGGATGCTGTTTTGCAAGATTTACACCAAGAATGTAGTTTTGTAGGAGGGGATTTTAATGCCATTCTTAAGAAGGAGGATAAGTTAGGAGGAATAGGAAAAACTTTATAGTCTCAAAAAGAATTTTGTGATTTTGTGGAGAGAAATTCTCTTCTAGAGATTCCCACAGGCAATGGCCTCTTCACTTGGACAAACAGAAGGAAAGGGTTTGGAAGTATTGCGGAAAAATTAGACCGCTTTTTCTTCAAAGGAAACTTGGGTTCCTTTCCCTTTTCTTTAGAAAGCAAGATAAATTCTGAAGTCTTGGATTCCGTCATCTCCAGGTCACAATTGCTTATTTTGGTGAGAAAGTCCGTCGGATATCCTTTTAAATTTGGAAATGATGTAGTTTAAGGACCCAAATGTGTTAGGATTACTTGAACAGTAGTGGAAGGAATGCTCTAAAGGTGGTTCAAAGTCTTTTCAGTGATATAATTACAAAGTTAAAATACAAAGCGGCATCTTAACCCAAACAATGGAATAAAAGAGTTATAAAATATCTTGAGAGGAAGAGAAAGAGCAAGCGGAGGCAGAATTAGGTTCCTTAGCTAATGCAGAGTATAAGAAGGAATGGCATGAGATGAAAGAGTGCTACATGAAGAAAAGCTTTATCCAAAAGTTGAGGCGACATCCTTTCCAAAGAAGAAATTTTTTGGCGCCAAAAGTCCAGAGAAGTTTGGTTAGAATCTGGGGATAGGAACTCAAAATTTTTTCACAACTCCACAAAGGCTAGAAGAGAATTCAACATAATCACTTGTCTTTATGACGGGGATGGAAGAATGCTGGAAGATGCAGAGGAAATCAAGGTTTCTGCGGTCTCTTTTTTTTAGAATTTGCTTAATGATTGGGAAGGTTCAAATTGGCAAGCTCAGAATGCTTCTCTGCAATCTATTCTGAAATTGGTTTCCCCAAATCAAATGCAAGCATTGAATGCAAAGTTCTTTGAAGAGGAAGTAAAAGAGGCTATCTTTGGGATGCATCCAGAGAAGGCCCCTGGACCAGATGGGTTCCCAGCTGGTTTCTTTCAGAAATGTTGGCATTTTCTGGGAAAGGATATTTGGGAAGCTATTGAAGATTCTAGACTAAATAGCAGGGTTCTTAAGGAAGCAAATAATACCTTAATCACTCTAATTCCAAAAAAAGATAAACCTGACAGATGGGAAGACTTCCGCCTAATTTCGCTTTGTAACACAATCTACAATTTTTTGGCTAAAGTTGTAGCTAACCGATTAAAGAGAATTCTTCCCACTATTATCTCTGAAGAACAAACAGGCTTTGTTCCTGGGCGTTCTATCCTAGATGGGGTGATCATTGCCCAAGAAGTCATTCATTCAATTCAAAAATTAAAAAAAGCAGGCATGCTGCTGAAGCTGGGCATCAAAAAAGCGTATGATAGGGTGAATTGGAGATTCCTTTTTAAAGTAATGGAGGCTTTTGGTTTTCAGAAGGAGTGGTTGAATTGGATCTTTGGTTGGGTAGCCTGCCCGCATTTCTCAGTGCTGGTAAATGGTTCTCCGGAAGGTTTCTTCACTGCTTCAAGAGGGCTGAGATAGGGTGACCCTCTTTCCCCATTCTTATTCATAATAATGATAGAAGCATTAGGAAGATCGATTGAAAATGCAAAACGGTCAGGGGAGATACAAGGTTTGCAAGTCACTAGCAACCTTCCCAATATTACTCATCAACAATTTGCAGATGACACAATGCTGTTTGGTGAAGCATCGGCAAAAGAGGCGCAAAGGTTAAAACTATTGCTTGAGGACTTTTCTAGGGCTTCAGGTCAAGAAGTTAGTAAGGCCAAATCAGAGGTGTTCTTCAATACAACCTGTCCAAATGAGGTACTAATTTTGAGAATTTTAGGGTTCAAAATGGGGCAATTGCCTTGCAAATACTTAGGCCTCCCATTGGATAAAGTCATCAAAAACAATAATGCATGGAGCTCAATAGTGAGCAGATGTAAAGATCGAATTTCTTCATGGAAGAATAGATGGCTTTCTTGGGCTGGGAGGTTAACTCTGCTGAAATCAGTCATTTCAGCCTTGCCAATATACCTGATGTCATGTCTCCAGCTAAATAGCGGTGCAAGCAAAGATCTAAATAAAGTAATGAGGGACTTCTTTTGGAAAGGCAGCTCTGAACAAAAAAAAATCCCTCTTATTAACTGGCAAAAGCAAGGTTTGTGAGAAGAGGGAGAGTGACGGATCTGGGCTAAGAAACATTTTAAAACAAAATAAGGTGTTGGGGGCAAAATTGGCTTGGACAATCCATTCCCGGCCAGATCTCAAATGGGTTAAGATCGTCAGGGCAAAATATTTGGAACCTGATCCGAATTACTTTTTTTATGCAAATACTCTTCCATCTGGGTCTCGAATTTGGAATTTCATTAAAAGTTGCAGAGAATTGATTACAGATTTTATCACATGGGAGGTTAAGGAGGGGCAGGAGGCCTTATTCTGGGATGATTCATGGGAGGGATACCCAGTCTTAGCAGACATGCCTGAACTCTCAAACATAATGGAGAAGACTAAACAATCCTGGGGTTTAAAAGTCAGAGATTACTTTGTCATTGAAGAAGCTTCAGGGGGTAGTTTTGTGAAGTGGAAATCGGTGCGAAACTTGAATGTGGAAAGTCATGAAATGGATTTATTTGAACGCGTATTGGATGCTCGAAGGATCTGGGTCAGAAAAGGGGTAGATAGTATTCGGTGGGATGCTGCTTCAAATGGTGTTTATTCAACCAAAGTTGGTTACAATATGTTAACTTCTCATGAATCCTCTGCAGCTCTTCCTCTAAATCTGTGTTGGAATAAGGTATGTCTCCCGAAAGCAGGGCTCTTCACTTGGGCTGCTGCCCAAGGCTGAATACTCACAGGCGACAGGTTTTCGAAGTTGGGTTATCTTGGTCCAACCAGATGCCCCTTGTGTAAGAAAGCTGAGGAGAGTGTGAATCACTTACTTGTGAGTTGCAACTTTACTTATCAAATGTGGACTTGGCTGTGCACTAAATTGAAGTGGTCAACTGTTTTTCCAAACACTTTGCTTGAATGCCTAATCTCGTGGCCAAGCAACAAGCACAACACCATTTTTGGTGACCTATGGGTAATGAGTCCCTCGATCCTCATTTGGGAAGTCTGGAAGGAACGTAATAGATGCTTATTTCAGGATAAAGAATTATCGATCCCAAGGCTACAGTGTAAGGTAGAGGCTTGCATCGTAGAACTTTTCAACTCTTAGTTGATGGTGAAACAGAGGAAATCCAATTTTACTAAATGGGATGCATGGATTTTGAAACAATGGTTTGGTATCAAGTCCCCTCCTGTGGCTTGTTTAGAAAGTGCAGCTTCTTCGGAACAACGCAAAATGACGCAGTGGTTCCCTCCCGAACTAGGTTGGGCCAAATTAAATTTTGATGGTGCCTCAAAAGGAAACCCGGGTCCGTCAGGTGCGGGGTGCATTATTAGAACCAACACTGGTGCGGTACTTGGTAAACTTGCTCAACCTCTTGTTGATGGTACGAATAATGCGGCTGAGTTTCAGGCTCTAGTACTTGGACTCAAATTCAGTAAAGAATTAGGTATCAAAAATTTGGTTATTGAAATTGATTCAACATTAGTTATTAATGCTTTGAGGACAAGACAGATTCACAACTGGAAATTAAGTGTGTATTTGGAAGTGGCTATTGAGCTGATGGATTGCTTTGAACAAGTAATGCTAAATCATACCCTAAGGGAAGGTAACAAGGAGGCTGACCTCCTATCTAATTTGGGGGTTACTGGTCCAGGTTTAAAAGAATGTCATCTTTAGCTTCACTCAGTGGGAGGATGGGTGGGTCCCTCCCCTGCCTCTCCTTTGACACCCAATCTGAGGGGTGTGTGAGTTGGCTTCGGGATGGTGGGAGAGGATACTGAGGCATCACAACCACGTCATATCTTGGCCATCCTTATTTCATAGAAGGGAATGTTGGCCCTCTTAATGAGAACGGTTCGATTGAAGCGGGGCTTTAATGATTTTCAGAAAGGAGGATTGGCTTTGCTTTCAAGTCTTCCATTCTATGACATCGCGTACGACATCCATTGACAAGACTGTTGTTTGGCCGGGTGGCGGTTCACTTCACTTGAAGTGATTATAGTTATAAGGTGTTCGGACTGCGTCCGTAGCCATCCTTCATAGCAAGGATGCAAAGATCGTCCTTTCATTATTTCGGCATTTGTGCGATGGCCAAGCAGATTCTCACGGGTTTAATTTTGGATCCGTTAAATTCATTTCGGTGCTTGGTTTTTGCA
Source organism: Sequoia sempervirens (assembly GCA_007258455.2). Lineage (NCBI taxonomy): Eukaryota > Viridiplantae > Streptophyta > Pinopsida > Cupressales > Cupressaceae > Sequoia > Sequoia sempervirens. The sequence continues at coordinate 157,883,836 of VDFB02353493.1, read as the reverse complement.
TTCTGGTTTTGTTTTCTTCTTGTGCAGGGTGTAGCAGTTATCATGGAGGGGTCAAAAAAATCAAAATTCACCATACATATTTCATTGGATGGTTTGGAATGCTTTGGTGTTGACACGCCGGTCTCTCTGGTCACCACAGAGAGACAAATTGCTTTCAGGGAAATCATAGATCAAAGACTGAAGCGTATTTTGCTCAAGGAAGATCCTGTGTTGTTGGTTGCGGTTAAGATGATTCTGGGAAATGAACACTTGCATCGTAGGGAATATGCCAGAGACAATGCCCATATTTCCTCGCATTTTCTCGTAGTGTTATTGGACTTGGAAACCCCGAAGAAGTTGGCATGGGAGTTGATGGAGTGCTTGTTCCACATGGATTTACTCGGTGGCCTTGAAGATACGTTGAAGGCAGCCCTTTTAGGCAAAGGCATCCCGCGCCCGGCTGATTTGCCTCTCTTATGGCACACAGAGGAAGCTGTCAAGGTGTATCCCTTCCTCCTTGATCTCAAAGGGCCAGCTTTGTCTCGCCACAGAAAGCTTGCGGACGTGGCCGTGGAGTTCTTGAAACGCAAATTAAAGTTGGTGCCATCGGAGGGAATTGACTGGTTGGAGGGCTTTGTCTGTTTTGCGGAGGTCAATGGTTTCATGTAAGGGTTGGCTCTGTGTCTGAAATTTTTACTAGTCGCTTTGTGGTCCCTCAAGACTTTTTGGCAGCCTTTTGTTTAACGATGGTTGTGGGTCTGTCATGGACTGCCTCTACCCCTCAAGTTTTCATGGGTGGTCGTTGATGCATGCTCAGGTCTGTGGAAATCTTGGTTTTGAGTCTCGGTGGTTGTCGTCTTGCTCGGCGGAGTCTGTGGATGGTTATTCCTGCGTTGCAGACGTTTGTAGTTCTCTTATATTTCAATATAAATTATCTATCATGTATCAAAAAAAAAGTGTACAGGATTGTATGTTTTATTTGAGTGTCACTATTTGTTGTGTTATTGTATTAAATGATGTATCTGTATTCTTGTATATCATATATTCTTGAGTTATCATATATTCTTGAGTGATGCATTATGTCATTATATTGTGTGAGTGTTTGTATTTTGCAATCTTATATGTGTGTCTAAAATGGTTTTAGTGAATGGATATACGTAATTAAGGAATGAAATGATAGATGATCACTAGTGTTGTATGTTAATTCCACACCCTTAGATTATTGGTTGGATGCTTCATTGTAGGATTGATGGTTTGGAGAGGAAAGAGACATCCTCATGATGGATTCAACCTTCCCCATTAGTAGTGAAAAAATTGAGGGATTAGCTTATAGATTTGAGCTTGGAGTCCTTCAAATATGCATTATGATGTAGTATGTACATAGCCACTTTGTATACATGGTACTGGATTAATGGTTTATTGTATTTATTATCATTGAAGAGGGTCGTAGTTCTTTAACCCTTGAATATTTTGATTATGTAATGATGATGTCTTCATTGTTAATACTCAACATATACTTGTGATATTTTATAGTAATGATATATGTTTACTTATTCTTGTGGTTATTGACACACATAGTAGGATATATGCATTATTTTATTGTTAGATTAAGAAAAAAAAATCTAGCTATATTTTGGGGTGAGTTACAAACACAAGTAATAAAAAAAGAATATAGGTTGTATCATGCATTGCACACTTATGCACATGATCACTAAGGAAATATAAGGGAGTTATAGGCATATATGGCATGAAGTTGGAATACTATTCATGGAAAGAGAAGATATGTTGGTGTTAGATTTTATTGCATATATATTGTTAGTTTTATGCAAGAGTAGAAAATTGTGTGCACACACATTCTAAGAGATTCTTGGGTATAGTTTATGGATTACGTCCCACAATTTTGGGTTGTGAGATAAAAAATAGAATGGGTTCACATGATTGCACAACATAAAGTGGTAGAAAATGTAATGCATTGGTAGTTATATGTGTGTGTGTGTATGATCACCAATTGTGCAGCTGAATCATAGGTAGTATTATGTACAGATAATGAAGCTAGTAAACAAAGACATAACTAATTGTTAGCATTAAATGAAATAGAATGATGAGTATCATGAAAAAATAATGGTAAATATGATTAGGTAGCTAAATAAATGACATAGTTGACAATAACAATGTTTTTGGTTTTAGAGAATGTTGAAGTGACATGGTGCAAATATTAAGGATTACGGAATTAATCACAAGGACTTGAAGTTAGGTACTATTGGGTGTAAAGGAGGTTGAATTGCTATTGTTTAAATGCACACAATTTTGGAATGCACATTATAAGTGTTCAAGCTTACTATAGAACCCAAAATTTTATGGAATTAAGCTTCATTGAGCACTTATAAATTTTTTAGTTGCACAAAAGATATAGTTTTGGTCGTTGTGGCTCCATGTGATGTATTTCAAATCCAAGGTTAGGGAAGGAATCAAGGATTGTAGCCCATGTGGAACCAAATATTTGACAAAGGAGTAGTAGTGGTGTATAAGTTGCCAAAACTTAAGATTTTGAATTCATGAAAATTTCGTTATAGTCTCATGCAATGTAGGATTTACATGGGATCTAAAATATATATGAAATCAAGGATATAAACCAATTTCACTCTCAATTGATGATAAAATATGTAATAAGCTTAAATGTGAGGGTCAAGATTTTGTAGGTAACCTAGTGGTTCTATAATGAAGATGATATGTTAAATTAATCGAAGCTAAGATTATGCACTTGCATCAAATACTACATTTTCAAAATAATAAGTCATTGGTTTAATTTTTTTGAACCATTCCCTCAATAAAATTAGATAATTGGAGGAGAATAATATGATTGTTGTTTACCCTTTGCCAATTTTTGAACTCACAATCCTCAAGTGTAACCAAATGTAAACAAATGAACATGACCCATTTGAACATCTTGTTACTATACTTTAGGGTCGTTATAATAAATACGAAGTATATGTGTTGGTGCAAACAAAGATGAGGGTGCATGTGTTATTTTTTTTTAAATGAAAGACCCTAATGTTTAAAATACATGTGCATTAATTAACATGAAACTATTATGCAAGGCACATGCCAAGAGGTGCCCTTAGGAGGTGCATTTGTAGACTATCAAGTTGGTGTGAAGAGGGTTATATACAATCAATGGTCAACTTCATTGTCAAAAAAACAAATTTAGAATACTTAGGAAGCTTGGGATAAAAGTGTAAATTTTCACTACCTCACTCCTTATTTTATACTCGTTGGAGTACTATGGCCCATCGATGGGAAAACAAGTTAGCAAGAAAGTTGAGTAGTAGCCCACATAGTACTTCCATGAGTTCATATTACTAAAGGTAACATCACCATCAACACAAATAAGAACTAGACTTGTGCATTATCATTGCAATGTACATATTTCCACCATTCTTAAACATCACCAATTCAATAATTAAAGGTAAATTTTGGTCAATAAAATTAGGACAACTGCTTACCTTATTTTATAAGAATTCAAGATATAAAATTACTATTGATTGTTTGATCATTGAAAAGTTTGATGTTTAAGTAGAGTGACATATTAGAAGATTTCATTGACATTGGTTGCCACCTATCCTAGAACTCAATTTGAATTATATAAATATTGACATTGGTGTCGACCTATGTTAGAACTTGGTTTGAATTATATAAGTATTGTCATTGATTGACTTTCTCAATGCAGATGATTGAAAGCAAAATTGCATGTTTATAGATAGGAACATTGCCATTGGTTACCTTCCTCCAATTATCACGTGGCCATTATGCCAAAATATTGGCCTAGGGAGCCACTCCACAAGAGGAAGTGCCCATGACTCAGTGGAACCACCAAACAAGTTATACGCAAAAGAGATAAAGGTGGGGATTTCCATAGGGTTGACCCCTGTGGACAAAACGTTAGCATAGACAATTTTTTCATAAGTGAGCTTACTTATGAGGAATAGTACAAGCAACACAACCAAGACCTACATCAACCAAGGGAGCCACTCCACAAGAGGATGACTTAGTGGAACCACCAAACAAGTTATACGCAAAAGAGATAAATGTGGGGATTTCCATAGGGTTGACCCCTATGGACAAAGCGTTAGCACAGACAGTTTTTTCATAAGCGAGCTTACTTCTGATGAATAGTACAAGCAACACAAGCAAGACCTACATCAACCAAGGGAGCCACTCCACAAGAGGATGACTTAGTGGAACCACCAAACAAGTTATACACAAAAGAGATAAAGGTGGGGATTTCCATAGGGTTGACCCCTATGGACAAAGCGTTAGCACATACAGTTTTTTCATAAACGAGCTAACTTCTGAGGAATAGTACAAGCAACACAACCAAGACCTACATCAACCAAGAGAGCCACTCCACAAGAGGATGACTTAGTGGAACCACCAAACAAGTTATACGCAAACGAGATAAAGGTGGGGATTTCCATAGGGTTGACCCCTATGGACAAAGCGTTAGCACATACAGTTTTTTCATAAGCGAGCTTACTTCTGAGGAATAGTACAAACAACACAACCAAGACCTACATCAACCACTCAACTAATCTTTGTCATCGTCTTCGTCATCACAAGCACATCTTGTCACAAAAGAGTCCTCCGTGAAATTATTAAAGACAATCTCTATTGCTACTAGTCAAAACATAAGAAAGAGGATCCCTAGAATATGCAGGGTACGCTGCATGCCATTCAGCTTCTTGTTCTAACCGCTCAATCAATTGGCATAGGGACTAATGTTGTGCAAACATTGGCCAATCATTATCGCCACAACATAGAAAGATCATAGCGTTGCATGCCCATACGTTTAGATTCTGATCAAATACTTGTGTTTATGTTTGAAGATGATTTAGTTCTCAAAATGGTTATGATTCATCCCGTGGCGGGTATGGATTAAGGCATACCTTCCCCCTGATGAGTTCGAGCTAAGTCACTTACATTATAGTCTACACCAGGAAGAGTTAAGTGACGAGAAGGCCACAGTACTGATGAACGGATACAAGCACAAAAATGTGTTATTGACAGACATTGCATGAAGCATACCAATAGTATCTGTAGCCTCAACCAAGCTGGGCTAGTAGAATTAAACAAACTAACAAAGTGTTTCCCCATCCCCCACCTTTTGGTCTTCTTTGGTTTTCGTATATATTAATTCCATTTTTTATTTTATTTTTATCTTGTTTGGTCAGTTAACAATCATATATTTTTAATTTTTTTGGCTTGCTCTCTTCTTAACGATGGATCATAGAATTTGATCAACATCAAAGAAAAAAATCTACGTGATCAAAACCAGAAACTATACACAATAATATTATGAACTGTGAAAATCATAAATCAGCAACCAACTTCTAGATGATTCAATAAGTTGAAAGATAACGATGAGAATGAAATTATGGATATTTTTGAAGATGTTACAACATTGGAGCAATGAAGTTTTGGAGATTCAAATTTTGGGTGTGGCATGTGAAGTCAGAAATTTGCTAATAAACACACCTTAAGTTTTCTCTTTGAATCTTTATTTTGTCTTAGTTTTATTTTTGTTTGTAAATGTATATTCTAACTTGATATAACACATTATTTATATTGGAAGAATGCTAGTGTCAAAATGATCACACTCTATAAGATGTTATGTTGCATCAAAATAAAGTGTACACAAAGATAAGAATTCAAGAAGATTGTGTTCACGTTGTAAGTGCCTGATACATGCATGAAATATAGAATGAAGTTGGCAAGAAAAAATTAGATATGCATTGACATATAAATTTTAAAATATGATGAATTAGCATTAGGGTCAAGTATCTATATATTTTCTTAGAGATGTAATGAATTATCAATAAGTGAAAGTGAATGGAGAATTAATACTTCTTGAGCTTGATTGGATGAGTATTTGTACTATGACTAATAATGTGTAGGTCATATAGAGGGTTGATAAACTCAAACATGCTTTGGGTGAGTAGTCACAAACCAATATGTCAGTGCACACAAATCATAACAAGTGTTTAGCTTAGATCAATTTCATGTATAGTGAGATGGCTAAATTATATTAAATGTGAGTTAATTTTTTTATTTAATCACTATAACCTTATTCACTTCTCCCCTAGTCTCCACATTAAACCTCAATTTTTTTCTATTTTGTATTAGTTTAGAGTTTCTGGATATGACCGTGTAAGTATTTTTCCATCAATATTTCAAATCATACTCCATGATCCATCATTAGGATGAAGATGACAAGATAAGAGAAAAGTGATTGATAAAGTACAAAGGTCTTACTATTAAGGATTCTAATTGAACTAATTGTGAAATAGTGTATGCTATTATATCGAACTTAATAATATTAAATAATAAACCTCTCTTACCACTAGAATTATTTTTGGCAAGTTGACTTTCTTATTAGATAAAATTTAACCTTGACAATAACCATTAAATTACATTCTCGTGTACCATCATCCACTTTTTTATGACATCTAGGATAGATACATCATATTGAAGTAAATGTGCTTCAACTTCTTCCACATGCATCACTTGCTCTTATTTAGATTTGACGTACTTTATCGAAAGGAATTATAATATCATTAGGTTGTAAAAGCTTGTAACTTAGTTTTCTAGTCTAAAAAACTCCACATTTCCTCTTTCATTTTATGATAGGAAAATAATAATTTGCACATAACCACCAACAAGCATATTTAAAACTATCAAAATTCATATCTAGACCACAATATATTTAAAGTTTGATCATAAACTATATAAACCACAAAGTAAATACAATAATTATGTATTATAATGCCCCTTTACTTGGAAGTTACCACAATTGTGAACTACATTAGATTCATAAAAATATTAATTATAATATATCCAATGCCTTTTAAGTAATATTAGTTCTTACATGTGTGGTGTTTCCATCTACACCCATAGTCTTTGTAGATATACAACTGCATACATGATAGTTCTATTTCTCTAAATACAGACTCGTTTGAAACTTGGAATATGTAAAAGTAAAGAAGAATGCACTAGAAGCAACAAAATCTTTCTATACATAAAACAATTGAATATTTTCCATTCAAGTATAACCACTATGTTGAAAACTTTAGCATTCATCTCAAAAAGAAGTTTTCTAGCAAGACCCTTCAAATTAACTTGTGTAATACTATGCCAAAACTCCTAAGGGTGACACCTTGATATAAAATTACAAATATGGATATGAAGCTACTTACACCTAATGGTAGAAATTACACTAAATGTTATGGATAATTTATGTACTTTCTATGTTGATCACTACTTTCCAACTCATTTTTATTTTGACATATGTTAAAAGAAAATATTTTTTTAATTATTTATACTGAAAAATCTACAAAATATTCTTTTATAAAATTAAGGCAATAATTGGTCACTTTTGCGGCCTTTGTTTGATATAAGTGTAATTCCATTGTATTTAAGTAAATATCTCCCCTACACATTAATGAACCTCATTTTTTATGTTCAACAAGGTCTTACAAGTTTATTATTATTTTATTGGGCATAAATGTGATACATTATATTATGAAACATAATGATTAATTATTCTATGTATGACTTTATGGCTTGAGGATTTGATATTATAGTTGTCATCTTACAATAGGTAAATAAATAATGCGACGTTGGATCATTTTATGATTCAAAGCATAATAATGTGTTCTAGTATTGATCCCAAAGAAAAAAATTATGAAATGCATTTTATACACAAACACATGGGGTTTCATTGAAGGGGGATTGTATCAAACCCCTTCAAATCAAACTAGTGAATTTTAGAATGATTTGGATTAATTTTTAATCTCACCTCTTTGAAGAATTTCCATGCAAAATCAACATGTAAGGTAGGACCTTGATATATACACTAGATGAAATTCATTGTAGGTAGTACAAACCAAGATTAAATTTTTCTATGTATAATATTGTTTTCATCTCACATATATTTCACATATCTTTTCTACCCAATCTTCCTTAGGTGTTTCCCGTTTACCTATCTTGCATACGAGTTTATATAAAATGATCCTTCTTTCAACTATGAGAATCTCCTCCTTCCATTTGATTCATGTCGAATGCATTCCCTACGATGTTCATGAGAATTATTAAATTCATTGAGATACTATTGGTATTTCCTAATTATAATATTTTCCCACATGGTTTATCAACATTTTCCATTCATATAATTTAATATTTCTTAGTTAGTGTTTAAAAATTCATTCAATATAATATTTCATTATTCATTCATCTATTTGTATGTATTATCCATGTCCCATTTCAAGTATTTTATTATTCTATTATTTTCTTAAGCTCCTTATTTGTCTTCATACCTTCTACTTTCTTTAAATGTTAGTCATAAAGCCATAGGAGTTTTGTAGAGTTCTAGATTTTTGGAGCAATTTTTTTATTGTCTTTTCTACATGTAGAATTATTTTCTTGTTAATCTCTATTAATTGATATATGCGTCTTAATTTTAACTCTTAATCACTTTATTACAACAGATCTAGCTTAGATATTAATTTTTTTCTCAAAATCTTGAAATCTTATGTTAACTCAAGGTATAAGCTTCAAAGAAATGAACTTCTACAACAATGACATTTCCTTCACATGATGAGAAAATTCTAAGTTATCTAATTGTGTTGTTATGATAATATGTATCTTCTGCAGAATTAGACAAATCTAAGTAGAAATTGTTGTAAATAAAAAATAAGTTAGTAATTAACATACACTTGAAAATGACAATAAATAAATAAATTAGAGTACACTTATTATAAAGAGATGAAAATTGTGAATGTAGCCTATGAATACTAGACAAAGGTTGCAATAATT
>VDFB02353493.1:157861932-157874889 GCA_007258455.2 Sequoia sempervirens | reverse complement strand
GTGGGATGCCAAAAAATTGGATGTGGAAGGGGAGGCAAATTGTGAAACACATTCGTTAAAAGATGATTACATAAATACCTTCGAATGAATGTCCTTTCAATTTTTAATATTTTAATTGTTTTTGGCACCTAGAAGGGATATTTGAACAAATATCCTTGTACACCTTCATTCAAAGGTGCCTTTGTTTAAAGGTCCTTCAAACAAACACCCATGGATTTCCCTTTCTACCTTAGTGCTCATATTTTGATCAACTTTTTTTGTTTCAAACTTTGGGTTGGACCAACAAATGAAATCAACATGGCAAGATAATTTGTAGTATCATAGTCCTCAAAATAATCTTTCAGGAAATAGAATTTTGAATATATTCAAGATTATAATATTTATTTTATATTTTCTAGTGAACCTGGGTTTTCCAATGACCATCAAGGTGTTTATTCTACATACATGGGAAAATAGGAAATTAGAGAAAAAAAAATTCTAAAAATATATATGCACTAAGTACTAGTGTCCTTGTTTCAACAAAAAAGTTCTGAATATATACAAATTTTTTAAGGTGTTGTGGAATAAACCTATGTGTAATTTATAATTAATCTCACTTCAAAAATCAATTAAAAAATATATATATAACCAAAATTATAGAAAAATATATACTCACTAGATACTAGTATTACGAATCTATTTGATAAAATTTTATAATTTAATCTTTTTCGTAAAAAACCTATATGTCACTTTTGAAAAATGTTAATTATAAAAAACAAGTTATTAAAACTTATTCTCATAAATAATTTTAAATTTAAAAAGTGTATTTAGATTTTACATACGAAAGCTCAAAATTCACTAGTTCACATCATCTTTAAATTCTCAATGATTTAGTTGCTATAAGTGACAAAAAGTAAAGTTTGGTTTGAAATATTGATTTTAATGTCCCACTTTGACCAAAAAATGGGACACATTATTGTGGGGTGACCCATAAATGTGTATATTCATTCCCAAGAGCTTAGAGTGTATGTACACTATCACATACAAGAGTTATTTGAGCCATCTAAAACATTTTTACATATGTTTTAAGTGTAATTATCTTTTTGTCACTTTGTGATAAGCATTATGTGCATTTATACAATGAATTATAGGTACACTAATGAGAATATTGGATACGCTAACCCTCAAATTTTGAACCTACTTGTGACTAATGATATTTTCTAAGCCACTTGTTCTTTCATGATGAAAACTTTCAAATTCTATTAAGAAATATATTTTAATTCCAACAAACCTTCTAAGATACATTCCTTTGAGATTAACTATAATGACAAATTGAATTTTTCAAACATGATAATTAAGTTATAATAAATTTAGATATGAATTTCTTTTAACTATGATACATGTTTTTAATTCTAAATATTTTTCTATTGCTTTACAATAAAATTTATTTCATTGATTTTTATGCCATAAACAAAAATGTATTGTGTTTGGTACTTAGCGATGATATAGTGAATATGGTTAGATAGTGTTAATTTGTTATGTAAATTGTAGTTAGTTATATTTTAAGGAATTTTTTTAAATGGGTAGACGCTTTTCACCTCAAGCTATGAACTGGTTAGGTCACAAGCGGGGGACCTCATCCCTAATATAAGCATTCAATAATAACACCTCAACAGGGTTTGAACCTGGATGGCGAAACAACACAACTTAACCATCACACTATGCCACTATTGGTTTTTAGCTATATTTTTAGAAATTTGTTATTGCAATTGATTTTTATTTTTGAAACATAAAACAAAATATAAAGGAGCATATGTAGTTAGGGTATGAAAAGAGGGAATATAATTCCAATGTAAGACAAGTTCCAAATGAAAGTTGTTACAACATATAGCTATTGGCTAAAAATGAATATTCAATTGTATGTGTATATCTTAATGTATAGATTTAGTGATGTTAGAAATCTCATTCAATGAAAAAAAAAAAATTAAAGTCAACAATGTAATTTTATAAAAGCCAAATTTCATTTTCATATTAATTTACCCTACCACCTAACAATAAAAAATGAGTATTATGATATCTATATAATAGCACTCATGTCATTCAAGTCATTAATAGAGTTGAAATTTGATTCAATGAATTAAACGTGTGGGACATATAATTTATAAAAAAGATGAATTAAAGTTTGACTTTTGCACTGACTATTCCCAACATCAACCAATAGAAAGAAAGAAAAATGATTTTTTTACTATTATTTAAAATAAAAAATTAATTGTAGACTATACAAGATTGTTGCTTTTTGTTTTATAAATGCTCATTGGCTAAACTAATAAAAGTATTTGTCCTCGACAAGAACTAGTAACAATACATTTAATAACTTACATACATTTTGTACCATATTTCATATAATTTAAAATTTGACTAGGAAAAATTATCTCTCTCTAATTAAATTTAACCATAATAAGAAATATATTAATTATTTACATTAGAACCTATAGATTCAATTGCTAAATATATATTGAAATATGAATGGATGTAAACATCTACTAATAAAAAAACCATTCACAAATTTAAGCAAAATCCTATTAAAATAGGAAAGTTGAAAAAAGGTGATGAATAATAAAGTATCTGATATTCAATTTTAACGACATAATCCAAAAAGACGCTTAGTAAAACGATCTCCGTACCGTTTATTCCGCTATAAATATCAATCAAATATATACCAAATTTGAAATACGTAGTTTAAAAAACATTTAAATTAATAATTCAAAAAACTTCAAAACCAACGCAAAATCATGTGAAGCCAAACGCCTCATGCACCGTCAAAGGCATCCAAATCAATTAATTAAATAATCTCCACCAACTCCATTTGTTTTCTACGAGACTTCCAAATAGTTTGATTTTAAAGTTTAGAAGATTTATATTTTATTATTTCATATAAAATTAATTTTGACCTTATGAAGTTAAAATTCTTCTATTGAACATCCAAACATCTTTGTCCAAGAGAATTACTTATCTTCCAATAAAAAAAAAAAAAAATCACCGACAGACGAGCAATATTCCCCTACATCATTGAAAAAGAATTACCCAAACAAAATAGGGAAAGTGATTGCAGTTGAAAAAAGAGAGGAGGTAGATAGGGAATGGTAGGTTTAGTCATTTTAGATTGAGAGAACGTTTGTTTTAGTCTTGTTTTGAATAATTTTAGAGTGATGACAACTGTGTTTTTTATTAAAAAGTTTGGCATTTAATTTAAGTTTTATTTGATTTGATTTGTATTTGTTTTTAAAGATTGGTTTTGATTATCGTATTTATTTTTTGTATAGATTTAAATGGGTATTTTGTAAAAGTGATCGAGGATGATTATGTGATTTATAGAAAGAAGGTGGATGTGTTAAAATGAGCATACTATACATCAAAGAGGGTATTTGTGCTTTTTCGAGTCATTAAAGTTGGTTTGATATCTTGAAAATAAGATTTAAAATTAAGTCTTGAGGGGTACATGAGAAAGAATATGAAAATGAGAAACCTCTATGAGACCCTTTGTTGGCTAAGAAAGTCAATGGGTGGGGTGTTGAGTTGATTCAATTCATTTGAACAATAATTACTTAATGATACCAAATTTCCACAATCCATATTGTAAATTGTTCAATGATTTCTGGATTTGATTGTCTATAATTTTTTGCATCAAATCCATAAATCATTGAACAATAATTACTTATTTGTGAAATGTTGCAAGTGGGAGTTAATTTGTTATGTTTGCAGTGTGTATAGTTGAGTGATATTGCTCATTTAATTGTTGAATGATTTTGAAGTGTTTGTTATGTTTATGTAGGGTTTTCTAGTGAGTTAAAGGTTGTCCTAGTATGCTTATATGTTTGGATACAATTAAATAGGCCTTAGAAGGTAGTAAACATGTTACACAATGAATGTTCAATATATTTAGGATTGCAACAATGTCACACAACACATTTTAAGCATGTATATGATGTTACACTGATAGGGTAATGTGTGAGGGGATTTGTTTGCAACCTTGGAAGGTCTATTATGATGAAATACAACCTTGTAAAGTCTTTAGGTGCTTTGAAAGTGCACGACACTATTTAAATTTGTTAGTTTTGGTTGAGCTTGACTGTGTGTGGGTGTAAAAAAATATATGGTATGTTGCTATGATTGGATTTGCATAAAAGGATAATACAAAAAATAAACTAATCTAACTACTAATAATTTAACAAACTAATTAACTCATCACTAACTACTAAACTTAAATCTATCTAGTACAAAAATAAACCTTGTTAGGGATTCACACCCCTATTATAGATGACCCTTACATAAGATGATAAAAGCTTAAGATTATCTATTCAAATATCAATCAACAATTGCAAAATCTAACATGTATAGAAGTAAATAAAACAATATTTATCCAAAAGATTACACAAGACATAACTATTTACATGGGAAGCCCTTTTGGGATAAAAGCCACCAAAAAAAGACATTCATAGTTACATTATTCAAAATCAACAATTATTCAACACAACAAGGTCTTTGGGACCCATTGCAAAGTCTCAATCTACATCATACCACAAATATTTACACACTAACAATGTACAAATGAATATTATTCCTTTTAGCTTGTGCTACTAAGTAACCTTGGTACATTCGTATGAGATGATATATAGACTTATTCAAGAAATACCAAATGTTTAACTATTCAACCAACCCATATAGTAATAAGAATTATGCAACTATAATCTCACCATAAATGACAACATACAACATCAATCACCAAGTGTAATGCCTCCACATGGATAATCACCTTGTATACTCTATTGCTACCACACACTATGAATCAATAGTCACAACCTCAACATTATTGATATACATGCATATTTTTAGTATAGCCATCACACTTGCTCCTTGCTCGTGATAGCTCGCACCAACATAACATTAATTTTGATTACTTGTAGCACCTTGTGCTATCTTCCAAATTATTATCATAGTCTCACATTGTGCCACATGAATTCAAGCTATAGCACAAGTGCTCCCTAGCTCAATATTCATCCTCCAACAAACATTAATTACATATGCAGTTGTGAGTTCTCCAAATATCTTATGATTATTGTCACTATACTAACACATGTGAACCAAGATATATGGTGTACCACAAAACTTGTAGTAGTGACTTGAAATTAAACTATATGAAGGAAATAAAATATTTTCTTAAGAATGATTTCAAGATCACGCATTAGGGCCAACTAGCCTAGGTTTCTATTTAAAGCAATCTACTATTGAAATTATGTTAGTTAGCCATTTAAGTGTTTTAACTCTAAAAATGCATTTGTTTAATAAATAAAGCTAAAACACTTTAAACAAAGGAATTGATGCTAATAATAGAAAACTAACAAACATAAATCACAAATTTAATGTAAAAATGAATAATATTGGAAATGAAGAACCTAGACTAGAAAATGAAGTTCATTGTGTCAAACATTAGCACTTTGCATAGATGATAGTTTGATGCACTAGTGTCTTGTACAAACGAAAAATTGAAAGCACAGGTTTACACAAAAAATATCACCTATACATACAAGAGATAAATTTTGGAGTAAAATGAAATATTTATATAAATAATAAAAGTACAATAACAATGAAATAAACTAATCTATTAAAGAAAATTAATAAAATTGAGAATATAATAGAGAGGAAGAAGATATCATTAGATGATAGTTAAGATGGAGTATTTTCTTCTTCAATAAAACTCGCAACACAAAAGAAGAAATTTTTTTTTTGTGGTTGTTTAGGGATTTTCCTTAAGGTTAAATCCTTATTTTGGTATTTCTACCTCAACACCAACCTAGTTTTTGAAAATGAAATTGACAATTGCAAGAACTATGCTAAGTAGAAATTGGAAGAACAATAAAAATAACACTATGAAGTGCAAATGCAAATCCTAAATGCCAATAATACTCAAGACAAATGTACAACAAGAGTTTAATAAGGAAACAAGAAGAGATTGGAGAAAATTACAAATAAGAAATATCAACTCCAAACCCTCGTAGAAGCCAAGATGAGATAGTGTTAATTTTGTTGAAGATGTTCCAAAATCTCCATGAATGCAACAAGTAAATTATAAGAATGTTCACATATAGAGAACAATGGCAACTTGCTTCAAAATAATAGAGATAATACATAGTTAGCTAGTGGCAGCTTGAGAACTTGAAAGTTATATGTTGTTTTCTTCAATGAAAGGGTTGCAAGATTAAAAGAAGTTGTTTGAATGAGGCTAGAGATGGAAACACAAGGTGAATAACCATCATGAATCTCTTTAGGGTGGTAATATCTAAGTGTAGTATTTGGTAGGGAAGTGAAATACTTGAAAATGGTAACTAAATCACCAATTTTTGTGGGACACTAGTGCATCATGTCATTAAATATTGACCTTTAAATTTTAGGTCTTAATCATTGAGTTGATTTTGAAGACCACCAATTATTTTTCTAACAAATAAGCATTCTTTGTAAATTCACCATATATCACCATGATCAAGTATGTATATAGAATCTTCCTATAAAAGGACCCATTCCATTCCACTGGTTTCCACCCCTTCTCTTCCTCCTCTGCCTGTTCCTTCCCCTCTTCTTCCTGTTATCCCTCCTTCCATCCTTCCTTGTCCTTTTCTTTCCTTCTTTGTGCTTTGCCACCCTTCCCCTCCCCCTTTTGTTCTTTAGTGTCGACTTTCATTTTTGTGGTCTTTGTTATTGGTCACATATTTAGTTCTTCATTTTAGGTTGGCGATTTCCCTTTCTCTCTTTTTAGTTGATTTATGAAGTTTTCCTTTTTGTTTTTGATTGTTCCATTTCTGTTCCTTCTTTCTTTCTTGATTCCATTCCGGATTCCTTCCTTCCATTCCATTCCATTCATTTGTTCCATTCCTTCCTCCATTCTCTTTCCTTCCATTATTCTGATTATTTTCCTTGTAATTTCATTTTAATTCTTTTCATTTCTTTATTTTTCTATGTCTTCAAATTTGTTTGTATGTCTTTAATTTTTTCTTCATGTTCATTCAGTCTTGGCTTTTGCCCTTCTTATCTTATTTCCATCCACTGTCTTCCATTCCATTCTCACCATTCCTTCCTTCCATATTTCATTCTTTAAATTTATAAATGTGTTTACACTTATATTCTCTCTCATTCTGTTATATTTTAGCTCTTTATATATACAATTATTTCTTCAATTTATTTGTTCAGTTTTCTCACTTTATATTTTATTTTTCTTATATATATATAATACTTTAATATTTATCAAAGTATTATATTTATTTATTTATGTGTTTCTCGTTCTTTATGTCTTCACTCTTTCTCTTTTATTATATTTTTTTGTAATTCTTTGTCTTTTTAAAGTTCTTTTCCACATTTTTTACTTTTTAAAATCTTTATCTATTTTTGTTTTCTTTATTTTCCATTCCTCCTTCCATTATTTTGGATATTTTTCAATTTTGGATGGTTATCTCTCTTTTTTGTTTCTTATTTTATTCCTTGAACCATGTGCCTCCTTCCCCTCCTCTCCCTCTCTCTCTTTTTATTTGATGTGAGTCTGCAATCAACTATTTTTTTCTCCTTTTGCTCTCTTCCATCTTGATGATGGATCACATAGTGTGATCCGAAACATTGATGCAAAAAGATCCAACACAATCAAATCCAAAAATTATACTGAACTACAATATGGATTGTGGAAACTTGATATCATTAATTCTCTCCCTTGATATTTATCATAAAAGAGAGTGTGGTATTCAACCCAAGACATTAACTCCATGCTTGAGAATGGGATAATCCCATATCATCCCTACACCACATAAAATTGGTAGTACTTATAGGTTTTGTCAAAGAATCTACAACGCTTACCTAAGTATCAATTTTCTCCATCTAGACTTTCCTTCTCTAAACCATATCCCTCACAAAATGATATTGCACATCAGTATGTGTGGTTCTAACATGGTAAACATGATTGTTTTCCAAAAAAAAAATATTATATGAATCATAATTCAGTATATTTAGAATCTTAAAATTAGTATTGCTACTCAACCTCTTTAACCATACAACTTCCTTATAAGCATGTGTTGCGATCATATATTATATTTTATTAGTTGATATATTCTAACCATTTCCTACCTCTTACTCATCCAACTTACTACTCCACCAAACAAAATAAACACATATGATTTTATACTTCTTGTTATCAAGATATACAACCCAATCCAAATAAATGAATTCCTATACACTCAATACTCTACCCACATCATTAGTAACATGATAAGTCAAGTAATAACCCATAGTTCCCTTCAAGTACTAAACATCCTTTTCACATATGTCCAATGTTCTTTACTAGCTTATCTATGAACTTAATTAAAACTCCCACTACTTGGGTAATATTTGGTCTTATGTAGATAATTTCATATATGAGACTTCATACCTCCCTTGCATAAGGTACCTTCTTCATACCCTCCAAATCATTTGCAAAATTAGGACATTATTTCATGCTCAAATTTGTGTCAATCAATAGTGGTGAACTTATTGATTTATTGTCTTGCATTTCTAACCTCCACAAGATTGTCTCAAGATAATTACTCTAATTTAGCCATATTTCTATGTTGGTCCTATTCCTACATATCTCAATATTGAGAATGTATCTAGCAACTCCTAAGTATTTCATTTCAAACTTATTAGAAAAGTGATCTTTAAGTTCCTAAATAAATGCTTTATTACATATAATGATAAGAATATCATAAAAATATAAAATAATCAAAATATGACCATTTACCTATTTAAATTAAACATTATGATTAGGTTCACTTCTTCCAAAGATCAATTCTAGCACTTATGTATCAAAATTTTGGTTCCAAACCCATGGGGACTACCTTAACCAATACAATGATATATTCAATATACAAACCAAATTGTCTTTACCTTTCACCTTGCATCCTTTGAGTTGTTCCATGAATATTTCTTCCTCTACTTGTGTCCATGCAATAATGTTGGCTTGAAATCCACCTACTCAATTTCTAAATCAAGTGTCATAATAATAGACAACAAGATCTTAATGGAACTCAACTTAGCAATATGGGAAAATATCTCACCAAAGTCAACTCCCTCAACCTAGGAATACACTTTTTCCACTTGCCACACCTTGTACCATTCAAGTGGTTTACCTAATCTATAATTGTTCTCAAACACTCAGTTATAGCTAATGGTTTTCCTATCCTTTAGCCAATCAACAAAAATTAAAGTCTTACACTGCTTCATTTCCATAATCTAATCAACTATGGAATTCTTCTAAGACTTTTTATCTTTGAAAGTGAGAGCCTCTTGCACATAAAATGGTTCACTAACAGTAAAATTAATAGAAAATGCATAATAAAAATATGGTGGAGTATACCTTTTAGGTGATATCTCATGCCATGCAGACCTTCTCATAGATAGTGGTGAAGAATTTCCTATTGCATACACCATTTTCTCCTTTGAAGTTACCATAAAATTCACTTCCATCTTTTTCTCTCAAAATTTGTTGTCTAGTTTTTTGTTCAATTTTAGATACACCTTTCTAATCCAATTGTTTCAAAATGCAAATCTCTTCTCTTTCATTCTCCTTTGATTTTTATTACTTGACCAAAACTCTAGGTTCCCTAAATGTAACATCTCTTGAGTAGAGAACTTTTAAAGTTTCTAAATTCTAGAGCTTATATATTTTCACATTCTCACTATAGCCAATGAAAATATACTTTTTGGCCTTGAAACTTAGACTAGCTCTCCTTAAACACCCAAATAAATGTCTCGTAGTTAAAGACTCATAAATGTGTAACAAATGGTTTCCTTCTAGTTCGTATTTCATATGCCATCTTATTTAGTAGGATAAAAGTAACATCTACTTGTTCTTCAATTAGCATGTAGTGTTGACCGCCTTAGTCCAAAAATCATGTCCTAGACTCACATTAAGCTTAACATACTTCTAGTTTTATCTGAAAACTCTCTACTTAACCTATCATCCATTTCATTCTATTGTGGTGTATATTGCTAGTCCTTTTCTTCATAATTTTGGTATGCTTATAGGATAAATCAAATCCTTAGAGAAGAATTCACTACCATTATATATTCTTACTACATGTCAATATTCTTACTAGTCTAATTCTCAAGAGCCCTAAACTCCTTAAACTTGAGAAACACCTCAGACTTCCTCCCAAGAAAATGTACCCACATACCAAGAATAGTAATTATTGAATGGAAAATAGTACAAAGACTAACTAATGGATGAGATATCCATAGGACCAAACACATCATTGTGTATCACCTCCAAAACCTCCTCTCCTCTAGAACTTCAAGAGTTTCCCACACTCTATTATATTTTTGTAACACACTTGTATCTTCACAAAATTTTATACCAATAGAAAAATCAACAAGACCATTTACTATATCCTTACTCACTAATACTTTTAGACCTTTATCACTCAAGTATCCCAAACTAAGATGCCACAAGAACCCAAATTCATATGGAGTGACATTAGCATAACAAGATAAAGTTGATCCACCCAACCTATACAAAGTGTTATGCCACATTCCCTTTGTAAGAATAAAATCAAATCTAGATAATATACAACCTTTTCCATCAAATATGAAATTAATTCATAAGTCGGCCATTATAGACATAGACATAAGGTTTCTAGCCAAACCTAAAAGCTGCAATCCATCAACGGGTATCATTAGTATACCATCCATGAAGGCAACCCCAACTTTTCCTCAACCAAATATCTTCAAGGAGTTGTTATCATTTAGGAACACATGCCCTTCATTACTCTTGGTATACTTTTGTGTGTGACCTTTCTTGCCATAATTCTAAAATTTTATATTAGACTTACTAGGATATTTAAACCTACCTTTATCCTGAGACTTTTTATATCCATTATTCTTCTTACCTTTATTCTCCTTAGACCTGCCTCTAACAACTAAGGCATAAAAATAATTTTCCTAATTTCCTTACTTAAAAAATTCCAATAACATTTTTTAGTGTAAGTGATGCACATAAAATTATCGCTTTATAAGGTTTTCTCATGAATATAGCAAGGAGAAAGTAACACAATACATTTTTCCTCTTCATCCGTCTTGATTCCTATTGGCACAAGTTGACTTAAAATCATACTAAATCTATTCAAGTGATCAACTACCAATCCCCCCTTCCTCATTTTTAATGAACATAAATTTCTTTTCAAAGCAATATAATTAACCAAACTCTTAGATTGATATTACTTACCTATCTTGTTCCACAATGAATTTTTAATATTTTCTTGAGACACATTCATCAACACATAATATAATATACATATGTAGATTGTACTTCTTGCTTTCTTATCTAGTTTAACCTATTCTTCATCAAACATACTTGAGGGTTTGGTTTGAAAGGAAGTAGAGGTCCAATTTTTTTTCCTAAACTAATATATGAGAGGAAGTATACACAAATAAATTTAATCTTGGTAGTTACAAGGAAAAATATACAACAAAAAAAAATACCACGACATAATTATTTATGTGGGGAAAGCCATTTTAGGAGAAAAATCCACACCCTAAAGCAACTCAATTTATTATTTATTAATGAAAGGCTACAATACACTCGTAGTGTTTTAACCTTTACATGATTATCACTAAAAAAATATCTAGAGTAGTTCTAGCAGCATACTACCTACAAAAAATTATCATGAAAAAACCTCCATCTTAAGGACCCAATAAATATAAGAGGAAATACATGAAACCATCAAATACTAATCAAGAAAGCATGAGCTAAAAACACCCAAAAAGTGGCACCTAAATCCCTATTTAAAAAATACAACACCCAATTCCTAAGATGAATACATGAGCTAAAAACAACATATTCTTTCACCTACTATAAGCTCTTCGTAATCCACTCACCAACTTGGGTGCTCCATTTTGGGTCATTATCTCCAGTCAATTTTTTTTTCACATTTCATAACACACTTCATAATTTGGTCAACAAGTGTAACTTATTTTTACAACTCTTTTATGTGTCATATGTGTTTTGCATTTTCAATGTGGGAGGTCCAATTTCTATAGGCCATCAATTTTGATCTAGAAAGTAAATTGGACATTTTTTTAAATTCTAGAGCTCAAAGAGATCTATGCCCCACACATTTTTTAAATTAATTTTGAACAACTTAGAATTATTTTTGAGACCTAAAATGACCTCTATAACCTAGAGAATGAAGTTTGGAATGTTGAGACCCTAAATAAAAGGCCAGAGGGAAAATAGTATCCACATCAATTTGGGTGGTATAAACTAAATTTTAACAGTGCCTCAAAAGGAAATCTTGGCCCCTGAGGCAATCTTGGCCCCTCTAGTATTGGATGCATCATCCATGATTGGAATGGTGCTATAGTATGCAAAGCTTCAAAATGTATCCTCCCTAACACTAATAATGAAGATAAACATTAGGCTCTTCTCATTGGCTTGAAAATATGTTCAAACCTAAAAATGTTAGAAGGTCGAGATTGAAGGTGATTCCACCTTAACAATCAATGCACTAAGATCAAAAAAATCCTCCAAGGGTGGAAACTAAACACAATTGTTTTAGTGCTTCAAATTAAACTCATAAATTTGGAAGAATATATCCCAACCACATGTACAAGGAAGCTAACCGTGAAGAAGATGAATTAGCCAACTTGGAGGAAATGGAATATGTGGCATATAATCAAGATTACTTGGGAGTTGGAGAAGGATAGTTGATATGAAATTGTAATCATTCTTTGATACTCCATTAGGAATAACTCTAAGATCAGGATATACTGGAAAATAAAGGGTTATACATATGTTTTGCAACCCATAAAAAGTAGAAACGAAATGGGTTAAAAACCCTTTTGCAGCTCAACAAGCTAGAAAAAAATTATGTATTTGATTTTTTTTATTAATAGAACAAGAGCAACCCT
>VDFB02353493.1:157834409-157861832 GCA_007258455.2 Sequoia sempervirens | reverse complement strand
AATAATTGTAGAGTGAGTATTTCCATCAAAACGGGCATAGCCACTTCTTTTTTGTAGACCAATTCATAAGGGGACGTCTTTAGGATCTACTTGGGAGTGATCCCACAATGTAGTCTGTAGTTGTTTATGCAACTCCTATCGGTCAACACCCATTCTCTTGATTAACCTTAAGAGGCTTTTGTTGGTTTACTCAATTAACCCATTCCCTTGCGGGTAGTAGTTGGATGAAGTTTTAAGAAAAATGTCATTTTTGAGCACAAATTCGAGAATCCTTGACTCGAGAAAGGCCCTTACAATATTAGATATAGTTGTCTTTGGAGGGATGAACCTTGCTATCAATTCCTCTATGAAGTTGAGGATCACTTTTTCGATCACTTCCTTCAAATGAGTGGCTTCAGTTCATCTTGTGAAGTAATCAGTGGCTGTAAGTATCCACTTATGGCCTGCGTTAGACATGTGATTGATCATCCCAATAAAATCTAATCCCGCTGTGCAAAAGGCTCATCAATCACTATAGGGTTCAATGAAATGGCTGAATTATTTTGCTTCCTTGCAAAAAATTGGCATTGTTGGCTCTTTTTGGCCACTTGAAAGCAGTCTAAAAAAGGTTTTCCAGTAGTGCTTGGTGAGCATGATCTTAATTGTGGTTGTTTTCACCGAGAAGTGACCACCCGGGGGGTTGAAATGTATATCCTATAGGATTTTTTTGGCTTGGTGTCCATTGACACATCAAAGGAGGATCCCATCAAAGTTCCTTTTGAAAAGGATTCCTTTAAACTAACATATAACTAGCTCCTTGTGACCTATAGAATCTCCTCTTGTGCACAGGGAGATTGGTCAAATATTGACCAATATCCATAAAGAGGGTCTTATTAGCAAACCAAGACTCAATGGTTTTATACTAGCTAACCAAAATTGTTTTTGGTGTATTTTTCTCATTTGTTGGGACGTCTATGCATTGCACCAACTATTCACAAATCCCCCTCCCTCAGATAACCTTGTTCATCCAAAATTTGATGTCATATTCCAAGATGTTAGTGATCTAATTGGCTCTCTTGTCTGTGATTTCTCCCTTCATGATTATAATATGCCCATTATTCTATACAGTATATTTTTCTATGTTCTACCCACAAGTGAATAGTTTATGCATCTAACCTTTATGAGCAATAAAATTTTCTTTCATTTGAATAATAAATGCATATTTGAAATATAATTCAAACTTTTTCATTACATACAAAATAATTCCTTTCATTAATTCAAATAATGGTGATACATAATTTCCACATGACATTTCATATTTACAATTCCCATAAACATGGATGCGAGATACATACATTGCTTAAACAAGCTTAAAGAATATTTAATGTACAAATGGTCCAAGAATTCCTCTCAAATCTTAGCTGCTAATTGATGATTAGAAGCATCACTCAAGCACTTTTCCACCAATTGTAGACTTACTGCGATCCCCCACACATCTACCTAACTTGGTAAGATGGACCTACCCTTTGACGAAGAGATTGGTTTGGTGACCTCATAGCAATAACCTTTTCTGAGCTTGGTGTTGTGTCCTATACATTTCTAGAACTGACATATAGTGGCTAACCTCCTATGTGTATGTACATCCCAGTGTAGTATGTAATCATGGATCACAGTGTAATTGATAGTGTAAATAGTGGCTACTTACACTACTTTGGCCAAAGTATTCATCACCTAGAACTTAGAGTTAATGTTCCTTATTCACACACCTTCCTATTTCAATTTGGATTAACAAACATTCATACTCTATACCTAGGTTACCCCCTTTCCCATGGATCAAATGAATCCTAGGAATAACCCACATAACATCTCATAAAAATATAGTGACTTTTACTACCAAAGTGATTCTAGTAACATCTTAATCTTTGCTACACACATCTAGTTTAGACATCCTACATATAGCAATGACAACTATGTATAATATAAATATGTTTATTTCATACAAACTCCCATATATGGGGTACATACTAACATAATTATTAAGATTGTTCCTACAACATAATGCACAATCAAGAAACATGCAATCACAAACAATCACCTCAACATATTTGAAAGCACTCTTTTTTGACATAGTAAAAAATATAATTTTCCTTTCCTACATAAACACCATAGGTATAGAAACTAGCATGCCTATATAATGCTCCAATTTATTAAAATCCTTCCTAGTTTGAATCCTCATGCTTATTTGATACCTCCTTCAAGATCCACTTTATTACTCTCTTCCAACTCCTCACTAAGTCTCTCAATGATCACAAATATGAAAATAGAAAATAACTCTCAACTCTCTAACACATAAATCACAACAAAATAACATCAAGATAATCAAAATGATAAGTGTAGCAATTGGTACAATGAGCACTTCTATTTATACTAATTTGTGAGCAACTGAAGGCTACAAATAAGTTAGCGTTTATGCCACCTTTCTAACCTCATGCAAGGATTCATTAGTCTACCTCACAGGTTTGCAACACATCACAATCCTCACCATTTAAATGGTTGAGTTGAGTTGATATCTGGGACAACAAGTCAAAACAAGTTTCATATTTTAAATTCCTTCACAAATTGATGCCAAGATTCCACTTGATTGAGCCTCACAACTAAAATTAGGCTTATGTGAATTCAACAAACTTCTTAAGTAATGCATACTCTATAGATTGGAACCACCTTTCGAAGTTGGCACCACATATTCCAACATTGGTTGACTTATTCCAAATGGCTTGCAAACTATTTAAACTTTTCTTTTAATTCTTTACACAAAGCATACTCATACATTTTTTTTGTTTTGGTTGACTAAGTCTTTAAAACAGTTTATGTGCTGGCAAGAGATAACCAAAGGTTATGCTTTGCATAATATATGCTCTTCACTTTTAGCATTGCTATTTGTGTGAGGGCGAAAATCATAGATGTTTAAACAAGAAAAACGTGCTTGAAATGAGAATCTAAGCTAAGATCAAACACATTAATCTAAGATCTAATCCTACACATACCAAATAAAACTAAGCTATTTGAACACACATTAAGAAATATATGATTACTAAATTGAATGTAAACAAAAAGCATAGTGTTACCATCCCATATTGGAGTGTATTCTCCTGATGTTGGATTTTTCTTATCATTGTGAAGCCTCCATTGTTGCGTCATGAAAGCTCGAAGAATGATGTTGACGTTGGTTGACCGAAGGTATTTTGAAGCTCTATCAATGGTGATCTTGACAACACTTTGTTGCATGAGGTATGTTGATTCTTCAATCCTTTTTTTTTGTGAGAAAAGAGGTTTGTTATATAGAAAATGAGATTTTGAATGGACAATTAGGATTCAAAAATGTTGGATCAAGATCAACAGTTGAAAGATGTTGAGAGGCTTTAGACATGAGAAGATTGTGCAAATTGATTGATCAATTAGGAATAGAATGATTAGTCAAAATTTAGACTGATCAGTTAGGAATTGATGGTTTAGTTAAGAATTTGATTGATTAGTTAGCAAATTAGATTGCTCAATCAACAATCATAATTTGCTCAATCAGAAAGTGGGTGAGGAATTATGAATTAATTGATTTAATTAATTAATTCCTTTTTGGAGTTGAACGTGGAAATCAAGTTTAACTTTTGCAAATAAAGTTGCATTCATTTGATTTGATTTTTGATAAATGATTTGAATAGTTTGATTTATTTATTCAAATTTTGGAGGGAAAGTGTCGTAATTAAATTATTATGATTTAATAATTCAATTAACTTAAGGGAATAAGGTGTTTTAGTGATGTAATTAAATAATTGGCATTATTTAATCAATCAGGACGAAATAAGACTAGATTAGTATTTTATTAAATAAATGTAATTTATTTAATTGGTTGAAATGATGAAAAAAGTGAATTAATCAAATAATGTCATTTTATTTAATCAATAGCAGAATTAGGGTTTTTAGGACTTTATTAGATAAATGAAATTTATTTAATTTGTCAAAAATGATGAAAAAATGAATTAATTAAATAATCTTGTATTATTCAATTAATAGAGGAAATCAGGGTTTTGGATGTTGTTTGATGTTGTGTGATGTTTTCGAGATGTTTTAGGATGTTGCGGGATGATTCTGAGATGTTTTGAGATGTTGCAAGACACTGCAGGATGATTTTGAGATGTTTTAGGATCTTGCGGGATGATTCTAAGATGTTTTGCGATGATTCCAAGATGATTATGAGATGTTCCAAGATGATTTGAGATGATTCCAAGATTTTTCAAGATGGTTTTGAGATATTGTGGGAAGTTTCGAGATAATTCTAAGATGTTCTGAGATGATTCTGAGATGTTCCAAGACATTATATGATGATTCCAAGATGTTCCAAGATGATCCTAAGATGTTTTGAGACATTACAAGATGTCGTGGAATGTTCGATGTTGTTTAGGGTGTGTGATAGGTGTTAGGTCAATTTTAGATGTCTACATTTTGCCCCTCTTTAATACAAAGTACTGGTTGCTTTATTTCAAAGATTATGTTTTTAAGATCAAGTTTTTGAAAAAAATTATGCCCCACTGTGCCCCAGTGTTTAGTAGAATGATGATAGGACTTTGTGTTTCCCCCTCGAGAGGTTGATTGAAAACTTCAAGTTTTGAGGTTAGGGTCTTGACACTATTGTATTTTAGTTTTGATGTACTTAGGATAAAATATTAGATCAATAGGTTCCTTGTTCCTCATTTTGATCTTTTTGTGAGCTTCTAATTTGAAAGTAGGAAGGTTCACTATGTATAAATTAGGTTTCCTAGGTGAAATTAGTGTTTCTTGAGGTTTAATATAGGTAACTAGTCCTCTAGTTAGCTCATTTGTGCTTTAATTATTTTGCTAATTCTTCTCTCTGATTTCCCATTCTCTCAGTTGTCGAGGAGGAATTCTAAGATTTGAGGGAGCCCCACATCATTTTGAGCTTGTTTGGGAGTTTGGATAGCCCTCAAGCATCATTGGCCCAGTATGTACCTTCTCGCTTTTCGCTTTCGTCTTGTTTTGTTCTTGTATTGCATGTACAAAGTTTCTTGAGTCAAAAGCAAAGTTCTGGTGGTTTCTGAGCATCTGCATCATTTTCCTCACATTTGTTAGGTCAAAATATCATACTTGATATTGAAAACCTCACCCTTGCCATAAAACCTCGCACTTGACTGAAAACCTCACCCTTGTTTCATGCACTTGCTCTAAAAGCTTGCCCTTGACTTAAAACCTTGCTTTTGCTTGCACTAGAGTTGTTTCCTCTCCCTTTCTTAAGAAGCTCACACTCGCCTTAAAGTATTGCATTTGTAAACCCCACACTTGCTCTAAAAGCTCACACTTTCTCTTGAAACCTCGCTTTTCCTCTTAAAACCTCGCTTCTGACCTAAACCTTTTCATTTGCTTTTAGCTTTTGTTTTAAAACTTTGCATTTTCCTTTGCTTCATTAAAACCTTGTTATCATTTGCTTGTTGTTATCCTAAATGTTGTTTGTCATTGTGTTTTGTGTCATTTTGTGTTGTTTTACATGTTTAGAGTGAAACCCTAACTTTGTGGGTTTAAAATGATTGCAGGTGGGCCTCAAACCACTACAACCGAGGGAGAGACGTCCTCGACACCTATTTTCTCCAATTTCCCATTTTGGTGTGATAGAGTGAGATTTTCTTGATGTTGTTGGACTACGTTATATTTTCCACATGCCTCCTATTAAGACTCACATAATGATGATGACTGCACTAGTGGAGCGGTGGCATTCAGAGACATCCTCGTTTCATTTTCCTATAGGAGAGGAAACCATTACCCTTGAGGATGTTTGGAGGATACTTTGCCTTCCTATTCACCGTGAGCTAGTTACATATCATGTTCGATGTAGTGCCTGTGCTATGTGGTGGTTGTTAGGTGCTAAACACTTGGAGGTGTGCTAGTTAGAGATTGATCTTTCTGAGTTTTTTGGTAGTGTCGATCCTATTTCTCTTGTGCTATGTGGTTTAATTTCAGGACTAGTTGTTCCCGATAGGAGAGGTCAACAGTTTCTTGTGGGTTGGGGTGAATGCATTGAGAGTATGCTTTGGCATGGGATGAGGTATGCTGATGTATGCATATAATATGGATGGATGGATCATAATTTGTATCATGTGATGTTTTATTATGGATGATCAATATACCATTGTGATATATGATGTTTATGTGATGTTGATATATGATGTTAGAGTAATTGGTTATTTACTTGATTAATTAAACAATATTTGGTTAATTAATTAAGTTACCTTTTATCTCTTTTTCACTTAAGCTAACTTTAGGTGCATAATAATTAATTATTTTATTAATTATTTATGTGCAAGCCTAGGGTTTTTCCTTTTTAGGTTTTTTACCTATATAAGGTTGTAATTTTTTCTTTTGATATTTAACTCTTTTTACATTGACAATATTGAGCTCTATATTTTTCTGAGCATTTTTTGCTGTGTGGTTTCATTGCATCTCCCTTGTAACAAGTGTTTTAGCTTATGAGATCTTTGTGTTCCTTCATGGTATCAGAGCTAAGGTTTGAAGCTCCCTGTTCTATTTTTGAGATCTTGCATTAGAAGTTGGGGTTGGAGTTCATTAAAAAAAAACTAGGTGAATTAAACCAAAGGGTTCTTAAAAAAAATTTGAATTTTTTTTTTGGGTTTGCACCCACAGTACGCACGGTATCGTCGGATCTGCAAGTACTGCAGGCGGTAGTACTCTTCTTGTCCGCCGTGACCTTGTTTTTTTCGGCCGCCATCGGCCACCGCGCCTGGTTTTTTCGGCTGCTGCCCGAGCTCTTGCCATGACCTTTTTTTTTGGCCACCCCGTGGCCATTGCTGGTTCTTCTTCCTCCTGTTGCCGCCACCCTGTCGCTACCGTTGCTTGTTCTTCGGCCGCTTGTGGCTGCCATCCTCACCGTGCTCCACTATGACCTGCATTCCTTTAGCGCCCTCGTTGTTTCCTCCATCATCATCACCACTGCCGCTGCTGAGCTCACCGCGGCGGCGGTGGCCTGGTTTCTTTCCCCAGTCACCGCTGCCACTACCGAGCTCACCGACCGCTGCCTAAGCTCCCGCCGTCGCCCTGCTTTCCTGGCTCGCCGAGCTCACCCAACTCGCCGAGCTCCCAGCTCACTAGACCTACCGCCCACCCCCTGGTCACTCAGCGGACCAGGGGCTTATTTTTTTTAGCCCCAGGGTTTAAAGGAGGCTGATTTGTGCTTTTTCAGGAGGCTTCACGAAATCGGGTATAAAATGGGCATACGATCTCCGTTGTTTTTAAACAAGATACCGTTGGAAAGATAATTCCATGCTAGATGTCTTGGTACTAGTATTTTTTTCCAAATTTTATGTTTGACTATATTTTTTTCCATTCAAAGTGGGGTCTTCTTTCTGCACTTCCGGGGCCATAAAAGGTGCAAACGGACTCCGTTTTTCAAGAACGAATAGGCGTTGGAAAGCTCTTAGCCTGATCTATTCAGCTATGCGATCCTTTTTCTCAAAATTTTTATTCAAGTACATGAGAATTTGTTTTGAAGCTTTTTTGCTTATGCATTGCTTCCTCTTTCTCAGTTTGTACTAGAGTTTGGGTTTCTCTTTTTTGGGGAATGTTTTTTTCTCGCTTTCTATCATATATATCAAAAATACAGAACACCAAAAGCTCTCAAAACAATCAAACCCTTTTGCATCTTCTATCTATTTTGAAAGATCACATAATAATAAAAACCACCAGTAGGTACAGGTACAGGTACAAGTGCAGGGTTTCATGGTAGACTCCTTAGTTGAGTTACTCACATCACACAACTATCACACCTGGAAGTCTCGCATGATGAGGATTCTCAGGTCACGAGGGTTGTGGTCTTGTCTAGATGAGGTTTAGCCTTAGTTGCAACGTCTTTTTGAGATTCTTCAGCACAGGAACAAGATGAATGAAGCTATGGGTTTGCTATCTCTGCACGTTTCAGACAGCCTTCTATTTCACCTTGATGCTTTGCTCACTCCTCGCACCATTTGGTTGAAGTTTGAGACACTTTTTGGGACTATTAATGATTTTTGAGCATTACAGATTGAGGAAGAGATGACTTCATTGTTACCTGAATCATTTCCCACTATTGAGGATTTTTTGACCTAGTTCAAAATAATCCGCACTATTTTACAGGGTTGTGGCAAGAATAAGTCAGACACAGAGTGCATTTACTTGATCCTTTTGAAGCTTCGTGGTCCATTTCAAATATTTTCTTCTTCATTCTATTCCACCATGGATGGTCTGGGTACTCATTTTACCATGCCTATCTTTGATGTGTTTTGTGAGTGTTTGTCTCGTTAGCAGTCACACCTTTCTCAGATTGATATGCTCTCAGGATCAAAGAACAAAGCATTGGTTGCTTAGTCATCTAAGGAGAAATAGAAGCAGAAACTGAAGCCCAAGAAAGATTTTGTAGGCAATGAGCATTCCTCCAAACCACCTCCTATGTCTAATTCCAAACCACCACTTAATCTGAAACAGGGGAAATCTTCGAAGTCTGGCGAGTCTTCCTCCAAGACTAAGAAGAAATCAGGAGACACTTGCACCTTCTGTGGCAAGGAAGGACATCTAGTTTTGAGGTGTTGGAAATAATTAGAGGCTTTAGAGGAAGCCCTGCAGTAGCATCACATCTCCTCACCTCAGTCATCTTCTCCTTCCACAGGGAAAGGTCATGCTCTCACTGCTCGCGCATCGACCTATGGGTCCACTTGGATTTTAGATTTTGGTGCTTCTCACCATATGACTCACACTCAGCAGTTGGTCACTTCTCTTGCCTCTTGTGGTACTTCACAGATTGTGGTGGGTGACTCTACATAGCTTTCAGTCTTGGGTTCAGGTTCTGTCACTTTGGATGGGGGTACTCTATAGGATGTTTTGGTTGTTCTTGACATCTTGACGAACCTCCTATCCATTTATTGGATTTTCCATTTTGGCTCAGGTAAGACAGTTGAGTTCTCACCACATCATGTGGTTATTCGGGACCTCCATGACTCTGATTTGATTGTGGCTACTGGGTATGTTGATACTGCATCTCGTCTTTATAGATTTGATGGATTTGAGCCTTCTGAGGGTATAGGTTCATCTCTTATAGCACATGTAGATTCTGTGAGTAAGCTTTGGCATGAGCATTTGGGCCATGTCAATTACAAATATATTCAACAGATGAGTACACAGGCACTTGTTCTTGGTCTTCCATAGATTTCCTGCATAAATGGTGTTTGTCATGGTTGTGTGCTAGGCAAGCATCACAAGGATCCCTTTCTGAAGGGACGTGCCACTTGTGCTTTGGCACCCTTGGAGTTGATTCATAGTGACCTCATGTCATTTCCCACTCCTTTTTTTGGGGCCAAGTATGTACTCACATTCATTGATGACTTCTCTAGATGCACATGGGTGTACTTTCTTAAGTACAAGTCTGATGTCTTTGATTCCTTTCGAATCTTCAAGACATTTGTAGAGAAGCAGTTTGGCCTTTCTATTCGGTGGATATGTACAAATAATTGGGGGGAGTATGTGAATCAGGGTTTCAAAGATTTTTGCACTAAGCATGGTTTGCAGCATCAGTTTACTGTTCCCTACACCCCTCAACAGAATGGTGTCACTGAGAGAAAGAACATGACTTTACGGGAGATGGCGAATTGTATGATTCAGTCTAGGTCCATGGATCCATCCTTTTGGGCTGAGGCAGTTAATTGTACCCATTATATTCAGAATCAGATGCCTCACAAGGTGATTCGACATATGACTCCTGAGGAGGCTTGGTCTCATGATAATCCTAATGTTTCATTATTTCGAGTATTTGGTAGTGAGGCATGGGCCTTTATTCCTGATGCTTAGAGGAGAGCCATGGAGCAAAAGAGTTGACCCCTCATTTTTGTCAGCTACTGTGAGGATGTTAAGGTGTACAGGTTGTTTGATCCTGATTCCAGAGAGGTCCCATTTTGATGGGATATCTAGTTTGATGAGTGCCTTCCCACAGTGGATACCTTGTCTCCAGTGTCTACTTCACTACCTACTCCTCACACTGCAGCTCTTCAGGATTATGTTGAGGATGATTCTGATGAGGATGTTGATGATCCCCCATCTCCACCTCCACTTGCTCCACCTCAGATGCCCAAATGGGCTCACTTTATTGTTGAGGCAGTAGGATCTATGGCAGGTGATCCTTCAGACACTCGTCGCACCCGTTCTCATATTGCAGGTTCTAGTATTTTGAGTCATGCTCTTTGAAAGGATCCTCAAATTTTTTTTGAGGTGATAGGTCACCCTGAGTGGGATAGTGCTATGGAGGAGGAGTATTCTTCTTTAATGAGGAATAGTACTTGGGATCTCTGTCCTCTTCCTAAGGGAAGAAAGATGGTTCGGTGCAGATGGTTGTATCACACCAAGTATGCTGCTGATGGTTCTATTGATAAGTACAAAGCACGTCTTGTTGCGAAGGGTTTCTCACAGGTTGAGGGTATTTATTACTTAGAGACATTTTCACCTATCACCAAGATGAATTCTATTCACTTCATACTATCCCTTGCAGCTTCTAGGGTCTGGTCCATTTATCAGATGGATGTGAAGAGTGTGTTCTTGCATGGTGACCTACAAAGAGGATATCTATATGGAGCAGCCTCTGGGATTTGTTTAGGATGCTTATTTGGTTTGTAGACTTTGGCGTTCATTATATGGTCTCAAATAGGCCCCTCGGGCTTGGTATGAGAAGATGGACTCATTTTTTCTCTCCACTGGTTTCACACGCTGTCATTCTAATCCTATAGTCTATATTCAGAATCTTGAGGGTGAGATCCTGATTCTTGTGCTATATGTTGATGATCTCCTCATCATAGGTAGCTCATCCTCTATGATTCAACATGCTCAGCGAGCTTTGATGGAGCAGTTTGAGATGACAGATCTCGATCTTCTGCACTATTTTCTTGGTCTTCAGGTGATTCAGTCTTCTGATGGGATCTCCATTTACCAGTAGAAGTATGCTCTTGATATGCTTCAGTGCTTTGGCATGCTTGATTGCAAGCCTGCCCCCACACCTTTTCAGTTAGGGGTTGTTTTGACTCCTACTTGCCCCACTCCTTCCATAGATTCTACACTTTACCGGTAGTTGGTTGGTAGTTTGTTGTACCTGACTCACACTAATCTTGATCTTTCCTTTGTGGTTGGCCTTGTCTCTTGATTCTCCCATGATCCTCATGAGAGTCACTGGAAAGCTGCCAAACATATTTTGAGGTACATTCAGGGCACCCTTTCTTATGGCATTCACTACACATTAGGGGATCCTCACATTGTTGGTTACACTGACTCAAATTGGGCTAGTGATGTCAATGATCGAAAGTCTACTTTTGGATTTTTTTTTTTGTCTTGGCTTTGGTCCTATCACATGGTCTTGCAAGAAGTAGACTGCTCATGCATTATCATCTACAAAGGATGAGTATCGAGCTGTTGTGCTCGCTACTCAAGAGATTTTATGGCTTCGACAGTTGATGACTGAGTTTGGTTTTCCTCCCGACGGTCCACCATTATTTGGTGTGAAAATCGAGTGCTATACACATTTTCACAATCTGGGTGGAGATCAGCAGATTAAGCACATTGAGCTTCATATGCATTTCATCAGATAGTTGATTCAGGATGGTTCTATCATCTTTGCATATATTCCCACTGTCGAGCAGATTGCTGACATCTTCACGAAGCATTTTGCCTCGCCGCGCTATCTTCAGTTGCGCTCTATGCTTGGGGTGAAGGAAGTTGTCCTTGGGGGGTCTTTATGAGGCCTTCCTTCCTTCATGTTTCTTTCTGCATGTTCTTCTATCTCTTTTTGGAGAGGAGTTTTTCCCATTGGGTTTTCTCCTTTTTCTTCATTTCATAGAGATTTCCTTGTACTTGGGTACCTAATTTGGCCTTGTTTCCAGGACCCTTTGTTCTTTGTTTTCATTAGCTTCTTCTAGGTTTTAGCTTCTCCCTAAGTCTAGCTTAAGGGAGGGTGTTAGAGTAATTGGTTATTTACTTGATTAATTAAACAATATTTGGTTAATTAATTAAGTTACCTTTTATCTCTTTTTCACTTAAGCTAACTTTAGGTGCATAATAATTAATTATTTTATTAATTATTTATGTGCAAGCCTAGGGTTTTTCCTTTTTAGGTTTTTTACCTATATAAGGTTGTAATTTTTTCTTTTGATATTTAACTCTTTTTACATTGGCAATATTGAGCTCTATATTTTTCTGAGCATTTTTTGCTGTGTGGTTTCATTGCATCTCCCTTGTAACAGGTGTTTTAGCTTATGAGATATTTGTGTTCCTTCATATGATAGATGTATGCTCCATACATGACACATTATGTTTTTATTGGTTTATTATCATCATGATATGTTTTAACGACATTTTGGATGTGGGATGGATATCGTACTAATGATATTGCTATGTAGAATGGATGTTAGTTAGAAGAAATATTTGATGATGGATAGAAATGTGATGTTGTTAGTATTGATGAGTTGCTTTCATTTTACTTGGAGGCTTCACACTTTTGAACAATCCTGTTTGATGTAACAAACATATATGATGCACATCAAGGTGACTTTGTATCCATTGCGTGGACTTGGACTCTATAGATAAGGAGTATTTTTGCTCATACCAAACATACAAATTTTTTGTTTAAAGTATATAGTTGGGTTGTGTTAATTTTTTTTTGGACTAGTCACACAGGGAGGTATAAGACACCTAGCATGAAAATGCTATGTGAATTTCAAACCATTTACATAGAGAGGTATGAAATACCTAACATACAACTGGTACATGAATTTTAGACTATTTACACAAAGAGGTATGCAATACCTAACATGCAATTGCTACATGAATTGTTTCAATACAACTTTCTTACACTCAATAAAGCAAGTATTTTCCATGGCATTTTTATAAAATATCTTACAAAAAACAAATCAAAATGATGCTCAAGTGCCCCCATTCCTTCTTCTCTAAATCCTTATGGACATCCTTGAGAGATCCTATGAATGAGTCAATAATGTAAATCACAAAAATAAGAATATAAAAAAGATAAAAGACAAAGTTGCAGTATCACTTGCCATATCTGTTTAGGGTGGGGCTATTATCTAGTGTTGAACATGTCTATTGTAGGAACGAATCTGTTAAGGCATATCTTAGGATGTTTTTGGGACTTGTCAAAAATATTGGTAGTTGATACTTTGGATTTGTTTCTATCTATTTATGGTCGAGACTTTGTAATTGTTTGCTGGAAATTTCTAGCTTTTGATGTTTGCTCTATTTTGTCAAAAGTTTGAGTGTGATGATTTGTTTATTATGGATTAAAAATTTGTTACGGATTTGTAATCACGGAGACAAGACTTTTTGATTTTCTAAGTTTGATGTTATTTTTGTTGTTTTCAAGGAACTAACCTAGGGCCTCGGGGGCTCATCAAAGATAAGCCTTGCCTATGTAGTACATGTAGAGGCTTGTAGTTCACTTGGTTTGAATATTTTTTTACCTTTTCTATTTTGTGGATGTTTTTGGATTTTGGATTTTTTGACTAAGTTGAAATAAAGCATGTCAAAAACCTAAGGGTATTGACCTAGGGTCTTGGGGGATATTAGGCCTTTCCTATGTTGTACACGTAGAGACCACATAGTTTGACTGTTTGACTAAAGCATAAGATTTTTTTGGATAAAACAACATTGATAACTTGGACTGATATTCCACTTGTGTGTCTAGAGGATGTGTTGTGGGAAATCAACTTGAACTAGCTATGAGGTTCAAGCAAATTTTGATAGCTTAGACTACTTGAGTGAAGGAATAACCCAACGATGCTATTTTGTTTTTGAAGTTTTTCAAATGTTTTTGACTTTTGTTGTTTTCTAGATGTCTTTGATTTTCACTATTTGGACCATGTTGGGATACCCAAGGATCTAATCCATGACCAGCTTTGGGAAGTTGCCCCCAGTTGTAGACAAGACTACTTTCCTTAATAAGTGACAAGTCATGGTTGCATACATTATTTTATAATGAAATGGATGGGTGGATATTGTGGACAATACCGATAGATAATGATGCAAGTTTTATTCAAACACAGTGCCAGTTTGCCATGTTTTCACTATGGTACCTATTCTAGGAGTGTCACAAAGTGGTTTTCACTTAGAGAACGTTTTATTTCTCTTTACTATTTTTCTTGCTTTTTGATTTTTTTACATTTTGTTTTAGCTTTTTTCTATTTTTTTGGATTTTTACCCTTTTTCCTTGGGTATTCTGACATGCTTCATGTGTAGGACTTCTTGAGGTGGTTTTTGTTTTGTGGTTTGACTAAGGGTTCTCCTTCAGGAGTAGCCAACTGATATGCCCCAGAGTCATAGCTCGTTGTGATGATGAATAGGCCTAACTAATTGGGTTCAAATTTTCCTTTGTTGTCCTGATTTAGTTGTACCTTCTGATTTTATTTGACGACTAAGTCACCAAGTTGAAAGTTCTTGTCATTGATTTTTTTTTCATAGTTTCATTTGAGCTGATTTTGATAAACCTGTAGATGGTTTAACATGCTCAATTCTTTTCATCTAGGATCTCTAATTCATTTAGTTTGGCTACCTTGTATTCTTCATTGTTGACCATGCCTTTCAATGAAACTTGCAATGAGGGGATTTTGACCTCGATAGGTAAGACAACCTTTGATCCATAGACCAAGGAAAATCGTGTGCACCAATAGGTTTTCAGATGTTTGTTCGATAAGCCCATAAGGTTGGATTTATCTACAAATTCCAATCACGACCGAAATCATTAATATTATTTTTGAGTATTTTCAATATTGTTTTGTTAGACACCCCAGCTTGATTGTTTCCTTGGTGGTAATAGGGCGTGAAAAATCTATGTTGGATAGAAAATTGGGAACAAAGTTCTTGGACATCCTGATTCTTGAATGAGGTCCCATTGTCTATTATTATTGTTTGGGGAATTCCATACTTGTAGATTAGATAATTCAAGATAAATTTTGATATCTGTTTGTTGGTGATATAGGTCAATGGAATTACCTCTATCCATTTAGTAAAATACTCTGTTGTTGTGATAATGAATTTGTGCCCATTGGATGAGGCAGGTGATATCTTGCCTACTAGGTCTAATCCCCATTGCGAGAAAGGCCATGGTGTGATGATGGTTCTCAATTCCTATACTGGTACATGAACAAGATCACTGTGTTATTGATATTGCTGATACTTTTTGGAGTATTGTATGCATTCTTGTTCCATGGAAGGCCAGTAGTATCTTGTTCTGAGTAGTTTTTGGACTAGGCTAGGTCTACTAAAGTGGGACCCACAAACACCTTCATGTACCTCTTGTAAGGTTATTTTTTCTTCTTCTACATGAAGGGACCAAAGTAACATACCATCTAGACTATGACAGTATAAGGTATCTCTTAGGATGGTAAATCAAGAAGTTCTATGGGTAAAGGGTTTCTTTTGAGTGATCGTTAGATCAGGTGGTATGATACTGTGCTGGATATAGTCAAAAGTATCTTGGTACCATGGGGAGTTAGGATCAACACTAACATAGACTAGTTTTGATTCTTGGATGTTGAATGCAGACACAAGCAACTATTCCATGAGGAGCTCATACTTAGGCACATTTTGTGGAATATCAAGGAGTGAGCCTATTTTTCCCATTGCGTCAGCCGCTTTGTTGTTGATTCGTGAAAGTTGCTCAAAAGTTATTTTTACAATTTAATCCTTGAAACTATCCACCATTCTTTTATATGGCATTAATTTTTCATCTTTGGTATGGTACTCATCATTCACTTGTCTGATTACTAGCTAAGAGTCTCCAAAGACATGTAACTCCTTTATTCTCCATTCAACAACCATTTTTAGCCCTATGATCAAAGATTCATATTTTGAGATGTTTTTTGTGCAAGGGAAAGTAATCCTATAGGCCTTGGGTATACTATCTCCCTATGGTGTAAGAAATAAAACACTTGCTCTAGAGCCATGCTGAGTGAGGGATTCGTCAAAGTAGAGAGTCCAATGGTCTATCTATTTTTTCATCAAGATACTCTCATCTGGAAAGTCCATTGTGAGAGTTTTGTGATCATCTATGGGTGCTTCAACCAATTGGTTTGTTATGATTTGTCTCTTGATGGCTCTTTTATCCACATACTCTATGTCAAATTCACTCAGGATCATCACCTAGTTTACTATTTGGCTTGTCAGGGCTGCTTTTTCTAGTAGGTATTTGAGTGGGTCTACCTTGGAAATCAGCTTGACTTTTCTGTTTAGGATGTAGAGTCTCAACTTTTGTGTTGCAAATACAATTGAGAGACATGCTCTTTCTATGGGTGAGTAGTTTAGTTCATAGCCCACTAGTGTTTTGCTGATGTAGTAGACTACCCTTTTTTTATTTTTATCATCCAATTGGGATAGGAGAGCTCCCAACACTACTTGTGTAGTATACACATATAATATCATTCCCTTGTTTGGAATAAGCAACATGAGTATAGGAGGAGTAAGTAAGTATTCCTTGATCTGCAAAAATGCTTGGTTGGATCTTCCATCCTAGTTGAAGGTGACATTCTTGTGTAAGAGATGAGTAAAATGGTGACATTTGTCCACAAATTGTGTGATAAATCTCCTGATGGATTTCAAATTTCCTTGTAAACTTCATAGCCATTTCAATGTTTTTGGTGGAGACATCTCTAGAATAGCTTTTACCTTTGCAGGATCCACTTCAACCCCCCTTCTTGATACTATGTACCCTAACAGTTTTCCATATGTAACTATGAACACACATTTCTTAGGGTTGAGTCTTAGATTGTATTGTTCAAGCTGATCAAACACCTTTTCCAGGTTTGTCAAGTGATCTGCCCTTTTGACCAACTTTGCTAGAATGGCATCCACATAGTCATCCATGATGGTGTGAAGGATATCATGGAATGTGGTCATTGCTCTTTGATATGTCTCTCCTACATTATTTAGACCAAATGGCATTACATTCTAGCAAAATGTTCCCCAAGCACAAGTAAATGTTGTTTTGTGTTGATCATCTAGAGAGATCTTTATCTGGTTTTATCCAGAGAAACCATCTATTAAGGATAGCATCTCATGCCCTGCTGTTAGATCCACAATCATGTTGATGCTTGGTAATGGAAAGTTGTCCTTTGGAAAAGCTTTGTTTAGGTCTTTGAAGTCTATGCATATCTTTATTCCCCCAGTAAGTTTAGATATTGGTACTAGATTTTATATCCATTGTGGATAGTCAATGGGTCTTGATGGGAGATATAAAATACTTTCATTTAAGGCTTTTTATGTTTAAAAATACTTGTTGGTATTGTTAATTGAAATGACTAGCGGTAGACAATAGATTAACATATATTTGCTTATTTTACTTTATGTTTAACTAAATTAGTGAATATTTTGGAAGTGATAGCTTATGTTAAATGTGTTGCTTTATGGTGACTTTGGATGAGATAATTATGATGCATTAATCTTTATTACCATGATTGTTGTCCTTTTCATAAGGGTTTTTAACAGGGTATCTTAAAGGTTGATGAGATGGTTAAACTCTCTATTTAATCATGAGGAATGACTATGCCATAAATAGGTTCTGCTAGATGATGAGTCACTCAAAGTCTAAATTGACTTCTTCATAGTTGGTTGAGGAACTTTTACTTTCAGTGCCAATTTGGCGTAGTTCTAGCATAGTCCTCCTTAGTCCACTTCAATTCTATTTTTAGTTTCATTTTGTAATCTGTAGTTAGTCTCCTTAAGTTTTGGCAGTTAATGCCATGTTAGAAGCTAATAAGAATATTTTATAAATATCCATATTCCAATCTTAGTTAGGAGTTAGATAATTTCCAATTAGAATTTCTGTAATCACAAGCAATACTTTGTTTTGTGTTCTACATTTGATCAATGAGAAGGGAAGCAAGAAGTTAATCAATTCACTGTGTTAAAGGATCTTACCTGGGGGAGAGCAGGGCCCACTCAACCTTTGGAACGATCTTATGGTATTTTTGTTAAGAGCTATTGTTTTCTAATTCATTAATATTAAATCTATAGTAGAAACTAATTTGGAATTGTTCAATCATTGAAATCATCTTCTACCTTGGTAAATGTTAAAATTGGATAATTACTTCTATTTACAATTACGTTTCAAAGTTTTAGTTTATTTTGGTTAAGATTGAATTGTTAGAATGGTTAGATTTATTTATTAGAGATGTTGAATTGAACCATTAGAATTGTTAGCAGGTTTCTTAGATAAATCAAGTTTAGATGATGTTCGAATAGGTTAAACTTGATATTTGTTTGTTAAGCTTCATTAAAGCAATGTGACAAATTTATGGAAAGATGGAGTTGAAGTCTGTTCAAAATCTATTCATGGAGATTAGTCTTTATGCTTTTTAGAATAATCATCATTTTCCTACAATTCATTCCTGCTCTTAAATTAGCATTTACTTTCCAGTAATTAAGTTATGGATTTCTTTTGAAGAAAAATAGAATTAATTTGAATTATGTGTTTAGATTAGGAATTAAAGTAATTATTGATTGTCTCCATGAATTGGTCTAAATCGAAGTCAATAAAGTCAGAATTAAGTCAATGGGATTTTAAATTAGAAGCTAAAATAGATTTAAATCTTAGGAAATCAGTCGCTACAGTTTAGCTCCTGAAAGCTCCTAAAGAGCTCCCAAGAGCTCCTGAAAGCTTCTGAAGTAGGAAAAATGATACCTGAAGTCACTGTTTACAATGTAAACCCCACCAAAAGAATCCATGACAACTATCCTTATCGTATATTGCTTTGAGACACACACGGTTTGATAAAATAATTAATTAAATGATGAAAGTTATGACATCAACGACCTTGCCCATCAGGTTTAATGAAGCCCACATCTAGTAGTTTCTTTAGCTCTACCTTTAGCAATAATGCAATATGAGGATGAATTTTTCTAAGTTTTTTCTTGATAGG
Source organism: Sequoia sempervirens (assembly GCA_007258455.2). Taxonomy (NCBI): domain Eukaryota; kingdom Viridiplantae; phylum Streptophyta; class Pinopsida; order Cupressales; family Cupressaceae; genus Sequoia; species Sequoia sempervirens. Next base: position 157,842,846 of record VDFB02353493.1, on the reverse strand, counting down.
CTTTGCTCCAGGTATTACAACATAATGATGTACCACCAATTCCAAATATAGTCTAGGCATGTCAACATAGGTCCAAGCAAAGTTTACCTTTCTCTCGTTGATGAAAGTTGTGAAATTTTCCTTTTCTTCAGGATTAAGTGATGTCACATGGTATGTTATCTTCGAGTCTTTAGCTGTTCTAATATTTATAGGTTCTGATTCTTCTACTAAGAGCATTGATCTTTCCTAATATTCTGATATGGGGAGAATGAACCCTCCATCCTCAGCTGCCTTTGGGAGGTTTTCACCTTTGAATGCATCCTTTATTTTCTTCTTTTCTAGATTTGATAGAGCCACAATGTGGTTTTCTCTAGGGGACCTTTTATTTATTGTTATATTTTTTCTCTCATTTTTGAAACTAGAAGGTACAATATCCCCACCAAATTTATCCTCCTATTCAAGTTCCATGACAAAACCTGCTTTGTGATCTTCTGCTGGTACGTCTATTTGAAGTTCCATGAACTCTGCGATTGACTCATCATTCTAGAATTGATCTAGAATAGGTGTATGATGTTGATCCCAATCTATGAGTTGTGGGTAATAGATCGGGAGGTCATCATCTTGGTCTACAAAGCTTATGGAAGTGGAAATGGAAGTATGGATTAGGTATCTTTTTCCCATTGGGTGTCTAGATTGTCATTGCTAGAAGTAGGGGAATCATATCTAATGACGAAGGAAGGGGAATCCCACTCATATTCATTAGAGTCAGTTCTAGAATGATAGTAGATGTTGGGAATGGTCTCTATATCCTAGAACCTATCAATGCTAAAGTTGTGAAATAGGTCTTCTATAGGTAAGCCATTGTCGATTATATGGTAGATATCTGGTACCTCAATGTTAGCAAAAGCTTCCTTTTCCTTATAAGAGGTTCATTTGACCTTTGGAGTAATCACTTCTTTTGGCTTATAACCTAGTCCCACATTTTTTTTAATCTCTACTCCACTATTATATGCTTCTATTGGCCTTGTTTTTGTAGCCCTAGGCCACCAGTTCCTTGATATCCCATGTGTTTCGCCATTTGATAACCTCTACTATTAGGATCAATAGTGTTTGGCTTTTCTGGCTCTTTTGAGTCTTCTTTGTAGATCATAGATGAAAAATCCTCTTAGAAGACTTCTTCATCCCTCATGTCCCCCCACTTGGTGAAAATTGTGGGTTTAGCTATCATTTGTACCTTCTGAGCATGTTTGATTTCTTTCGGGCCTCCATAGATTTTGGGTGTTGGTGGAAGCATACTAATGCATAATGCTTGGCTAAAATGATAGTTTCCATTTCCCTTGTCAAGTAATCAAATCTTGGATTCCGTTTTCGGTTGAAGTTGATGGTAGCATGAAAGGGTCAACATATGAGAAATAGTGGAAGGCTATATTGTTGCTAGGAATGCATTGGATTTTATTATATTTTTCATCTAGCTTTGCATAGAAGTGGAAAGGCTCAAGGTCGACATATAGGGCTACTTGTTTTCCTTCATGGGGAAACCTAAGGCACTGGTGAAAGGTGGATGGTACCACTTGTAATGCATGGATCTAAGGGCATCCAAGGAGAATGTTATATGGTAATTCAAGATCAAGCAATTGACATGTTGTTTCTGTGAGGACTGGTCTATTTGTATAGGTAGCTTGACTATTCCTTCAAAATTTATTTCAAGGTCATCATAGGCCCTTATGGTGATACTATTTCCTTTGTCTATCACGTTGTCAAAATACCCTAACTATTTGAAAAATTTTAAGGTACAAATGTTTAAACTTGCACCATTATCTATTAGTACTCATTTGACCATGGTTTTATGAACACCAACCTCTATGTAGAGGGCTTGGTTGTGGAATGTTCTTTAGGGTAGATCTTTCTCAAAAAATATTAAATGATTAATTTTTGTGATCTTTCCAACCATGGCTTGGGACTAACTAAGATTTAGGTCATTAGGGATTGACACTTCTAATGCCTTTTCAAGTAATTCCCTATGTGTAGGTGATAGTTTTAGCAACTCTAGGATTGAGATTAAAGTGAGGGTTTTCTTTAGCTATTCTATAATGTTGTAGTCATTGGATGACTTGATTGTGGGTTTATGAGGGGCACCTTGTATTGTAACCCTCCCTTGATGGGTAGTTATATTATAGTTGTTGTCTGCTCCTCGTATAGTTACTACGTTTTTCCTATTGTCATCAACTTGGGATAGAGTTCCTAAAATTGTGTCCTCGTAGGTATAGTTGGCATTATGGTAACCCTTGTCTTTTACCTTGTCATTCCTTTTTTTGTGGTCTGGGATTGAGTTGTTGTATATCTACAAATTCTTATTCCTAGGAAAATGTTTGACATCTACCTCCCCTTTTTCTATTAAGTCTTGGATGAGGTGCTTGAGTCTCATGCAATTGTTCATGGTGTGTCCTTTGATCTTGTGAAATTCACACAAGTTGTTTTCATTGTACCACAATTTTTTAAAGTTAGGATCCTCATAATTTGGGTGATCAATAGGCTTGATTAGGTTCTAATGTATGAGTTTCCACATGAATGTCTCAATAGATTCTCTCAATACTGTGAACTACCTCCTTGGTTGGTCATACTACTTTTGTTGGCCTCCTTGATTCACTTGTTGATTTGTCACTTGATTCTTTTTGGGATAGGTTATTTGGTTGCTTTGTATGTTGTTGGGACCATAGTTTGTTTGTGCTACCCATAGTTTATTTTGAGGTGTGTTGGATTCATTCCATAGTGCTCTTATGCCAACTACTCCATCATTTGTGACATTTTTTTTCTTAGCCCAGACTTTAGTTTTTTCATTTGAACTAGAAGGATTGTATTTTGAGCTACTCATCTTGAGGGCTTCCCTTGAAATGAGGGATCTCTTGATATTTAATCCCTTCTCAATGGTTTCTTCAAAGTTTTCTAGACATAATATTGTGAGTTAATAGTTGATCTTAGGTAAGACATTGGTAATGAATATGTCCACCAAATCTTTGTTAGGAATGGAACACTTCCCATCTACTAGCCTTGTGTCTCCATTGTTGTAGGTAGGAGGTAAATGAATCTACTTGATTCTATTTGATTATGGATAAGCTTGTGATGGTGACATCTTGCTCGATGTTGAAGGAGCTGTAACTTATGAACTTGTTAGATAATTCATCAAATGTTTTGACTATTGGGGTCAAACGGGTGAACCACTCCATAGCATGGCCTGTAAGGCTGCATGGAAATAGCTTCATGAGGTATGAGTCATTGTGTCATACTTACATGCATGATATGGAGAAATCACGTATATGCTCTACTAGATCCCCTTTTCCTCTATATTTGTTGTCAGACTTGGGTCTCTCAAAATTATTGGGAAAGGGTATTGTAGTGACGAATTGATTGAATGGGAATGGGAGTATTTCTTGGATGGTATAGGTTTTCTTTTGTTTTCTAGCTTGCATGCCTACTACCGGTTGGGTGGAAATCCCTAGTTTCATTTCTATGTCCATTTTAGGCATGTTCATTTGTGAGTTTTGCGTATAATAGCCTTACTATCTCACCATGTTTTGGTCATATATCAGGTATTGTGAAGGCATAGGACCTTGATAAGTGTTTTGGACATAGAGTAGGTTAGGTCCTTGTTGGGTGTAAGGAGGGTTAGCTCCTTGTTACTGAGATGAAGTTTAGTGAAGGTTACTCAGTTGAACTATTGGGATACCTTGTTGGTAGGACAAATTGGGAGGAGTGCCCTATGGCACACCTTACTACTAGGAATGATTGAACTGAAGGTTACCCTATTTATGTGTTAGTGGGACACCTTGTTGATGGGATTACTGAAGAAAGGTGCTTTGTGGCACACCTTGCTGCTGAGAAGGACTTAAATGAAGGCTACCTTGTTGATGCGTTAGCAAGACATCTTGTTGATGGGATGACTGAAGAAGGGTGCTTTGTGGTACACCTTATTGTTGGGAAGGAATAAAATGAAGGTTACCCTATTGATGCATAACCAAGACACCTTGTTGATGGGACAACCGAAGAAGGGTGCTCATTGCACACCTTGCTGTTGGTATTGTTGGTTTGGAAGGGCACCCTATGGTCCACCTTGTTGGTGGTACTGATTGTTCAGAGGGGTGCCCTGTGTTCCATCCTATTGATGGTACTGATTATTTTGGGAAGGGTTAACACTTGAAGTGTTTTGATGTATATATTTTCTAGGAAGTGGATTGTTGTTTTGTGGTTCATACTGGGATGGCCCTCCTTGATACAGTTGTGCCACTATTGCTTCTTCAATCTGAGTTGGTTTTCTAAACAAGGGGTTCTCTTTGGGTTGACCACTATTTTGTGAGAATATGGTTGGAATTTTTGGCATCTTAGGGGGTTTGGTTATTTGTCTTACAACTGAGTTATCCCTTAAGGGAATAAGATTGGGGTCCTTGAGAGCCTCTACATTGAACTTCACTGGTAATTTAGCACCACTTTGTGCTATCTTGAAGAAATATGAATTTGGGTCCTTTCTTAACAACTTGTCAATTAGTTTAAGAACCTTGGGGTTGTTAGAATGTTCAAATAGTTCCTCATCATTTATTTCCTCATCCATATCCACCTCCTTTACAACTACTTTGTTTGGGTCCTGGTTGTTTTGTTCCACCTCCTTTTGTTTGAGGTTCAGTTCTTCCTCACTGAAGGTGTCTCTGTACACATGTCTCCTCTGGTGTGTTTCAAGGTCGCTTGGCCTATAGTACCATGGGCTACTTTCATCGTTCATGGTATTGGCTGGTGGGATGCTACTATTTTTCTTGCTTGCTTCCATTTTATTTTTGTGTTGTGATCTTGTGGTTGAATAAACAACTTGGGTCCCCTATGGCAGAGTTGTGTAATGTTTGAAATCTATAGTTGAATCAAATCCTAAAGACCCAATGTTGTACTAAATGAGAGGATAGATGTGGGTATGTAAATCTGTTTTGTTCCTCCTTGAGTGAGCATAATAGTTTCTTAACAAGAGGTTGTGATTGCGATAAATTATTAAGGCCCACTTCCTACCAAACTTGGAATTACGATACCTATGTCTATAATGGTGACATGTAGATTTCCCCCTATGGATTTTGATTGTCTGATAGATAATTTAGGGGACTTCAAGATCATGATTATGTGAGAAATTGGAAATGTTGGAAAAGACCTGGATTCTGACAATAATAGAAAGAATACAAGTTTGGATTGTGACATGAAGGACATTTGTAGAAGTTGTACACCAACCTAGTTTTTGTTTTGTGAAGTGCCTAAAGGATTTCCTTGAGAGATTTTGGACTAAGATGCCCAAGTCAGAAATGACAACCTATAAACCTTACTTCAAGGATCCTGACTTTGTGTGAGATCATGAAGAGGATATTTATTGCCATGTGGGTGGTGGTAACATGGGCCTTTCGGCTGCTATGCCTACTTTCTCTTCCTCTTCACCTAAGATGATTGATGTGGTGAGAAACTGGTGGGGTGTTTCATTCTTATCAAATATGAAGGTTCTCAAACTACTTACGATGTCATTTTGTTCACCTTCAATGTGTGTGATACTAGGTTGACGGATTGGTGCTACAAGGTCTAGTTGTTGAATTGGAGCAATTGGTCACTAGATGGTCATAAGGTGTAATGATTTTTTGAGATGTTGCTATGAAGCTCAAGACCCTAAGGTTTAAGTGCTATTTTGGAATGTGGCTACTTTTTGGAAATCAAAATGTTGAAGGACTAGGGTCAATATTTCACTTCCTTGTCTAGAGAATATATTGTGGTCTGAAAGCTTACATGTACTATCTGTGAGTCCCAAGTAACTATTGATATCATAGATGTTTGAGTGAAGGAATGATCCTAATGGTTTGTTTGATTTTTATCTCTAAAAAGTAGAATGGAAATAATGGATGAGAGACTATGTGACCTATCTAGTTTTCCAATTATTTTGTTCAAACAATGACCCTATAAAAAACTTTGTTTTTTTTCCCCAAGTGTTAGCAAAATGTTCAAGATTGTGAACTGAAATGGCAATTGTAACTTCTGTGTGTTTCTGTCAAATGCTACGACTGCTCAAGAAAAAGCTAGCTCCTTTTGGAAAATGCAAGGATCTTAGTATCAAGTGCACTATTTTCTCAAAAGAAAATGCAAGGAAATAAAAGAAAGTGCGTGGATCCCACAACAAGTGCTCAATTTTTGTTACAAGCAATTGATTTTTATCAATGAAGTTTCCTGGACAACAAGCAAATGCAATGAAATTTTGGCTACTACTTAGAAACTATGATGACTGCATTGGAATTTTCTGCAAATGCACTGGAAATGATGCAATTGCTCAGGTTTTGTAAAAAATGGTCTTTGTGTGTTTTATTTCCTTTGTGTTTTGGAGTATGTCAAATGATAGAACAACATTGGATTGACTCAAAAAGCATGGAATTTGTGTGACCTGAATGTCTATGGCTTAAAGTTGTGAAATCATGATACCCAAGCCATAGTCCGCAAATGTTTACTTTGATCTAATATAGCTTGAAACAAAAACCCGAATATCTAGAAACCTTGAAAGAAATCCTTCAAGGAGTGCAAATAAAGGGCTTTGCTTAAAAGCATACACCAAGTCAAAGGGTTTATGATTTAACCATCATATTCAATGTTTGTTTGGATATGTTCTTTTTCTTTAAATTAAGCACAAAATTTGATGTTTTGGATTGTTTTTAAATGTATTTGGAAAGTTTAACATAAACAAGCAATCACAACCCTAGTTGATAGAAACCATTCCTTTAGGTAGGCTTGCCTCATGCTCCGAAGAGATGATTTTACATACCACTTATGGCATGAGCCTTTAGTCGTACTTGGAAGGTAAATTCCAATGTACCACTTTCAAAGAATGTTTTGGATAATAAGGTAGCTTCTAAAACAATTTGGCTCTTAGTCTCAACTGTGAACGCAAAAATCTGACACTCACCCATCTTTAACTATTCCTAAGTTAAAGAGATGTTTGTAGATCTGGAATCCTTCGACCAATCAACTTCCCTACAAAAAAATGAGTTAAATCCTACATATTTAAATAAACATTAGTCTCTTCAGTTCTTTATTGTAGAAATTGATCATCAATTATATCCTCTTCATCAACAATATCAATGGGGTTTTGACCTATAGTGTCTACTGATTCTCTTACATTTACTTCTTTAGGGTTTCTTGCTTCTAGAGTGAGTGATCCTATTATAAAATATTCTCTATTTTTAGGATATGATGATGTACCCAACACTTTTTCCACTACTGGTTGCATCATGACATCTCTAGATCGCTTTTCTTTAAACTATTTCATCTTACCAGTCAATTTCTTTAGCTACTCCTTGAATTCTTTAGTTAGGTCAGGACCTTCTTCTTGAATTATATGAGTCCCTCCTAAATCTTGTCTCATTGCTACCATGTCGACCAAGGGTGCAGAAGTGAATATATCTACCACCTTCTGTGATGTAGACCTTTTCTTATCACGTTCTAGTGGTTTAAGTCTCACATCCTCACCAATTATAGGCTAAGTTCTTGGCTTTTTTGTGGAATAAAATGCCACCTTTGGTGTTTCCATCACATTGGCCTGAGTGGCCACACTTTCTTTATGTTAGATAGCTAGCCGTAACACCACTAGAATTCCTTGGATTAAATTATTGGGAGATTTTTCCCTACCTTGCTCAACTGCCTTTGTTTCTACTGTCTTTCTTTTCTTTTTAGTGGTCCCTCCAAACCCTAATTCATCTACCAACTTTTGCTTTCTCTTGACATTGCTCGAGGATGTGGGTTCTATCCCAACTTATTTTAGTGCCTCAACATAACCATTAATCCAATATTAAGTATATGTCAATAATTCCTTAGAAATCTCCTCGATGGTTACTATATCCTTCTTTGTATAATTTGGTTCTGGGATGGGTTCATAAAAAAAAAATGTATCATAAACTATATTCAATACCTCTTCGTTATCAATATCTGTTTGTTCCAGAATATCGTGAGTTCTAAGAAACTTTGCTTCTTCTAGTGTCAACCTCTAGTATGATCTTTTCCTTACATTGTGATCATCATCACAATTCTCTTGATTTCTTGCATTATTAGAAAATATGTGCCTTGTGTGCAAGTTAGGGTTAAATTTAATCATACATTTTCACTAATTCATGAAATTTCATTTACTCGTGACATTTGTAGTTTGCAATTAGGTTACATTCTTTTAAAATAATCAATGTTTCGATGACCTAACTAGTGGTAATGCCATTTAACCTGAGCCATGCATGCATACAAGAATTTAAAAAAAAAAAGTTACTAGAAGCATACCTAGTTTCAATGATAAGGTGATTGATTGAGTGTACATTCAAAACCATGGTAGCTATGTTCTTCAACGTTCTGAAACTTACCCTTCTTTGCATGCTACAACGTTGGTTTTAATTCTTTGATGTCTATAGTGATAGAAAAA
>VDFB02353493.1:157412596-157834309 GCA_007258455.2 Sequoia sempervirens | reverse complement strand
CTCCCTTGACCGTTCAAATTACCGCTATCAGAATGTTACCAAGACTTTGGGAGATCTCTCTCCGAAAACCTCATGTCACATTGATAAGCTCTAGCAGAGTATCACTGGAATGTCCAAGAGGCATCGAAGGATCTCACACAGACACCACCTTCTCACACCAACATCACTACCACCACACCATCGATGAGACAGGCCTAGTTGAAGAGACCTAGGAGTATCTCCTGCCAACACCGTAAGGTCACCTCAATGCAATGGTCCACTAAGGTCATAGTCCTCAGAATTTTGAATAGACATGGAATGTCAAAGAGACATCCACGAAACTCCTACCGAAAAGCTTGATTCTCTCAGACATAGCTCCACTGCACTCTAGACCACTACTTCCCGACATGGAATTTCAAAGAGACATTCATGAATGTCTTGTTGATAACGCAACCCATTCATACTTCACCATCGGTTCACCGGGTCATCGCTGGGACATCAAACGTCCACATCACCGCCATGCCACTGCTCTCTAATCCACAACAAGGATGCGGATTACCCAATTTTCCCTTACCATGCATTTGCTTCACCATCAACACCTTCTTATCGTTGTATCACCAAAATGTAACTCCATTCTGCCAATACTCTGTCATTGGGACCTAGAATATGATCTCGTCGATATACTCTTGTCCTATCGATAGGCTCACATTGATTACTCTACAAGTCCAGGCTCATCCCTTGTTCAACCAATCAACACAAAAATGATGCAAGTTTGTTCTTGCCCTGGATTCTCTTGCATCAAACACCCAGGGTAGGAATTTTGTGAGCATACACTCACAAATATATGCACATAAAAAGTGCTCTCTTTTTCCTCCTTTTCCAGCATCTACCTAGAACAAGCAATCTCCTCCTCTGAAAACTTTTCGCTACACTCAACCTCCTGTATGTGGAATCAACTCCACCAAAACCCAACCACCTCCTCTGAATGCATCTCTCATTCACCTCTGATCTTGTGGGATTCAACACACCACATTTCGTCCACCTCCACCAATTTGCTTCTGCACTTAACTCTACAACACCATGAAAATCCTTCTTTGCATACCAATCATTCTAAACCATCTCATATGCATTCCCTACCTTATCTATCTCAACATTATGCATTACCTCCTTCGTTGGTAATGCTACATCCACTTGAGTTTCTTCTTATTCACAGACCTTTGTCTCTTTTCATTCTTATGTGGCTACTACCACCTCTGGATCTTCATCATTTCTATCCTCAGTCACTTCTTTTGTCACAACGTCTTTTTCCAACTACTGAATGCCATTGTCTTTGTTGTTGCATTGAATAACTTCTCTATCTCTGTGATCTCTTCCTCAAGAAGCTCTTGATCCTCATCAGGTTCTAAATTGAACACTGGATCCTCCTCATACATCACTGCATCACCCTCAATTGCTACAACCTCAGTTTTTGAAACAACTACATCCTTCATCTCATCCTCTTTCATGTTATCCTCAAAACATACTTCTATAATATTTTCTTCATCCTGTTCACCTACATACACAGCTATGAAGAACTTGTTTCCTTTCTTCTTTGGCATTTCATCAATCACTTTCCACAAAATCTCAATGTTTTATTAAGAAAGCTTCAGACACTCTGCTATTACAAGTACTCCTTGCAACAATATCTCACTCACACAACTATTCTCTACCCAACAAAGATCTTGGAAGATGCTTCCTCTACCTACTCTCTCTCAGTAGAGGAACTCTACACCTTCTACCCATCTTTATCTCTACTAGAGGATAGTAGTTACAAACCCTCTTTCATGCCTGCAATAAACATGCTTTCCACAACTCTTCTCAACTCTTCACCCATAGGTCTTCTGGCTTCAACCCACACATGCTATGTTACAGACTTAGGACAACCTACTTTGATACCACTGATGAGGGAGGGATCTCATCCTTGCCCCTTTCTAGCTCAAACTCACTCTACAACACAGGTTGAAACAACAAAATGAAGAGAACACTTTCTTCTATTAATGAAATTGACACTACAAAATTACAATGCCATCATATGGGCTATCTCACTACGGTCGTTTGCCAAATTATAGATCTCACTACCACTTGTGAGTTACTTCGTTGCCACCTCGCTCCTCCCTCTTTTCCCAATCTTGGGCTATCTCTTTATATTGCATACCTTCATCATGTCAGCCTTGATGTCCATCTCTCATGTTGTCGTAGTACCCATTATCGTCCAATCAACATTTAAAACCACCAAGTTGTTAAATCGTTATTGACAGCTTCACTAAGTTGGCCAATGAATATGTATTCCACAAGAACAATGTGGAATGCATCCATTATCGCTTCACCAGGTGTCGTAATTGAACTCACCATCCACCGCCCTTGACCATTCAAATTCTTGCCATCATAATTTTTCCAATACTTCGGGAAATCTCTCTTCGAAAACCTCATGTCACATTGATAAGCTCTAGCAAAATATTGCTGGAATGTCTAAGAGACATCGGAGGATCTCACACCGACATTGCTACCACCAAAACCATAAGGTCACCTCAATGCAACGATCTAATAAGCTCACAATCCTTAGAATGTCAAAGAGACATTCACGAAACTCATGCTGACAAGCTTGACTCTCGTAGACATAACTCCACCGCACTCCATACAACTACCACCCGACATGGAATGTCGAAGAGACATTCAAGAATGTCTTGCCAAATGGGCTATGTCTCGCTGATAATGCAAACCGTTCACATTTCACCATCGGTTCACTGGGTCATTGTTGGGACATCAAACGTCCACATCACCGCCATGTCACTACTCTGTAATCCACAACAAGGATATGGATTACCCAATTTTTCCATTCCATGCGTCTGCTTTGCCATCAACACCTTCTTATCACTGTCTCAACTGAAACGTTACTCTCCTGCCGATGTAACTCCATTCTGCCAATACCATCTCTCTATCGTTGGGACCTAGAATATGATCCTACCGATATACACTTGTCCTATCGATAGGCTCATGCTGATTGCTATGCAAGTCCAAGCTCATCCCTTATTCGACCAATCAACACAGAAAATGATGCAGGTTTGTTCTTTCCTTGGATGCTCTTGTATCAAAATTATCAAAAGTAGAGGACAAGTTCCTTCCACGAAATTTACTAGAGCCAGATGGCTAATCTCAAATAGTTGAGGAAAATATTAAAATAAGATAGAACAAGCAATACAAAAGAAAAAGTATTTGGAAATTTAATTGCAATTATATTTTGTTCTTTGTACATTCACCTTTGCAGTTAAAAGTAAGGAGACATGAAACAATCTTTTCAGTACTCACTTGAGAGACAATGTGTGCAAAGTGAGCATATTGTTCCAAATATGAAAAGGTAGAGATGAAACCATATATTATTGTATTAAATTTAGATAAGAAAAGATAAAAGTTATTTAAAAATCGACATGAAACCATATATTATTGTATTAAATACAGATAAGCAAAGATAAAAGTGATTTGAAAAATAGTATTATCAAGTGTAACTTTGAACAAATATGTAGGTTTGGTCATTGCAGAAGATTGCATTCTTAAACCATATATTTAGTTTTTTTTTATATGTTAATCTTTGGAAAGAAAGAGAATCCTTAGATCCTATAGGAATACTTAATATTTACCCTTAACAACTGCTTTCATTACAGTCCTCCTTAAAGGATGAAAACAATCATACATAAAATCATCCCATCAATATTCTGAAAATGGTCATTCTTGCAATCATCACTACAAAATATGGATTTACTCGAGTTTTTCAAGAAAGTCCTCCAAATCTTGGTGAAAAAATGCTCTCTCCCTCCTTCATCTTCCTTGTATCTTGCAGCAAAATAAAAAATTAACCAAAGTACTAGAAAGTAAGTCTACCCTAGAGTTACTCTAAAATATGAAAATAACTATCCACCAAGTTTCTTGAGCATATTTCATTTCCATTACTAGGGAAAGCATTCAATTCTATGTCAAAAAAAATTTCTTCACAAATTTTGAACTAATTACTCGAATTGTATCAAATTATATTATTTTGATATCTGTATTTGGTTCTCAATGTTGGTTCTTTCTAATTTGCAAGGATATATCTTGATGTTTTTTATATAAATTATTGAATAAGATAGATATGCTAGTATATATTTATGCATTACATAGATATATAATTTATTACTTTTTATATATAATTTATGTTTACTTTCATCTATATATTTACATAGATATATAATATTATTGTTATATATAATTTATATTTACTTTCATCTATATATTTAGATAAAGTTCATTTTATTTTATATTATTTATTAATACTCACATATATTTAAAAATCAAAACTATAAAATAAATCATATTCTTCAAATAAAGAGTAAACAATGCAAATAGATGAAGTAAATTTTAACTAAAAATATATAAAATAATTCTTAAATAAATTAGAATTATTCTTAAGTTTTAAACAATGTTCAAAATTGATATCTTTAGACATTTTTGATATAGATATATTTAAGACATATATACTAATAAAGTAATAATTTTGAAATAAGTAAATTTATAATAATTTTGAAATAAGTAAATTTATTCCTACATTAATATTGTTTTCATCTATATAATTGTATTTACTTATTAGTTATTCTAATTTTTTTAATTTATTTTTAATTCAAGGGGTAAACGCTTTTGACCGGAGCTATGAACCGGATACAACTATTCAACAATACCACCCCAACGGGGTTTGAACCTTGGTGGCAAGAACAACAATGCCACCTATAAACCATCACACCATGCCAATACCGGCTTATTAGTTATTCTATTTATTCACTTAAGAATTATTAGTTTTTTATATATAAATAAGTAATTAAAGTATATAAGTAATATATAATTTATATAAATTTAACATGCATGACAATATTACTTTTATATATATACTTAAGAATTATGAGTCTTATATTTATATATTTATATATTTATATACTTAAATGAGTAATTATTATACATGTGTAATATATAGTAATATTACTTTATCTATATATATATTAAACATATATGTAAGTAATATGAGCATAAATGCATGTGTTAAGGGGTCACTATGTTTATAAAATATCTTGCATATAAGACAAGCCTAAAAATAATGTTTTATTTTTGCATTAATATATTCTAAAAAAAGATAGAAAATTATATATATATATTACTTGCATATAATATAATATACATAAATCAATATATATTTATATAAGTAGATATATATCAATATAAGTAAATATATAAAAGTAATATTATTTTGAGTAAACATATAAATATAATATAACATCAAAGAGGTTTATGGTAAGATATATATAAAAACTAAAATAAGTGACATATTGTAAAAAAACAAATTATAGAATTTTAACCATATCTAACTTAATTAAAAGAAAAATCAAATCTATCTATCATTACTTAAATATATAAAATATATGGGGCAGGGGGCCTAGCTCGATTGGCTATAGCATCCTATTACAAGCAAGAGGTCACGAGGTCTGGTCTCCCCCCAAACTTGTGGTACCGGAGGGCGTGTCGTGTCAGCGCCACTGGTCACGTGAAAAAAGTTTACTAGGCGCACTACAATTTATAGGTGGACGCATACCCAACCGATTCCTATAGTCTAATATATATCTTTATAACTAAATATTAATGTTACTCTAATATTACTTATATATATATATATTATATAAGTAAATATATCTATAAAATAATGTGTATATTTATCTTTACAAAAAAAAATGTAAAATATGTTGAGAGATATCATTATGGAAAAAATTATTTTTATTATATTTATGATTTAAGTGAATAGATACCCAAAAATGATAGATCTTGACATCTTTTACATATATAATTTTAAAATTAGAGTTTTATAAATATTCTATTTAAACAATTTATGACTTTATTTGCTCATCTCTATATTTTCATATATTAAATTTATTATGGATTGATCACAATGAAAATAAGTCTCTATTTTGACATGATTCTTGGAATGGCATATGAGTTGTTTGATAGGAGATTATTATCAAAGAAAAATCTTATTTATTAGTAAAAGAGGGGAACAAAGTGGAAGATTACTTTGAGGTCAATTGGTTTTTTTTTTTTTTTGGTTAACGATAGGGGTATCTCTGCGATCAACCGAGCAGCCCAGCAAGCCCGTATCTTGGGTACCTGGGGTAAGCGAGGGTGATACTAGTCCCCTGCAGGGGGACCCAATAGTCGGCAAGCTAGTCCCAATCGGGTAAACCCGGGAGCGGAGTCGAACCCGAAACCAATGGGGAGAAAACCCATGGTCCAAACCAACTATTTGTTAAGTGGAGAGATTTCACTTCTTGTCATTTTTTGGAAAATCAAAAATCTATTTTGAAGAATACATTAGACAAGATCTTTGAACAAGTATTTTATTTTGGAAAAGAGAATGAACAAAGTTAGTTGGGATCCAAAACGAGTTCTTATTCTATCAAAGAAGGGTAGGAGTCAACAAGGACTTGTTCCTTCATATAAGTGTCTTCTTAACCTATGTTGGGATAAATCATGTCTTTTGAAAGTTGGTTCTTTTTCATGATTAACAATTAAGAATAAAGTTCTTACAAGTGAGAGATTGTAGAAATTCCTCATTATTATGAATTTAAAATTTCCATTGTGTAAGGAAGTTAATGATACTTTAGATCATTTATTTCTCCACTACAAATTTACTTCTAAATTCTAGTAATGGTTTTCAAATCACCTTCTTTGGAAAAGTGTTCCTCCTAAAACAGTACAATTATTTTCTAGCTAGCCTTTTCTTTACTAGAGATCTACATTTGGTCGCTTGTGCCCAGAGGGTTTCCCCTTCCCTTTTCATCTATAATATTTTGAGAAAAATTATAGGATTTTCAAAGATTATCCAATGCATGGGAAGTGATGATTTATAAATTAGAATTAGTAATTGGCAAAAATGTTATATCTTTTGATTACTCTTCCTTCTAGTAGAACAAAAGCTTCTCATTCTGGGATCCTCTTAAAAGATGGTCTTTATTGAAATTTCCTTCTTCTCCTAGAACTATTAGTGGGATGAGTGTTAACAATAGTAGAGTTGGTGTTAAATGGTTTCCTCCTTTTATCAAATTAATTTTGATGGAGCAGATAAGGGAAATCCTAGTCCTTTAGGGGTTGAATCTATTATTTATGATCATGAATGGGAAATTTTATTTGCAGCATCTAAGAAGTTAGCTCATAGTACTAATAATAAAGTTGAAATCCAGACCAAGTCCCTAGATATTGAAATTGTTGTCAGGAAAAAATCCGTAAAGATTTATCATTCAAGAAGATTTGATGTTAGTTATCAATATGTTAAGAGATAAAAAGATTTATTCATGAAAACTCAAAAATAAGGAGTTGATTTGGAATTTGTTGCCTCAATTTGAATATATTAAATATAAACATTGTTCTTGGGAAGAAAATAGGGTAGCAAATAGGTTATCCAATTTGGCCATTGAAAGAAATTTTGAATATTTTAAAAGCACAAATTTGGAGTATTGGGATGAAATCACTCTCTCCAAGGTGGCACTGAATAAGCCAGATAAAACTTGGAAATGGTGGAACTTTGGCTGATGGATCCATTACATCGGCTACTCACTGCTGACATCCTGGGTTTGTCACTATTTTTATTACTAACTTCATTTTTTTATCCAAGTGCAGGTTCATCTCGATTGATTTGGCCTCGACATGATTTTAATAATTTCTATTGTACTTATTTGCACATTCTATTATGTGATGAGTTGTAAGGCTAGAGTCTTTGTTTGTGATGTAAAATATTTTAACAAATTTCATTTGGTGTGAAATATCATGCAAGTTAAGATTTAAGGGATTGTTCAGTTGATGAAGACTCACTTTCATATCCATTTCTTCTTAAATGTTCCTTTGTTGGAGTATAGACTCTCGATGATGCGTTCCCAAAATGTTTTTGGGAGCATTTTGATCGCTTACCTTGTGTTCCTATCGATGATGTAATCATAACAACTGTTAACAAGAAATAGCTGAAAGATAACCATAAATCCTTATTTTGAGAGGTGGCATTGATGTTCCTCTCTCACAATATGGATATTCTGTTGGACAAGGATTTGGTCAAATTCATAGCGGGAGCTTATATTCATCCCTTTATCTTCTCCATTGGCATTTTCTCAAAATATGACTTTGGTGAATTCGATTGCTATTCTCTTGGCTCTGTAAATCATCAGAATGAGCTTTGCTTCTGATTCTCTTTTAGATTACCTTCTTTCTTTGGTGAAATTATCTACATTCAAGCTTATAATATTTTTAACTCTGTTCATCTCCTTTTAAAATATGTTGAGGAGGATCTCCATGGTTAGTATGTTCTTCCTTTTCCCAATCTTTCTGAGGTAGCAAGTTCTAGCATTGTAGTTGTGATGGTTAACTGGTAGAATTTTTATAAGATGGTTAACTTGGTATAGGGGAGAGGGGCCCATAGTGGAGCACCCTAACTTCGCGTTTCTTAAAATCCTACGTGAAAATTTCAAATCACTCTCAATTGTGTACAACAGTTTATTTGGCAACTCATGTGCTTCTATATTTCGTTTTAGGGCCACATCATCAAATATGATGCCACGTCAGCACATCATCAAATATGATGCCACGTCAGCATGCTTTTTTGAGGTATCCATAAAGGCCCAAAAAAATAGTGAGACCAATAGTGGTGCACTAAGTCATGTTTTATTGGTGTGCTGATGTGGCATCACATGATTTGTCACTTTGTGTACTTTATGGATAAAAAGTGTTTTGCAATTGGATATTAAAGTGCTCCACTATGGGACCCACTGAGGACTACTTATGTCCACACTATTGGACCCTGCTCCATTATAGGCCCCTCTCCCCTAGTTGTGATGTTTTTTTCTATTATGGCTTTGTTGTATCTATGTTTTGATCCAAGGTTATATTTTTAATAAACTCCTCTGAAAGTATCCCTATTATAGATTGAATATGTAAATGTTTTGATTATCAATATAATATATAGTGGTATTTTCAATTTTGATCAATTAAAAAAATTATGATAGAAGATTAAGCTTTTTTTCATAAATTTTTGGAAACCCTCCAAATTGCACTTAATAATCCCTTCGGTGAACAACTTGAAATATCTCCTTAAATTTGTATTATTTTTTAAATTTGTCTAGCATAAAAAAAGGTTAATGCAATTCTTGGCCATCCTTTTATTGTAGTTGGAGATGGCAATAAGCATGGCTTTCCTCCATGAACTATGTATATATTTAATCAAAGCTTGTTTTCTATGTATTTTTTGTTCTACAAAATTGATAAAGACCATCAAAAAAATATCTAGAATTATGGTATTGTGCACATGCCCTTCCTCTAGTGATTTCCTTCCAATCATTAATATTATCACACATGTCATCAATGGGACTACAATATTAAAAAGGTGATCAATCTGTGACTCTAATGCCTCATTTATGCATCTGCATTGCCTACCCTTGATCATAAATCTACACTCCATATTTGGAAAAAAAATAAAATTACATCTCTCCTTATATGCATCCTTACCCAACACAAGTCACCACCTTGATGCAAAGAGATATGGTAATTTACCCTCAAGATTAAACAAAACACATGTATCATCCAACTTGAAATTTCACACTAGTAGTATTAGAAATTTCCACTAAAAGGGTCTTCTCCAATACTAGCCATATTTCCATTCTATCTAATACTGTAATCCCATCCAATTGACCAATCCCTCAATTGGACAAAAAATCTACTACCTCATTTGATTCTTGTTATACATATCATTATGAGAAGTTCCCCAACTTATCTAGAATTAGACATATCACCTCAACCCATTTACATATCTTCCAATTGCATGTCGTATGAGAAGTAATCATGTCAATGCATACCATTGAATCCCTTTCAATGCCCATTAAGCATAAATTATTATGCTCACATAGCTTGAGACCTTCATACAAAGTTGCAAGTTCAACATTGTTGTTGGTTTTATTAGGTAATTTATTCAAGAAGTTACATAATAGGAATCCCACCTCATCCTTTATATTGCAAACTATGCCTAAGGTCTTTGGATTGCTTTGCAAGACCCCATAAAAAAATATTTTTAATCTGTCATGCAAAGGGGCCAATTATTTACTACATATATATGGACACATAAATTTTAATTTTTAGTTAAAAATTATTTTAGTTTATCTATATTGTTTCCTTTAGTTTTATTTGAAGATATTTTTAATTTTGTGTGTTACAATTTGTTATTTTAATTATGTTAGGTATATATATATATATATATCATCCTAGAAGTCCTTTCCATGTATAAGTAAATTAATATGAAAACTAAAATAATCATATAACATTTAGTGTTAGTGTGAGTGTGTTTCATTTAAAAATATTTTTTATAAAATACTTAATTGTCATTACATTATGAGTGTTATAATATCATTAACTTTAACAAGATTACACAATGACTATAAATTAAAATTTACTTTTACAAAGAATGTCTATTTTTTCATAATTTGGTATTTTAAAAAAATGACCTAATTTATTAGAAATAAAAATAATGCACAAATATATAAGCAAAAGAGAGAGCAAACAAATACGTTATGTTATCTTCTCAATGTTACTTTGAATAGACAACCTCCCCATATAGCATACACTTCAATTACAAATATTCAAGATACCTTCCACTTGGGAAGATACTATAATATAGAGAATCTTTCTAAAGATAATTGCTAATATCTCATGCATGTGGGATAAACACTTTTGTTCTAGTTTATCATATGGGCAATGTTCATGGTTTTTCTAGCTCTCTGTGGGTTCATTTGTCTTTCAGGAAAGAAGCTCGCACAGTTAAATCCCAACGTATAAGATGGCACAAATTGGTCGTCGAGCAAAGGCTATCAATAGTTCATAGTTTCGTCCGAGAAATTATAGAATGGTGGTACCTGTTCGTCCTTGGGAGATCTTGATTTCATACTGCATAGAGGATGATCATTTGTATCAGGTATTTAAGGAAAAGTGTTCAACAGTCATGAATTGCATCAAAACGTTGATTGGTGAAGACGTATTGCACACTGGTTTGCAATGTATAATCTTCCCAACAAATATTCTTTCCATTTTTTTGTCTAATGCAATGGACTTGTTTCAAAATTTCAAATTCCTTCAAGCTATTGCTAACAAGTTTGTGAAGACATAATACTTGCAAGAAAATGCCCTGTTGTAGAGTGTTCAAGGTTATAATTTAACTCATGGTGAAGGCTTCATAGGAAGACTCTTTCCTAGGCAATACTTATATCATAAGCAGTGTTATATTGACATCTGCGAGGCCTTCAACCTCTCATTACTTAGGGGATCATCTGCATACCTATACCAAGCTATGGGCAAGTATCATTTTGACCTGGATAAACAGGAGATTACTAATTTCAAGAGAAAATATCGCACCCTCTCTTTTATGTTGTCACATGAATGTTTGCAAGGGCTGCAGTAGAATGTTGAGATGCCAAACCACCAAACAAACAGGGTCAATGTGCGCATACCAGATATAAACATTTCAGTACATTCTCAAGCGCAGGCCGATAGTCAAATTCAGATACTTCCAGTTGAAGGCCAAGGTGAAAACTCAGAAAATGTGGGTGATAGGGGTATTTAAATAGTCATTTTGGTTTTTTGTTCCGGGTATATGGCAGTCTATTCAAAATATGTAGTTTGGGCAATAGGCTTTAGTTTAAAATGATTTGAATTGATCAATTTTGTGTACGATAATCTCGGGTGGTTAGTTGGTGTAATTTTGATCGGTTCTTGTTTTAAAGTCAGTATGAAACTATGCTACGGGTTCCCCACAAGTGGGATGACTTTGTAAGATCATTTTGTTTCTAATTGAGCTACAACCGGAGGTTTTCTTCCTGGTTCTTTCTTGCCGGTATGTTCTTTTGAACTAGATTTTGTAATATTTTAATTATATATATAATAAATTATAGTGGCTTGCCACTTTTGCTTAACAAAAAATACTAACTGATAACTAATGCCTATAATAGAATGGGGTTCATAACATTGTCATCCCCTTTAAAAAAAATTGTAATCAAAACTTTAAAATAGGAAACTTGGAGAGAATGCTAGCTACCTCCCATGTGACATCTTTAGGCTACATAACCTTCCATTGGACCAAAACCTCCTCAATAGAAAAAGTGTGAGTTTTCTTAGTGTGTTTATCCAATATAACCTTTAGTTCTAAAAAGATGGATCCCTCCTTATCTAATAGGGGTAATTTTGTTGGGACTCTTGCAACATGTCCAATCATCTTCTTGAGGTAAGAGATATGAAAAATTGGGTGGATTTTTGAAGAGGTTTGGAATGCATATTTGTTTGCCACTTCATTAATGTGTTGTATTTCTTGGTAAGGGCCATAAAATTTTGGACCCAACTTCTAATACACCTTGTCACACAAGGATGCCTACTTGTAAGGATCAAGACATGCAAATATCCAATCACTAACTATTAAGGTCTACTTTGTCCTATGTTGATCTATATATTGTTTCTTGTGTAGTTCTATGCCTGCACCAAATTTTCGTTGATGGCCTTAGGAATTTGCTCCAATTTGGCAAGGGAACTATCAACAACTTCAACCTTGGAAGAACCTAAAATATAATTAAATAAGATAAGAGATTATCATATAGGGCTACATATTTGGTCATCTTGGAGGCATTATGACAAGTGGTATTGTATGTTCACTGAGCAAGAGGAAACAACCTAGCCCATTGACCTAGTTGCTTAGACATAAAAATATTGGGGTAAGTCTCAAGGAATTTGTTAACAAAATTAGTTTTACCATTAGTAAAGGATGAAAGGTTGAACTCAAGTTCAATTTATTTATTTTCAAATTAATCAATTATTGTGAGAAGTTGTTAATGAAAGTAGAATCATGATCACTGAAAATGGAGTGGGACATACTAAAAGCTTGAAGACTAAGACTATGAGATTTTGAAGTATAATAATAGTTGAGTAAGGGTGAGTGATCCAACATATATCTTGGAGAATTTGGATGGTATTTGCATGGCCAAATCTAGAAAATATCAATTTTTTTATATTTTCTACATATTTGTAATTGACAGTTTTGGAGGTCTTCGAAGTATTTATGTCCCCTAGTTTGTCTTAAGAAGAATTCCCTCTTTTTTCTCTACTTAAATATTTTAGAGATATTCCCAACTCACCCAAGAAATTTGATTTTCCCCCAATGGGTCACCAAATTAGGGTACAAAAATTAAATATTTTATATATTTTATTTAATTTTGTAGCTAATGTGTCCTCATCTGGTTGTCCATTTTAACTTATAATGGCGACTTAGGTGTTGTGGCACTTTGGTTTATGAGGGAAACCATAGTTTAGTAGTCTTACTAATATTTTAGTTTAGTTTGTTGTAATATATATATATATATATATTGGTTGTTTTTAATTAATGAGACAAAGTTGGGGGCATGCATCTCTTCTGCATAGTTTTCCAACTTGTATGAACTCTCCATTACTCAACTATTTTTTGTAATTGATTGAATATAACCCTAATTATTCAACTGCTTATCCAATTCCCATCCCCTTATTAATTAAATAATATTTTATTATTTAGTTAATAAAATCATTATTCATCCACTATTCATCACTATTCACTTGCACCTATTGTATAGTCTAAATCATTTAATCGTTCCTCTCCTATAGTATACCTTAGGTAAATATCTAATTATTTATTTATCTAAATCTCTCCATCCTTATCCCAAAAATTAAATAAATATTTTATTTATTTATAATATCTATTTCCTCCACCTTTTGTTAAGTGGTTTAAAACCACTTAATCCTATAATCACCTACTTGCACAACCTAATCCTTTGTCAACCCCCCATAAAATCCTCCACATCCTCCAATGTGTACAAAGGAATGGACCAAGTTGTACATGTGACATGGCCTTGGTGTCATGTCACATGGGTCAAGTCCTTGTCTATTCCTCAAGGGTACTCCCAAGTACCCTTTCCATCTTTTCCATCCACTTTTTCCAAGGATAACCTCCACCCTTGATTCTCTCCTTGATCCCTCTCCCTCCATCTCCTCCAACCACATGAGGAAGCTTTTCCTCCTCTCATCTCTTCATGGCTCTCAACCAATATGAGCCAGTGATCTCTCTTTTTGATCCAAGCCATCCATTCCTTGAGCCAAAAATCTATAAATTAACCTCAACCCAAGTCATTCTAATACATGAACTTGAATGAAAACTTATGTTCTTGGAATGAGCACTTACATCCAACCATCCATGAGCACAACCACCTCTCTTTGGTGCAATAAGGGTTGATTTTGGTAAAGTATTTACATGTTTTTATCAATGCTTACTAACCCAAGTTATGCTTAATTTTACTGTTGTTTGTGTTTTGAGTAGAGTAGGTTAATATTATTTTAGTTTGCTCTATCAATTTCAAAATTTCATGCACACATCTTTGGCACGCTCGATGGGACCCACATTCCTTCTATCACTAATTAAAATTGGATTTTCTTGAGTTTTTCATGTGTAGGTCATGATCAGGTGGCCTTAATACCAGTTAGGAAACCTTGTATTGTATTTGGGTGGCCCTATCATTAGGTTGTTAGACTCCACATTTCCTTTCCCAAACTCAATTTCCTTTCACTTTGTTTAAAAAATATTCTTTATTTGCTGATAAAAATTGGTTGTGTAGGCCTATATGTTGTCTCAACTACCTCTTGGCACCAAAAAATCATTTTTTATTAATCAAACTTTATTTTTTGTGTAGGGACTTTGTTTGGGTGGCCCTATTCATAGTTAAGCAGTTCTATCACTATTTGGGAAATGGTGTGATTTGTTTGGGTGACCCTGTAATCAAGGTAAAATTTTCAATATTTGAGTTTGGTAGTTTTGTCTTTTGAGGAAGTTCTACTCTGTGTTTAGGTGGTTTTGTTCCCAATAAATTTCTAGGAAGCTCAATTTTATTTTTGAGGGACTAACCTACTAATATTTGGCTTTTTTGTGGTGTTATTATAACATCTTAGCTTGTAGATTACATGCAAGTGAAAGATAAAAATAAAAACTACTAATTATTTCCTTATAGCCCTTCTTGTCAAAGGCTTCAATTTATCACTAATCTACGCACATTTATTTTCTAAGGGGAACTAATCTTTTATTCTATGTTTGTGAGGGCATATGCTCTCTGCTTGCACCCTTGGGTGACCTTGGAGATCAAAATATTAATTTGGGATCTTTTCTTCTTCTTTTTTCAATTTTTTTTAACTCAAGAGTACTAGTACCATGTATACTCTCTCCTTGTGCTTTGAGCGATCTTGGAGATAAAAAATGTGTAGTGAATCTTTATTTTATGAGGCTACTTGGGGATTTCATCACCCTAAGGAATGACCTCAACCACATTTTCCAAGGAGGTATATAAAGGGGGAGAGAAAAAATTTTACCTCAAGAGTGAGCCATCATCATGTCTGGCTAAGCCTTGAGACACTCAATCTATCAAGACTTGGAGGTGAAGGAAATAGGAGAGACCCTCCTAGTTCTATGCATGTAGATTGGCCATCAGATCATGGATTCCCTAGTGATCTTGTAAATAGAATACTAAGAGCATCAACCATCATTTAGTGTGGTGTAAGGGATGTGTATCATATCATAAAGATAATCACATTGTACCTCTAGTTGAGATATAACTCACCCTAGTGAAGCCTTTGGCACTCCTTGGTAAGGCATTTCATGCATATGTGGCTATCCCTAGCTATCCTTCATCTTGTATATGGTATTAATGGTTAATTCCATTGTGAGCCTACACTAATTTTCAATCCCACTTGCATAATCATAGGAATGTGGGTGTTCTTGGTTTGTATTCATTATTGAAAATTGCACAACTCCCTTTAATCCAAAATCCTTAAAAATCTAAACCATTTACATGATGATTGAATGTGATTGTTTTCAACGTTGCCAAAGTCAAGCTTCCTAATCAATCACCATCCTAATCTACCTTATCTATCACCTTAATTATTCATCCCATCCCAATAAAAATAAAAATCCAACCAAAGAACCTCAATCCATTTCCACTAATCTATTCTAATCCACATCGCCCTTGTTCTAATCTCATCCCCTTCTTATCCTGCTAAATCCCATCTTTTTCAATCATCTTCTTTTAACCCAAATCTCACTTAAAATATAATCCAAATCCATCTTTTCCTCTCCACATCATCATCCTCAATCAATATTTCCCTTCATATTTCATTTTCCCACCATCCTAAGGTCCTAGATCCACTCCTCGGTCCAAATTTTTACTACATCTCTATTTAGGCAGCCTTGACTGTGATTGGGTGGTCTTGTTCTGCTCGATATTTTTTTAAAAATCCACCTCTCTATTTAGGTAGTCTTGTACCTTTTTTGGGTGGCCTTGTTTATGTCTCAGAAGCCCTGTCTATGTTTAGGTGACCTTGTTCCTAGTTGGGCAGCCCTGTACCTTGTTTGGGTGACCTTGTAAAAGTTAGTGTTGAGCCCAAAATTTCACTCCATCTTTGGTTAGGAAGTCATATTCATAGTGTGGTGGCCTTGTAGTATTTTTAGGTGGCTATGTTATGCTCATCTTCTAGCCCAAAAGTTCATTTTTATTTTTTGTTTAGTGGTCTTTTCTTCAAACAAGTAGTTATGTACATATTTTAGCAATTCCATTCCCCATAGAAAAAACCAACGAGAAAAATTCCAAGTCAAAACATATTCATAGCTCCCAAAAAACTTAAGAAACAATCAAGCACCATCCATCCAACATCTTAAGACACAACAAGTCCCATCTTCCATATATCCAAAACTAAAATTTTAAAAAAATCTTGTTGATTTTGGTACCCCAACTTGGCGAGGTCATAATTCCTAGCTTGTTGGATGAAATTTCAACTTTATATTGTTTGAAAGATCTCCAAGAGAACTAAATTGAGCTATTTTGAATGTATGCTAGAAAAAATATTTCAATAAATTGATCAATGTTTCTAAACCAAATTTCACTTTAAACATCTTCAAAATATATGATGTACTGAAACATAGAAATACCAAAAAAATAGATTTTCAATTGTTGGAATCAAAGAACATTGAGAGGGGGGGTGAATCATTGTTCTGTAATTTTTATCTTTATTAATCTGATCTTTAAAGTAATGATAACATTCAAGCAAAAGAAATATGCATGAACATAAAGCAAGCAACCACAACACCATAACACAAGGATTTTTACGTGGAAACCCTATTAGGGGAAAAACCATGGTGGAGGTCAATCCACAATATGATCTGAGTATACTCAAAAAGATATTTACAAAAATGGGAATGCACTTGCATTTAGGCACACTGCCTAGAGCTCATTGCTCAAAAATAGAAAGGCTTACTGCCTTACAATCAATGTCAAAAGATAACTGGAGTAGTGAACTATGAAATAGCATCTACAAATGCTTAAGAATAGTTATGGTTAAGCTCATCAATCGAATTCTTTGACCTTCTATCTGATTCTACTCTTCTGCTTTGTTCTGCTTCAACTCTCATCACAAATCCTTTTATGCACAAGTAAAACTGTGCATAATTGCTCTACAATCCTTCTGATTTTTGCATCACACATCAACACACTTTGTACATATATCAAAATGATATAATCAATCACTTATATATATCTGCAACTAAAGATTTAATCGCTACATGTAGGCTCCAAAAAAATATGAAATATTTACAAACTATCGGCTCAATCCATAATTAAATTTCAATGCATACCAACCAAACTTGGCCACAACATAGTGAGGACCCAAATCAACATGCTCAAACACAAAAACACTTAAACAATTACTCCTCAAATATCCGCAATAGCTATATTCACTTAGTCGGCCCTCAAGCACTGTTAAACATAAAAGTAATCAACAAGATCCTCTAACTTGCACACAGATCAATATGAGGCTCTAAGATTCAAGAATAACATAGATCATACACCAAAAAACCTTCCCTGAGATCCACAACTAAAAATGGTAACAAAAAGTTGCATGTGAATCAATGAACACAATTCTGTCAGATGCTCTGTTCTAACTTGGCAGATAATTACAAAAATTTGATCTGACTTCTGGTAGGATCAAATAATGATGTGTGGATCGAATCACTGACTAGGGTTGCCATCAATGACAACACCAGATAACATGTGCAGTGTATCTTGCCAATAATCTCCCCCTTTGGCATTGATGGCAACACTTAGTGAAAAATGACTAAGTGTCAGATCAGTGCCAACATGAATACACTGCCAACCTTCAAAACTTCAAAAAGAAAACTCCCCCTAAGATGATTATAACATTTTTCACTATCCCATTCTCCCCCTTTGACATCAATGGAAAAGGCAGGAATCCACATACCAAAAATAAAACAAAAATTGCTATGAACAAACTGTATATGTACAAAAAGGCTTCTACAACTTCCATAAAATTGAATAGATCTACAAAATTGTTCTTCAATAGGTTCAAACTTATGTCCCAACTCTTCTTGAGACTCTCCAAGATAGTCATGTGACCACAAAATAAGTAAGATTGCATCTCTGTTAATTCAAGGTTCACCGGATCACTGACTACCATAGCATCTTGTGCTTCCTTCAATGCACTCAACATTGTTTCCATCTTCGTACCAATTAGTCCTCTAAGCTCACAAACCCTTTCAATAATGTTACCTTCTTCATGCTTCAAAATTTTGATCTTGTCAAGCAGGGATCTTACTTGACCTTCTTGCTTTCCAACAGAAACAATTAGAGGATCAAATGCTTGAGTGATATCAGCTAACTATTTCTCACATTCTTTCATTTTGTTTTTAATGTCCTCAGTGAACTTAGATGAAGATAGACATGACTTATAAATGTTACTATTGATGTGTTTTTTATGCACTTCTCAACACAGGTAGTGGGTAGGTGCACTACCTCTCTTGAAAGACAATATTCCACAATCATATTGCAGAACACTATCCCAAGGTCTCTAATATCAGGTCTTGACAGTGCTTGGAATATCTCAGTTGATTTATGTGATTTGCTGGAATCACAAGGTGGACTTATAGATGAGTTACAAAGCATGGGAAGTTGGGTTTGCAAATGCAGCTTCAAAGTGTTGGAAGTGAATGAACAGTGGTTGTCCACTCAAAACAACAAGTTAAAAGTCATGAAGTTCATCTGATTTAGCTTCATGGTGATGCTTTGGATCCTACTCTAACCAAGGATTAAAAGAAATAGCAAAAGGAGAAGGGTTAATAAAGTTGTTCTAATCCTAAGCTACGAATGAACAGTAACAATGGTGGATGCTACAGTAGAAAAAATCCCTAAATTGGGTTTTCTTGGCCAAGAGAAACCTACAGTTGCACAAAACCAATGTAATCTTCTAAGGACTGCAAATTTTCATAACTACAACAAGCATGAGCTGGAAATTCATCAAATACTGAAACAACAAACACCATCACCACTTCCATTCAAGGAACTAACACCTAAACTAATAGGGAAGTTGAATGATGCATACATAAAGAGAAAACTCAAAAGGAACACCCATAAATCATGCAATGTTGCTTTCTATTGCTGTTGAATGTCTTTATATCAGTTCTCCAACCTTTTACAAATGAGGGGCAAGCCCCTATTTATATTTTCCCAAAGCCCAAATGAATGGCTAGGATCAATTTGCAACGAATGGCCTAGATTTGTTTACAATAGGGTTTCACCTACCCCACAATATTCAACAATTAAAAATGCGTTCCTTGTCTTTTCTCTATTTTGTCATCTAGTGCCAGTCACTGTAGCAATTTCGTCATTTAGCTGATTTCTCTTTTCACTGTAGCTACTCCTCTAGGGGCTCTTCATTGATAACAGGGTTGTCCTCTTGCTTCTTCGATGCTGCATACTCCACAAATTTTAGAATCACTGGCTGGAGCTTGTCTACCTCAATGATCTCATACCACAACATCTGGTAGCTCCATTCTTTTACATTATCTTCAAGATTCTTCCAGTCCTCATCATACTTTACACCCTGATCTCTGAACAGCTTTGATTGGTCGAAGGCAAGGGCAGCAAAACTCATGAACTCCACTATTATTTCACCGGACATCCCATCCTCCATCTTCTTCTGAAAGTAAGGTTTTATTTTCTCTAGATCCATCTGTATTGCGGGCATGTCATACTCTGTCATTAGCTTGAGATAACGAGCACATTGTGCCCTAATTTCCTTGATCCATTCGATGTCTAGATCCACCTTACTCATTATTTGCTCCAGCCTTTCCTTCCTGTTGTCAAAATACCGCCTCCACACATCCATCAGCCAATGATCGTCCCTTTTGAATGCAAGCCCCTTTTCCCATGTGGCTTTTGGTAACTGGAGGATGGCCTCAATCTTTGGATAGGTGGAGTCGTACGTGGCAAGGAAGTCAATGCAGAGCTTCCTCGTGCTCTCGAGAGACTGCTATAGGTCCAAGAACTTGTTGGCTATTCGAACATCCCGGCTAATACCCATGTTCCCGACGTACAAGACCTATCGAAACAAGCTCTCCATAGTCTTGTCCAAGTTCTTTCTTCTCTCCAACTTGTTAATTTGTTCTTTGGATAGCAGTTGGGGTGGAGCCGTGGATGTGGTAAGCAGGTCATCTACTAAGGACCATTATTGGATGTAATTCGTCAAGGCGGCCACTTGTGCCTTAAGCTCATCCTTTGAAACCTTCTCTTGTTTTACTAGGTGCACCACCGTGGCCACTGACTCTTCAAGATGCCCTACCTTTTGCTCTCTGGTAGTAGTTCCTAAATCAATGGTGGAGATGTTGTAGCTTACACCAGCCTGGCCTACCATAGGTGTTGCTATCTGCACAACTTGAGACCTAGAAGCATCCATTGTTATCTTGGATATGATCTTAGGCTTCTTCTCTTTTCTAGTTGCGATCTGCGCTCGGGCTAAGATAGCCTCTAGCCTCACTCTCGGGTCCTTTGGTGCGGGAGTTTTCCTTTCAAGCTACCTTTTGAGCCATCCAGGCATAGCAGATTTTTCCTTAGGTGATTCATGATCGTCCTTGCCCTCCCTGGCCAAGACCTCTATTTTCTTATCTCCAGGGGCCCTGTCTTCCATTTTAGCAGCATCTCCTTCTTCTTCATCGGAGTCCTGGATGAACACAAGGTGCTTGATGGGAAGCTTGGTAGGTAATTGTGTCGGGGACTTTCTTCTTTCTCTATTTCCTCCCCCTTCTTTTCTCCAGTTTTCTCAACCTCGTGCACGTGCTCCTTGGGCTGCTCAATTTCGAGGCTCTTGACAATTTGAGCCTCACCCTTAGGCTTATCTTCTCCTGGATTGTCCTCTTGTTGCTGTCCTTCTTCTCCAAGAGGTGGCCTTTCTGCCTCTTCTTTAGTTCCCTTCAGCTGTCGGGACATCTCTTCTTCAAGATCATCATCGAAGGTTTGCACGCTGACCCTACTACCGGCATCTTCCTCCTCATCTCCGCTCTCAGAAGAGTTTTTTCCTTCCTCTTCATAGGCCACCCTGTCGATTGTCTAGTATTCATACTCCGGGTGTTCATGGTATTCATCACCTTCCTCTTCAAATGGCTTCGAGGCCTCCTGCTCCCGTCTCTACCACTCCTCAGAAATCAACATGGTGGCCTCCATCGCCGGTGGTCCTGTCGAAGGCTGTGAAGGTTTAGCAGTAGCGAGGACATGCGCTAGGGCCGCTTGAAGAGTGGGGTCCATAAGGATCTGGGAGAGCTTGGAAGGGAGACTTTGCATGTGTTTTGAGAAGGCCTTAGGAAAGGTGGGAGCGGGCATCGGTGCTGTCACTGTAGCTAATGGGAGTGATGTGGTAGGTGACATTGCAATGAAGGAAGGAGGAGTAGTTACGGTACAGGAAGAATCAATTACTATTATAGGCTCGACCGGAGGTGAAGGGAAAAGATGGATAGAGATGTCCACTGCCGGCGGGGATGTGGCGACCATGGCTAAAGAGGTAGATGATGGGGCAGTCGAAATAGGAAGAGCCAAAAGAGGCTTTAATTGATCTATACCTTTTGCTTCTTCACCTTTTTGGATTATGGGCTGCTTTGTGGTGCCTCCTATTTGCTTGAGCCTTTTAGAAGGTGAGCCTCCTGGATCTTTCCTTGTGTATACTTTAGGATCTAGAGACTGCTTCGTTTCCATTTCTTTCCTCTTCTTAAATCGGTTAATCGGAGGGGACTTGGATGCCTCGCTCGTTGAAGTAGTGGCAGTGGCCTCCTCTGTGGCACTTGGCTCACTTTTGAGCCCTTCATATGTCAGGACCACCCCTTGTCGTTTCCATCGGGCCACTTGTCCTTTAACCCATTCTTCGATTCGGGCCACGATCGGCTTGGTTATAATGTCGAGGTCATCGACATCCTGCTCGTCCCAGTCGATTGCGGGCAGCGAAAAATTAGCAACTGCATTGTACCAGGGATCCATGACAGTGTCTTCATCCTCTTCTACTTGATCCGGTATAGGGAGCAGTTGCACCCTCCTTACAAAGTATGCAGCCATTCGCATGTAGTTTTTGGCATGCACCTCTTTGTCATCCTGGCAATTTTCCCAGAAATCTGTGACATTTTGTAAATGGGCATACTTTGGTCCTAGTGCTTTCCTTACATGCCCATACGGTTCCATCCATGGGCGAGGAGTGTGCAATTGGAAATGGTATTCCACTAGCTCATTTTCTAAATTCCTAGCGCATTGGAAAGTTTGTAGTTTGTACATGCCCCAACCAAGGGTCAAGGGATAGGAGATTCCTGCCAAGTGTTTGTCGTTGAAGACTGACTATATGTGTTGGAGCTGCCGGGAAAGCTCTAATAGGATGATTCGGTCGTTGGGGTACCAGAGCAGTCTATTCAATCTTTCAGTGAAACCTTGGGCGTGAATGTAGGTAAAATTAGGGAACTAAAGGAACATGAAGGCGTATTGTTTCAAAAACGCCCCTGTGCTGTGAGAGAATCTTCTCTCAAAATCCCCTCCAAGCAGTCGGATGACGTGACCAATGAAGGCATCATTGACCCTATAGTACTCCTTAAAATTCCTGAATTGGAGTTGGGGATGTCTATATAGACAAACAATGGCTCCTCGTCGAGTGCCAGATCCACTATATGCTTGGAGCCACATTGATGAACTGCTCATGGAAGCAGTCGCTTATCATGCCTCCCCAGTAGAACGAGGCCTTCATGGTGACATCCTCATTCCCACGGAGGATCTACTCAACAAAGTAATCCATCCATTCCTAGAATAATGCTGTGGTAGGCAGGCCTATTACCCGACTCAGCATGGTGACTAAGTCATGGTAGTCTTCATGGAAATCGTTGCGGAAGAGTTCTTGGGGAACCTTCGCGGCGCTGCCCCTTTTTTCCTTGAGCCAATGCTAATTTATCAATCTTTTGTAGCCCGTCGGGTTGTCGTCCCATGCCGCCTTACATTTCTCTATGGTGGGTGTTTCCATTTCTTCAAAAGTGAGAATGTGGAAAGTCTTTATAATGCCTTCAGCTGAAATATCTGCTAGAATATTACCATCCCTGTCGACGATGGTCCTTGTCTCGATTTGATAGGCCTGTCGACAAGCTATGACTAGCTCAGGGGAAATGAGAGATGGGGGGAAGCCCCCAGCTTTTGCAATTCCACTTTTCCTTATTAGCCTTGCATTCTTGGTTGTCGGGTTGATTCTGACCCTTCGTGTAAACTCATCAATATCAACTTGGTCAATATTGGTGTCTGTTATTTCTTTCCAGTCCGTCGTGATTTTTTATCGTAGAGGTTCACCCTGGATTTGGAACTTCATTTGGTCTTTTTCCTCTTTTCCATGAGGAGTCTTGCCCGATTTCTTTCCTTTTTCTTTTTCCATAGCTGGCCCCGAGGGTCCTACACCTGATTCCATATATCCTGCAAGAAAATGCATAGTTAGTGCAATTGATCATGAAAGCTTTGGCGTTAGTCGAAATCCCATGGATGAAATCAACTTTAGACATTTTATCATTCATAAAATCATACTTTTACTTCCAGATGTCATTAGTCCTTCAGTTGAGGGCTTTCGGACAATCCGGGCCCGGAGGCCCGGACTTCCCCGGCAGGAATGCTGTCTTGAAAGGGAAAATGTGGTAGAGCGATATGGGAGATTTCTCTCGACTGAATTTTGATGGTTCGAAAGGATTGAAGCGAAGAGGGCTGAATTTGAGCACGTGGGTCGAGATCAGATTTCAAATTTGAGATCATTTGGATCAATTTAAGAGCATCCGGAGGTACAAGGCGGGAAAGCCATCCGGGGTTGGCCGTTTGAAACGTCCAAGAACAAAGGGAATCCCAGATACAAAATTCCGGTGTCTGGGACTTGGTGGGTCCAAGGGCGGGTGGTAATTTTGCAACTTAAAGTGTTCGGGCCTGAGGAGTCGGGAAGTCGTCACGCCTTCGTCGTTCAGAACGACGATCGTCAAACAGAAGTCTGGAGGGGCGACCCGGCGGACCAGACCCGGTACCTAGCCTAGGCGTTTGATTTTCCCATTAAGTTTTTGTGGCAAGCAGGAGGATGGAGCCCAGAGGTCAGCAAGGAGGGTGTGATTTTCTCTTTTGGGCTGGCGGAGATGGGACGAAGTCCCGGTGGTTGGAGCCCGGCAAGGGCGAGGATGCAACAACTCAGTTTTTGGTCTCGTGACAAATAGAGGATCGGGGTCCGGGAGGTGGAAGGATGCCAATGGATTGTCGTTCGAAACGGCGAAAACCCCTGGGAAGTCCACGAATTGCAAGGCGGGCCTCGAGGCTTGGGAAGACGAGGTTCTTCCGCCGTTCGAGAACGGTGAGAGCTTGGCGGAATCCCGTATGCGGAAGTTCAGGGGCGTGGGCCCGGGAGGCCAAAATGGAGGTTGATTTTCAGAGTTCAAGGTTTCAAGTCCGGCGGTGAACGCACGACAGAAGTCTGAGGAGTCAGGTCCGGGAAAGGGTGCAGTCGTTTTGAAAGGTTGGTTATTTTGGTAAGTCCCACCGGCGAAAGAAGGGTCCAGGCCTGGGAGAGGCGAATGCCCCTGAGCAAAGAACGATCGCGCATGGGTTAAGTTCTGGATCGATCCTATGGGACACAGAGGAGGTTTCTTAAAGATTCTAAAATATGGGTTTTAGGCGTTTCATCGTGTTTTATCAATTAAAAGTGTTTTTAATCCATGTTGTTCATAATTTTAGGCATTAAAAGCATAAAAACTTCTCAGGAAGGAAAACGGAAAACCTACCTTGGGAATCCGATGAGAGGAGGTGCAAAATCCACTAAGGATCGGTAAGTGATAGTCACAGATGCGAGGATGGCGGTCGACAGATGCACTGGACTCCTCTGGCAAGCTCTCTGATCCCTCTGGAAAACCTGACAAATGAAAATGACAGGATGGGATGCAATATTTATACCCCCCTGCCATTAATGGCCTCATTAAATGCAAGTACGACAAAAAATTTGGTTGGTGGATTTGAACTCGCAGACAGCGGTGGGAGGTTCGGGGTCCGAGGGCCGAAAAAACGCAAGGCGGCGGCCGTTTGAAATTCATTTTGCAAACTGATGGCCAAGAGGATCCTGGGACCCGAAGGGTGGAGTTCCACCGAAGGTTCACCATTTTGGAATTTAGTTCGAAAACCACTGGCGGTGAAAGGGAACTGGGGGCCCGGAGGGCGGAGTTCCTTCGGTGATTTTTCATTGGGAACGACGAAGTCCTCATGGAATTTCGGGAGTGGAAGTTCGGAGGGTCGAGCCCGAAGGGGGCGAAAGCAGCCAAGAAATTTTGCAATTTTCTTTGGACAGAAAATAGGGAGCTAGGTCTTGGGGCCCGGGGAGGTGAAAGCCTTTCGCCGTTCAGAACAATGAAGTCAAGGCAGAAACTCGGCCAGGGAAACCCGACAGGGAGGGCCTGGCAGGCCCCAAGGCCACTGGCAGAGGCAAATTGCCAAGGAGACTCCGCAAGGCACCGGGAGTTGACAAAATTGAAGGGGCAAAACACGGTCAACTTAAGATGAGACTTTGGAGGTATGTTGACCACCCAGGACACCAAAACGGGGGCACGCAAAATGAGGCAGCAACAAAAATGACCTGGCAAGACGAAAGAAAAAGAGGGTCCCTGTTCCAAATGGGGCATGTATGCTGAGGGCACAACAAATGGCGACTCTGCTGGAGAACGATCCCGAGCGTTCTAAGGGTAAGAATTCATCCAGGACCCAGAATCTCTGGTTTCAGAGACCAGGAGTGGACTTCCAAAGGTTAACTGGGAGAATAGGATCCTTACTTGGATTAGTCTACAGGACATCTCAGAATTGTGTGTAGTGAATTCATTCCTTTCCGTAGGACGGTGACCAGTGGCTGCTAATCCAACCGAGCAAGCTACATAAACCGTCCAACACCAAAAGTAGCCTGGACATTGTTCCGCTGCCAGTCAGGTGTCCATAGCCCCGACGAAGTTGTCGTTGCGATCCCACGGATATTGCTCTACTACCGGTCGGGCGTCCATAGCCCCGGTAGAATTATCTGCACACCCATGTGGTCGCTTAGTTTTCAGAATTCCTTTTCTCTTTTCTCTTTTATTTTGATATTTTTTTTAATGTCCATTTTCTCACTTATCTTTTGCTCGACTAAGTAAGCAATGAAGCCTACCATGGGTTTGGGATCACA
The DNA here is from genome assembly GCA_007258455.2 of Sequoia sempervirens. Lineage (NCBI taxonomy): Eukaryota > Viridiplantae > Streptophyta > Pinopsida > Cupressales > Cupressaceae > Sequoia > Sequoia sempervirens. Next base: position 157,807,627 of record VDFB02353493.1, on the reverse strand, counting down.
GTGGTCACTGGAGCAGACTTAATATTTTTCACTCACTAGGGTGTCATAGCAACCGTGGTACAGTCCTTTAGAGATGATTATTATGTGTTTTGTATGAGATCTGAGATGTGTGTAAAGAGATCCAACCAAGGGTCGAGTTCTAAGGTAGAGTTCAAATGAGGAAATCATTCATAGGAAGCCTTCAGAGACCAATAGTCATGAAAGAATCTTTAGCCGAAGAACACCAAGGACGGACAACAAAGTGAACTATTCGTCGAGCAAGCTTGGCTACCGCAAAGGGGACGGAGAACATCCTTTTCAAGACAAAACAGCTGGGGAACAAGCAAATAGAATGACGCGAAATAGCAAGACGCAAGCAAACCAAAAGGAAACCTACTCTAACCTATATACAAATATTTACAAGGAAGAACTCTCGAGAGCTCAGGCTTGGAAGTAATGCTTCAGGTGTTTCCCGTTGACTGGCAACGAGACATCTTCACCAATTAAGGTCTTTAGGTAGAAAGCATTGTCTCCCGAAATTTCAGCTATTTGAAAGGGACCAAGCCAAAGCTTGTCGAATTTGTTGTGTCCCCCTTTCTTTTCATGGGCCTTGTCCCAATACAGGACCAAATCTGCAATTCTAAAGGCCTTGATTTTAGCTCGGTCAAACCATCTCTTAACCATGCCTTGATGTTTTGCGAAATTTTCTATTACACGGTCTCAAACTTCTTCTAAATGCAAGAGCTTAGCTAACTGAGTTTCTCTACGATCCCCCCCTCATAAAAATTGTTGATAAACCGAAGAGTGGGAATCTTAAGATGGATAGGAAATATGGGCTCTAGGCCATAAACGAGATGGAATGGGGAGTTGCCAAGGGCAGCCTTATGGCGAGTGCGGTCTACCCAAGGGGAGAAACGGAGCTGGGTATGCTAGTATTTGGGGTTCCTATCTAGCAATTTCTTGATTACGGTGACCAGGTTCTTGTTTGTAGATTTAGCAAGGCCATTGCCTTGAGGGTAGTAATTAGATGAAAAACTTAAGGGCAATCCCGTAATCGAAGGCCCAACTAGAAAATTTTAATGAAGCACATGCAGGTCCATTGTCACACACCAATGCATAAGGGCAACCAAAGCAATTTAAAATGAAACTTTCCAAAAAATTAGTAACTACCTCAGTTGTGCATTGCTTACATAAAATTGCCTCTGTCCATCTGGTACAGTAATCAGTAGCGGTAAGAATGTACCTGTGTCCTGTAGATGATGGAGGGCTTACCGGACCGATGAAATCGAGGCCCCATTGCACGAACAACCTTACCTCCAGCACAGGCTGCAGTGGGACAACAACATTCTTCTCCTTAGTGGCGGCTATCTGACATGTGTGACATGAGTGAACATGACAATGAGCATCTTTGAAGATAGTTGGCCAATAATATCCCACTCTCAATATTTGATGTGCAGTGGAAGGACCGGATCCATGGCCAGTGCCAAATTTGTCATGAAACTCTTTTAAGACTCGGTCTGCTTCTTCCTTGCCAAGGCACCTTAAGTAAATGCCTTCATGATTTCTCTTGTAAGATGAACCCCTGCAACATATAATCGTTGATTTTCAACCTAAGATCATGCTTTTGGACTCCCTACAGGTGAGGCGGACACCTGTGGTTCAACAAATAATAGATGACATTCTCGTACCATTGTCCCAGGGAAACATCCTCGAGTTGGTATTACTACACAGTGAGTTTGGCTCCGGCCTCTGCTGCCGCTTCAACAATTGTGCAGGTAAGTGCCTGTCCTCTAACCAGCTTCATCGGTTGGATTTCCATATCATACTCTTGGAACAGAGTGACCCATTTAGCCCTTTGTTCACCCAGTTCATTTTGCATAAGCAACGTTTTCACTGCTGGGTCGGGGACAATGGCAAGCACTTTATTGCGCAGGATATAATGCCGAAATTTCTTCACCTCTCTAACGAGGGCATATGCTTTATTTTCTACATTGTGGTAACGTAATTCAACATCTTTCAAGGGAGCACTCATGAAGGTGATCGGGTGCTCATTTCCTTCATCGTCTTTCTGAGTCAAAATGCTAGCACAAGAATGCTCTGAAGCGAATGAGTAGATATAGAATGGCTTCAGATAATCTGGGCTGACTATCACAAGCGCTTCAGCAATGGCCCATTTGATTTCTTCAAAATCCTGTTTGGCTTCGGAAGTCCATTCAACTTTGGCATCCTATTTTAACATCGCATTGAGGGGCTTAACAATCTCCACGAAACCCATGATGAATTTCCTTACAAAGTTGATCTTTTCGAAGAAGGATTTTAATTCTTTGTTGCTGCCTGGGGGTGGGATTTTCAGTAAAGACTGGATACATTCAAGGTCTATGTAGATTCCTTGTTCTAAAATGATGTGTCCGAGCAATCTACCTTCAGTCACACCGAAAATACACTTTTTGGGGTTAAGTGAGACTCCAAACTCCCTGCACCTCTAAAACACTTTGCATAGATCAGAAAAATGAGCACTCCGCCTTTTAGAAAACACAGTTAAATCATCCATGTAGATGATTATGCATTTACCAATCAGATCTTTGAAGGCAATATCCATGGCGCGTTGGAAGGTGGCGCCAGCGTTGATGAGCCCAAAAGGCATTCTCCTATAAGTGAATGTCCCCCACTTAGTGGTGAATGTTGTTTTATGACAATCTTTGTACTGCACCATCACTTGGTTGTACCTGGAGTACCATCGAGAAAAGACATCATTTGGGAGCCGTTGACGATCTGTAGCACCTTGTCCAATGAAGGCATTGGATATTTGTCCTTCTTCAAAGCTCGGTTCAAATTGCGGAAGTCTACACACAATCTGATTTCTCCATTCTTTTTTCTGACTGGGACCAAGTTGGCCACCCATGTAGAATGCCTGACTAGGAAGATAATCCTTGCCGAAAGCAACTTCTACACCTCTTTGTAAATGATGGGCTCCAATAAGGTGTTAATAGGGCGCTGCCGCTGGCAGAATGGTCTCACTTCTGTCTTGAGAGGTATGGTGTGCATAATGATGGAGGTGTCATAAGTCTTTAAATCCTCGTAACTCCATGCCACCACGTCAGGATACTTCCGCAAAGAATCAATGATTCCCTTCTTTTCCTCGGGCGTGCATACTTTTCCAATAAAAACATTCCTGATCTCCTCGACTGTCCCGAGGTTGTGAGCATCGCACTGGTTGCTTATGGTTTCTTTCTTCGTTTTCCGATTCTGATCTCTGATCTGGTCCAAATCAAATATGCGTTCCAGCTGAACCATGCCCTTGGGAATCGTGTTGGTTTTTAGGTTAATAACCCCCTCTATATCCAACTCGGCCTCCTGCAGATCGACTTCATCAATTATTTAGGCTGCGAAGACATCAGAACTTGTGATGAATTCAAGGATGTGTTTGTCATCATTGAAGACCTGAAAGTGAGTAACATTATTCAGGAGAAATGGCGTAGATATCAACTCAGGACAAATGGCATAGATGTCAACTCAACTGTGAATTTCTTAAGCCCAGACAAGGAGAGGGGTTGCAGAGTGTTGGCTGCTTGAGCCAAGGCATCGGCTGTATAATTCTGAGCATGAGGGATCAAGTGTATATTGAATGCATCTAAACTTTCTAAGAGATCCCAAACCCTATGCCTATAGCTTGCAAGTCTTCTATCATGGCAGGAATATAATTTTCTAACTTGTGTAACTACGAGTTCAGAATCCCCAAAAACTTGCAGCATTTTGAGATTTTTCTTTAAGGCCATAAGAAGGCCATGGACTAATGCCTCGTATTCCGCTACGTTATTGGTGCAATAAAACTGCAATCTATGGGCAGCAAGAAAGGTCTTACCCATTGGGCCGATGAGTTTGAACCTGACACCAGCTCCTTGTTTTGACTTGGACCCATCAAATCGAAGCGTCCAAAATTTGGAAAGAAGGCTTGACTTCAGGTTAATGCCTCGTATTCCACTACGTTATTGGTGCAATAAAACTGCAATCTATGGGCAGCAAGAAAGGTCTTACCCATTGGGCCGATGAGTTTGAACCTGACACCAGCTCCTTGTTTTGACTTGGACCCAGCAAATCGAAGCATCCAAAATTTGGAAAGTTCCTTGACTTCAGGTTCGACTAAGCTCTCACTTCCTTTTGGCTAGGTGGTTGCATCCGTAATCTTAGGGGAATCTTCTAGCTCAATGTGCTGAACAGCGGGTGGTTTTGTCGACACCTCCTTTGGCGTTTCCTTCTGAGGGGCAGCTGATTTTTTAACATGTTCTACTATTGTTTGACATAAGTAGCAAGAAAATTTGAAGTGGGCCACATTGTGAATCCTACACCAGTTTGGTAATAAGAGATCTTAGAAATTCATTCGGGCACCTAAGCTAAGTTGATCCCTTGCACACTTTTCTATGAACTCCTAGAAACCACTAAGTAGTCCCCAGTTGTCACCTTCATCAGTTTTATCGTCTGATTCTATCGGCATTTCCGTACTTTGAGTCATTTGAGTGAGGTCGGTTGGAGGGTTACATTGTACTAAGAGTACTTATGCGGCATATTCTTCATGGGGCTTGAATTCATCTGGGTAGGCCAAGGGACAGTAATTTCCCAATTTTGTCTCAACAAACAACACTTCGTTGAGATTATTGTATTTCGTGATCATATATTTCATACGGGGCTCGTGGTCAACACGGATTTCATTTGGCAGCCCTTTCCATGGCAGCCACATGTGAGAATGGTCTGTGGCAGCATATCCATTCAATTTTTTGGTGAATTATCTTTCCAGGATGATCCCATATGCATCGGGAATGTCAGCCACTTGAATATCAATGACTTGTTGTATCCTCGGGTCTACAGCAATTTGCATCGGGATCCGATTCATTTCTCCCACAATGTTGATCTCTGTTTTGTTTAGCTGGGTCACTTTCCTCTTTGAAGGCATGGGAGTAATTCTAAGAGCCTTACATACTGCCAAATGCATAACATTGGTAGACGCTCCTGAATCAAGCAGGCAGTTATGCAAGTTTTTTCCAAATATCTGAATGGTGGTAAGGAAAGGGGGAGTTTCCAGTCTTCCTTGGAAGATGCCCGTAGGTGTGTCTATGTGAGCTACTTGACCCTTTTTTTTATCACCAACTTTATCCTTAGTCTGTCTAAATGGCTGATCTTTAGAACTTTGCCTATTGTTCTGGTCTAGTTCTTTCTCTGGTCGTTTGCCCGTAGACTGATTTAAGGGAACATCTTTCCTTTTCCTGGTATTATCCTATATCATAGGTTCTTGCCTAGGCTCTTCAAAAGTAACTCTCTTAGCTAATGTTTCCTGCATTGTGCTGGAGGATGGGGTCCCATTGAGTACCCTAAAGAAGTTGTGCCTCACAGCAGGGACCTTGAGTAGTTCAAAGGTAGACAAACTGATTTTTACTTTCTTGAACTCTTATGCCACGTATTCACCCATTTGCTCAATTTCAGAGCCAAAGGCTTGACCTATTCTAGAGCTAGGAGGTTGGACCTTTCTTTGACTAGAGTGATTTTGGGGTTGGCCTTGAGGCTGATTTTGTGCCTGATTTTGAGGCTCATCCTTGTCGAGACACTGGGTGGGTATATGAGGAAGCCCAGGATTATTGCTGGCATTAGGGTCAGGCGGGGTGGTAAAATTATTTGGAGGAGTGGAGGTTGTAAGAGGTCCACCCACCTGCCTATTTTTGAGGAAGTAAGGGGTTGTTCTTTGGTGAAACATATGAATTTCATCTATGTACGGTTCTTCCTTATCTACTAGGCCATTATCTATTGAATCAAAAAGTTGAGCCAAAGTTTTTTCATTACTTACCTCCTGCACTTCTTCACTTTTAATAGGGGTAGGATTAACTTTAGGCTGATTATGATCACCTCACGAGAACGGTGCCTGGTTGACCATGAGATAGGAAGAGTCATAAGGCTCAGACGGAATGTTGTCTCTGCAACCAGTACTATCAACAGCATTTTGGACCTCAATTTGGAAAATTTCTGCAGCTGTCTGGAATTCAAGGCAATCCAATTCAGAGTGTCTGTTGTTTTTGTGAATTTGGCACCATCCGAACAAGGCTGTCTCGGCGAGGTACACCCCACAGGCTATTCTCTCATTGTTGTTTGGCTGATCAAGAGGGGTAGGGACACCTCCATTATTGGGCTTCATATTCCATGTGCGGTTCTGCCTCTGAGAAGGTCTCCTTTCAGAACTTTCTTTCATGTTTTTTCCTCTATTATAATTTTTCCCGGAGGAGGTGCTTGCTTCTCGGTTGTCCCTACTATCCCTATTGTCTCAATTATCCCGATTAAGATTGGCTTGGAGGTTACGCTGGGATGCCTGTAACTGATTATTCTAATTTTTTAAGTGCGTTATCTCTTTGGACATTTTCTTTATCATCTATGTCAGTTCTTCTAATTTGTCTTTCGTAGTAGTGTTGCTCGGCTATAGCGCCAGATTTTGGAGAAAGACAAGCGAAGCCACCGACTAATTATGATGCATAGAGGGAAATTCCGGTCCTGACAAAAATAGTGGTGTTTGCGGTTGTTGAGAATACACATGTTGTTGTTGGGGGGCCTGAGTGTAGCTTTGTTGCTATTGGTACTGTAAATAGGAAGGCACGGGAGGTGCATAATTCATTGGCTACCTTAGGTGCGGAACAATGGGCAGCTGAGGCACTTGGTTCATAAGAGGCGTCTGATTAGCGAAGGCTTGGTTAACACCTTGAATTTGCATCAGGTGGGCTACTGGTCCCAAAGAAGGTAGTGGGCCAGAGATGTTCTACCCCAAATCTGCACTGACAACAACAGCCTCAGCATAGGCAGTCATTAGCGTGGTGAGCGGCATGCGCATCCTTTTGATCAATGTTGACGTGAGATTATCCAACACCACATAGTAGACTGGGAGGGTTGCAACATCATTGTGTATGTATGGATCCTGAAGCCTCATGAATGCCTGATGGAAACGATCATTGAAGGACCCAATGGGTTCATTAACTTCCCTCCGGACAAACATAAACTATCGGTACAACTCTGAAGGGCTGATTGGAATCTTGTATTTCTGTAGGAAAGAATTCTTCATTAGGTCCCACAAAGTAACAGACCCCCTCGGCAGATTGATGTACCAATAGAAGGCTTCCTCGCCCAACGAATGTGGAAAAAGGCGGCATGCTACATCCTCATGATCGACTTGCATTTCAGTGACTGCTGTTTCAAATATTTTGATATGTTCTTCAGCTGTTCTTTGTGGGTCACGAGGATTGAACTTCAAACAAAAGCCTTCTAGAATCTTGGGAATATCATGGTAAGCGGTGAAATGTATCAGTGAAGGATTTCGTGCCAACCAAGCCATGGTAGGAGGCGGAGATAGTATCTGTTGTTGATAAACAATAGGTTGGGGTTGCGCCTAGAGTAGGACAGCAACCTGGGCAGCAATTGTTTGGACTATACCCTAGGTCCGAAAGTCGGGAGAGAGGCAACCTCCTGGCTGCCAAAGATGGGGAGTGAAAATACAGTTTCGAGTGGTCAAGTGGAAGATGAATGCAAGCCAAATGAGGGCGAAGGTGGAAGGGAAGTGGGTGGAATGGAGAAAGAGGAAGAAGCAGCGTTGCTTCCCTTAGTTTGTTTTTCCCTTGTAGGGGGTTGCAACTCTTGGAATTCTCCCTTATTTGGTGTCGACCGTAAAACTCTTTAAAATATTTATGGGGAGAACGATTCGATTTGATCTAGCTTCACAAGGCCCTCCCTCTAGCACCAGTTCTGTTGATGTGTTTTTTATGCACTTCTCAACATAGGCAGTGCGTAGGTGCACTACCTCTCTTGAAAGACAATCTTCCACAATCAGATTGCAGAACACTATCCCAAGGTCTCTAATGTCAGGTCTTGACAGTGCTTGGAATATCTCAGTTGATTTATATGATTTTCTAGAATCACAAGGCGAACTTACGAATGAGTTACAAAGCATGGGAAGTTGGGTTTGCAAATGCAGTTTCAAAGTGCTGGAAGTGAATGAACAGTGGTTGTCCACTCAAAACAACAAGTTAAAACTCATCAAGTTCATTTGATTTAGCATCATAGTGATGCTTTGGATCCTACTCTAACCAAGGATTAAAATAAATAGCAAAAGGAGAAGGGTTAAGAAAGTTTTTCTAATCCTAAGCTATGAATGAACAGTAACAATGGTGGCTGCTACAATAGACAAACTCCCTAAACTAGGTTTTGCTTGGCCAAGAGAAACCTACAGTTGCACAAAACCGGTGCAATATTCTAAGGACTGCAGATTTTCATATTAAATACACACATCATGTACATGCAGTTGCAACAATAAAGGAAGGAGGCTCAGAATAGCTTTGCAAAGTGATTCATCATCAATGAACCACAAAAAGCATGAGCTGGAAATTCATGAAATACTGAAACAACAAACACCATCACCACTTCCATTCAAGAAACTAACACCTAAACTAATAGGGAAGTTGAACCATGCATACATAAAGAGAAAACTCAAAAGGAACACCCATAAATCATACAATGTTTCTTTTTATTGTTGTTGAATGTTTTTACATCAGTTCTCCAACCCTTTACAAATGAGGGGCAAGCCTCTATTTATAGTTTTCCAAAGCCCAAATGAATGGCTAGGATCAATTTGCAACGAATGGCCCAGATTTTTTTACAATAGGGTTTCACCTACCCCACAATATTTAGCAATTAAAAATACATTCCCTATCTTTTCTCTATTTTGTCATATAGTGCCAGTCACTGTAGCAATTTCATCATTTAGCTGATTTCCCTTTTCACTGTAGCTACTCCGCTGGGGACTCTTCATTGATAACAGGGTTGTCCTCCTGCTTCTTCAATGCTACATACTCCACAAATTTTAGAATGACTGGCTGGAGCTTGGCTACCTCAATGATCTCATACCGCAACATCTGGTAGCTCCCTTCTTTTGCATTATCTTCAAGCTTCTTCCAGTCCTCATCATACTTTACGCCCTGATCTCTTAACAGCTCTGATTGGTTGAAGGTAGGAGTAGCAAAACTCATGAACTCCACTGTTATTTCACCAGACATCCCATCCTCCATCTTCTTTTGAAAGTAAGGTTTTATTTTCTTTGGATCCATTTGTATTGCGGGAATGTCATACTCCGTCATCAGCTTGAGATAATGAGCGCATTCCACCCTAATTTCCTTGATCCATTCAATGTATGGATCCACCTTACTCATTATTTGCTCCAACCTTCCTTCCTGTTGTCAAAATCCCACCTCCACACATCCATCAACCAGTGATCATCCCTTTTGAATGCAAGCCCCTTTTCCCATGTGACTTTTGGTAACTAGAGCATGGCCTCAATCTTTTGATAGGTGGAGTCGTACGTAACAGGGAAGTCGGTATAGAGCTTCATTGTGCTCTTGAGAGACTACTGTAGGTCCAAGAACTTGTTGGTTGTTTGAACAACCCGGCTAATACCCATGTTCGCGACATACAAGACCTGTTAGAACTAGCTCTTCGTAGTCTTGTCCAAGTTCTTTCTTCTCTCCAAATTGTCAATTTGTTCTTTGGACAGCAGTTGGGGTGGAGCCGCAGATGTGGTAGGCAGGTCATCTATGGAGGACCATTGTTGGATGTAATCCGTCAATGTGGCCACTTGTGCCTTAAGCTCATCTTTCGAAACCTTGTCTTGTTTTATCAAGTGCACCACAGTGGCCACTGACTCTTCAAGATGCCCTACCTTTTTCTCTTTGGTAGTAGTTCCTAAATCAATGGTGGAGATTTTGTAGCTTACACTAGCCTGGCCTACCATAGGCATTGCTATCTGCACAGCTCAAGATCCAGAAGCATCCATTGTTACCTTGGATTTGATCTTAGGCTTCTTCTCTTTTCTAATTGCGATCTGTGCTTGGGCTAAGATAGCTTCTAGCCTCGCTCTTAGGTCCTTTGGTGCAAGAATTTTCTTTTCAAGCTGTCTTTCGAGCCATCCAGGCATAACATATTTTTCCTTAGGTGATTCACAATCGCCCTCGCCCTCCTCGGCCAAAACCTCTATTTTCTTATCTCCAAGGGCCCTTTCTTCCATTTAAGCAGCATCTCCTTTTTCTTCATCGGAGTCCTGGACGAACATAAGGCGCTTGATGGGAGGCTTGGTAGGTAATTGCTACCGGGGACTTTCTTCTTTCTCTATTTCCTCACCCATCTTTTCACCAGTTTGCTCAACCTCGTGCACGTGCTCCTTGGGCTGCTCAATTTTGAGGCTCTTGACAATTTGAGCCTCACCCTCAGGCTTATCTTCTCTTGGATTTTCCTCTTGTTGATGTCCTTCTTCTCCAGGAGGCAACCTTTCTGCTTCTTCTTCAGTTCCCTTCAGCTGCCGGGCCATCTCTTTTTCAAGATCGTCATCGAAGGTTTGCATAATGACCCTACCACTGGAATCTTCCTCCTCATCTCCACTCTCAGAAGAGCCTGTTCCTTCCTCTTCGTAGGCCACCTTGTCGATTGTCTGATATTCATACTCCAGGTGTTCGTGGTATTCATCGGCTTCCTCTTAAAATGGCTTCGAGGCCTCTTTCTTCCATCTCTCCCACTCCTCAGAAATCAACATGGTGGCTTCCATCAACGGTGGTCCTGCCGGAGGCTGCGAAGGTTTGGCAGTAGCGAGGACTTGCGTTAGGGCCACTTGAAGAGTGGGATCCATAAGGATCTGGGAGAGCTCAGAAGGGAGACTCTGCATGTGTTTCGAGAAATCCTCAGGCAAGGCAGGAGAGGTCATCGGTGTTGTCACTGTAGCTAATTGGAGTGATGTGGTAGGTGACATTGTAGTGGAGGAAGGAGGAGTAGTTACGACAGAGGAAGAATCAATTACTATTATAGGCTCGGCCAGAGGTGAAGGGGCAAGATGGATAGAGATGTCCACTACCGGCGGGGATGTGGTGACCATGGCTAAAGAGGTAGATGATGGGGCTGTCGAAATAGGAAGAGCCAAAAGAGGCTTTAATTGATCTATACCTTTTGCTTCTTCACCTTTTTGGATTATGGGCTGCTCTGTGGTGCCTCCTGTTTGCTTGAGCCTTTTAGAAGGTGAGCCTCCTGGATCTTTCCTTTTGTATACTTTAGGATCCAGAGATTGCTTTGTTTCTGTTTCTTTCCTCTTCTTAGATTTGGTAATCGGAGGGGACTTGGATGTCCCGCTTGTTGAAGTAGTGGCAGTGGCCTCCTCCGTGGCACTTGGCTCACTTTTGAGCCCTTCATATGTCAGGACCACCCCTTGCCATTTGTATCAGGCCACTTTTCCTTTAAGATATTCTTCGGTTCAGGCCATGATCGGATTGGTTATAATGTCGAGGTCATCGACCTCCTGATCGTCCCAATTGATTATGGGCAGCAGAAAATTAGCGACTGCACTATACCGGGGATTCATTATAATGTCTTCATCCTCTTCTACTTGATCTGGTATAGGGAACAGTTGCACCCTCCTTACGAAGTATGTAGTCATCCGCATGTAGTGCCTGGCACGCACCTCTTTGTCATCCTAGCAATTTTCCCAGAAATCCTCGACATTGTGTAAATTGGCGTACTCTGGCCCTAGTTCTTTCCTTACATGCCCATATGGGTCCATCTGTGGGCGAGGAGTGTGCAATTGGAAGTGGTATTCCACTAGATCCTTTTCTAAATTCCTAGTGCACTGGGGCATTTGCAGTTTGTACATGCCCCAACCAAGGGTCAAGGGATAGGAGATTCCTACCAAGTGTTTGCCGCTGAAGACTGACTATATGTGTTGGAGCTGTCGGGAAAGCTCTAATAGGATGATCTGGTCATTGGGGTACGGGGGAAGTCTCTTCGGTCTTTCAGTGAAACCCTGGGCGCAAATGTAGGTAAACTTAGGGAACTGAAGGAATAGGAAGGCGTATTGTTTCAGAAAATCCCATGCCCTGTGAGAGACTCTTCTCTCAAAATCCCCTCCACGCAGTCAGATGACATGACCAATGAAGGCATCATTGACCCTACAGTACTCCTTAAAATTCCTGAATTGGATCTGGGGATGTCTGTCATAGACTTTCAATTTTCGCCCTGGCTCCTCGTCGGGTGCCACAAACAATCCACTATACTATCTTTGGTCTGCCAAAGAGTAGACTAGATAGGAGTTCATATAGAACTTGGAGCTTTTCTTCACATTGATGAACTGATCATGGAAGCAGTCACTTATCATGCCTCCCCAGTAGAACGAGACCTTCATGGTGACATCCTCATTCTCGCGAATGATCTGCTCAACAAAGTAAACCATCCATTCTTGGAAGAATGTTGCGGTAGGTAGGCCCATTACTCGGCTCAGCATTGTGACTAAGTCATGGTAGTCTTCATGGAAATCACTGCGGAAGAGTTCTTGAGGAACCTTCATGGCACTGCCCCTTTTTTCCTTGAGCCAATGCTGATTTATCAATCTTTTGTAGCCCGTCGGGTTGTCATCCCATGCCGCCTTACATTCCTCTATGGTGGGTGTTTCCATTTCTTCAAAAGTGGGAATGTCGAAGGTCTTTGTAATGCCTTTAGCTGACATATCGCTAAAATATTACCATCCCTGTCGACGATGGTCCTTGTCTCGGTTTGATAGGCCTGCCGACAAGCCATGACTAGCTCAAGGGCAATGAGAGATGGGGGGAAGCCCGCAACTTTTGCGATTCCGCTTTGCCTGATTAGCCTTGCATTCTTGGTTGTTGGGTTGATTCTGACCCTTCGTGTAAACTCATCAATATCAACTTGGCCAATATTGGTGTCTATTATTTCTTTCCAGTCTGTCGTGATTTTTGATCATAGAGGTTCACCCTGGAACTGGAACTTCATCTGGTATTTTTTCTCTTTTCCACGAGAGTCTTGCCCAATTTCTTTCCTTTGTCTTTTTCTACAGCTACCCCCAAGTGTCCTGCACCTGATTCCATATATCTTGCAAGCAAAGGCATAGTCAGTGCAACTGATCATGAAAGATTTGACATTACTCGAAATCTCATGGACAAAATAAACTTTAGACATTTTATCATTCATAAAATCATACTTTTACTTTCAGATGTCATTAGTCCTTCAGTTGAGGGCTTTTAGACAATCCGGGCCCAGAGGCCCGGACTTCCCCGGTAGGAATGCTGTCTTGAAAGGGAAAACGGGGTAGAGAGTCCTGGGAGATTTCTCTCAACTAAATTTTGATGGTTTGAAAGGCTCGAAGCGAAGAGGGTTGAATTTGTGCACGTGGGTCTAGATCAAATTTCAAATTTGAGATCATTTGGATCAATTTAAGAGCATCCAGAGGTACATGGCTGGAAAGCCATCTGGGGTTGGCCATTTGAAACATCCAAGAACAAAGGGAATCTGAGAGATGAAATTCTGGTGTTCGGGACCTAGTGGGTCCAAGGGCGGGCGATAATTTTGCAACTTAAAGTTTTTAGGCCTAAGGAGTCAGGAAGTCGTCACGCCTTCACCATTCAGAACGACAATCGTCAGAAGGAAGTCTAGAGGGGCGACTTGGCAGACTGGACTTGATACCTAGCCTGGGCGTTTGATTTTCCCATTAAGTTTTCACGGCAAGCAAGAGGGCAGAGCCTGGAGGTCAAAAAGGAGGGTGTGATTTTCTCTTTTGGGACGACGGAGATGGGACAGAGTCTCGGTGGTCGGAGCCCAACAAGGGCGAGGATGCAACAAATCAGTTTTCTTTCTCACAGCGACCATGTTTGAGACCCACGTTGAATGCCTAATTTGTTTAATAATTCCTCCATCTCTGAGCTTTTCCAATTCCTCTTGCATCTTAGGCTCCAATGTTGGATTTATGGGTATTTTCTTTTATCTGAATGGCTTAGCATCTAGCTTCAATGGTATTTCATGCTAAAACAAATCTTCCCTGTATGCTTTTAGATCTTCATAAGACCAGGCAAACACATGTTTATTTTTTCTCAGCAACTCTATCAACATTCTTCTAATTGTAGAGCTTATCTTCTTCCCTATGTACACATTTCTTGGTGCAATTTTAGTTTCCAAGTTAATCTCTTCAATATCCTCCCTTTTAACTGGTGTTTGCTTCATGAGAGATCGATCATTTCCGTCATACACCCTCTCCAATGCCACTAAGCCTTTAGGAAGCTTATTTGTTTTAAGCTGTAAGATCTCCTTTCTAAATACTGTTTGCTTCCCATCCACTTCTTCAACAAAGGCATTGAAGTCAATCTCTTGGGCTTCATATTGATCTATACAATGGAGGAATTTCAAAAGGTCAGTATCATCATTAAATACCTACCAACTATATATGTTATCAGGCATAGTAGGCCTTGTCTTGAACTCAATTTGTGATACTCCAACCAATGTAATGTCATCTCTTTTCAGCGCCACATTTGCTGGAAAGTCTGCCATTATGTTCTTTGACCTATCAATCCACTCAATTAAGAAGGCATCAAACAACTCAATTGTGTACCACACAACATTCCTATACTGTTTCAGTCTTTTATGTTTTGCTGCATACTTTGACTTAATTTGTGAAACAACCAACTCAAAATCCCCTAAAACAGCCAACAACTTGATTTTATGTTTCACAGCTATGTTCAAACCTGTCAATAAAGCTTCATATTCCGCCACATTGTTTGTACATTCAAATGTCAACATGAATGAATATTTAAATGTAATACCTTCAGGTGAAACAAACACAATCCCAGCCCCATTACCTTCTTGACTGCATGCTCCATCAAAATACATTTTCCATACATCATTGCAATTTTGTGCCACATGCTTCTCAATTGGATCACTATTGGTTAATTCTGGTTGGGATGATTCTATCTTAAAACTTCCAAGATCAACATCATAAAAACAATTGATTTGATCTTGTGGTACACACTCAACAACCTGGTTCATCCTTGGCTCCCTGTATAACTTCACTTCCTGACCATTTACCAGAATTGTTGCATAAGAGAGATCAAACTGAACATTTCCACCAACTGCTGCCATCCATTGTCTTGATAGAAGCATTCCAAACTGAGGAGTGTTAATTACTGTTATATCAATGTTATATGCCACCTGAGGATAAGTAGCAAGCTTGACTTCAACATCTTTCATTATACCCACCACAGGAATAGGTCGATTATCCATTGCATAGAACTTTCCTCCATTTGTGTCAACCCACATGCCAAGTTGCTTCATAACTCCTACTGGCATGATATTTATAGCAGCACTAGAGTCTATCATGCAATTTCTCAGCAGTTTTTTATTTATGAGTAATGTAGTAAAAAAAGGATCAATTTGTGGGGGACTCAATAATGAATTACTAAAGCATACTTCTGGGATATTCACTTTCTCTTGCTTATTAATAGTTTTAGTGGCCATCTTACTTTTAGAATTCACATGTCCGTCATTCCCATTTGTTATTAATTGGACAACACTATCTTTGTATTCCTTAATTTTCATCATCTCAAGTAGTGGAACAAACATCTTTACCTAAGAAAAAACCTGAGTGAAGTCAAAAGAAGAACCCTCCACTTTAACCACTTTCTTTTGCTCTGACGTTTCTCCTTTGTTTTCTTCCTTTTCTCTTTTACTTGGCTGATTGGGCCTTTGCATTTCTTTGTGTAATTCCTTCACTTCCTCCTTTGGGACAGGCTTCTGTTCACTTTTATCATGTTGTTTATTTTCATCCCTTTTCACAGTTCCTTGTGTCGCCTTTTTCTCTTTCATAAAGATTCCTCTAGGGACACCTTCCTTCTCATTTACTATCATATTTCTTAGTCTCTCTATCTCCTCTTCAGTAAGTTTCCTCATACTACATTGAGTAGGTACCTCAATAGAATGTGGCTCTATATAATCTTCTTCAGATTCATAAAGGATCTGTTGTTCAGCCATGTGGACATTGTATTTCTGATTTGAAACATCAGACTCATAACCTTCATCCTCTAAAGATGAGTATCTCTCCTCAACATGGTGAAAACTATTTTTAGTCAAATACACTGTGTGATCTTCTCCACTGTTTCCCATCAACATCCCTTCTTCTTGCATTCTTTGGGATACAACACAATAATCTGGGGAATGTGGCTTATCACAAACTTCACATAAATAATTGTTATTCACCATATAGGTTCCCTTCTTCCTCAATGGATTAGGAGTTTCTTTGCTTCTAGGCCTATTTGTTATAGGTTTTCCATCCTTCCAGTTTGTGTTATAAGGCATGCCATGTAACCTCAGCCTTTCATTCATGTATGTGTTCTCCTGTTTGTATTGATAATTATTGGTTTGTTGGGGAGCCCTATGATTGTCTCTTTTATCAATTATCTCAACAGCCCTCCTATTATTTTCAATTGTTAATGTTGTCTTCTAGGCTTTAGCCAAATCTCTTGGGAACCTATTTCTTAGTTCATACCCTGTTTTAGGATCGAACGCATTCAAATAAACACTCAATGCCACAGAGTTTGGCAATTTTGATCCAGGAGGTATTTTATTCTATAGTTTATTGAATCTTCTATTGAAATTATAAATTGAATCATTTTGATTTTTCTAAATTCGCATCAATTCATGAAGAGAAGCATCAGGTGCACTTTCATTCCCATATTGCTCGAGGAATTGGTCCTGAAATATTTGGAGAGAATCAATAGAGGCTGTTGTAAGGCTGTTGAACCAATCTCTAGCTTCTTTAGTAAGTGACATCATGAATAACCTCATATGTAGATCTTCATAAGGTACATCCAAATCTTGAATGAAGGCATTGAAACTCCTTAAATGGTCTTCAGCAGAAATTGCACTACTCCCTATAAACTTAGGCACCAGACCTCTCCAACTGCCATCCATAGGGTAAGGGTATAATTGAAACCCTGCTAAATCAAACTGTCTGATCATTGTTGTATACTGGTGAGGAGGAGGGTTAGGTGGGTATTGATACATTGGGTTATTATATTGTGTATTATGATGTGGCATATATTGCTGACCATGAGGTGGCTGAACATTTGTATATTGTGTGGGAATATGAGGTGGATGATTTGGCTGTCTGTATTGATTCCCTACTTGATGGTGAGGGACCCTTGGTGGTTCAGAAGGCCCTGCACCATGATTACCCTGTTTATGAGGTGGTACATACTTTGGGGGAAAACTAGCTGTATGAGTAATGTTTTGAGTTTTCTGCAATTTGAATTCTCTCATTGCTTGTATCATCTGGGCCTTCTCCTATTCTTCTCTCTCCTTTCTTTGAGATTCAAACCGTGCTTTTACTTCTTCATAAGTTAAAGATTCATAATCTTCTTGAGGAGTTTCTTGATCGATGGGTCCATTCTAATTACCTTCCATTTTTTGATCATATTCATGTTGAATTCTGATTCGTTCAACCTCGAGTTTAGCCCTAAATTCAGCCTGTTTCTGAGGGTCGTAAAAAGGATTTCTTTGATCTTCTGGGGTACAAGGCTCTACACTTGAATCATTTTCCATGTATCAAAGCGACCATATGTTTCAAAATGTGATTTTCATGATTTGTCTTTGTTCGTCATGCACATGTCCTCACTTATCCCTTTAACCTTGTCAACCTTATCATCCTTGTGTGTCCACTTACTACTGCTAGCAGGGGCTCCAGTATGACCTCCCCTATATTGAGATCTTCTTCCATTCATGTTACAATGTTTTATCAAAGTCACCACTCACTTTCTTAAAAGTGAGAAAATATTAGTTTTTTATTATTCCTAGCGTAGTCTATATTTTGTTTCTGACTCTATGATTAAGGCATAGATTCTAAAGTTAATTCCCCAGTAGAGTCGCCAATTTGTTAGCTCTCAAAAATGCAGGTAAAGGGTACCTCAAGAGGCTGCCAATCTCTTGATACGTTTTAGGGTAACAGACAAGGTTAAATGACTTGAACCTTCTACTCTTCAGGTGCTGCTAGACCTAGGCGGGTGTACTTATATGAATTGGGCAGACTTGACTTATGATCTTCTCTCTTACAATGATTTTTCCATGATGGCAGATGGAAATGGACAAACGAAATCAAATTTGGTATAAATTGTATACCAATATTCAAAACTAAATCCTAATATGCTCAGTTAACAGATGTAAAAAAGGATTGAATAAAACTGAATGATGAAACTATGGACACTAGTGCCTTATAGGGTATGCGGAGTCAAGAGAAATCTGAAACAAGTACTTCGTTCTAGCAGAAATTCAAGTTGTTTAGCATTTGATTTGGTTTATAACTTGTATAAACACGCAAGGTTATGATTACTGAGTTCTTCTTAGTGATCCAATTGACATTCTCTGATTACTATGATCAATTTAAAGGATTTAATCTTTACTGGAAAGAACCAATCAATTGACCATATAGATGCAGCAAATGTGCACTGAAAAACTGGATATAAACTTGTTACACCAATTTAAATAACCAAAAAAAACACCACACTGGAGACAACTTCAATAATGCTTTCAACGAACACCATAAACAACTGATACTGGAAACAACTGCACCATATTATTAGATTTCAATTGCTATCTCCATGATTTGAAACATGCAGCATAGTCTCATATTGACGAAACATTGTATTACACTGTATATTTTCTATCCTCTATCCTATTCTAATTATCGCTTCTTCTATTTCATTTTCGAAATGGATATTTATACATTGAGAATACGAAAGGACGCGTCCTTTCAGAAATTGGAAATGTCATATGTTTACATAAAAAAGATTAGAGGATAATTAAGCTCTATTTAGCCACAAGTTAGTTTT
Source organism: Sequoia sempervirens (assembly GCA_007258455.2). NCBI lineage: Eukaryota > Viridiplantae > Streptophyta > Pinopsida > Cupressales > Cupressaceae > Sequoia > Sequoia sempervirens. The sequence goes on along the minus strand of VDFB02353493.1, from coordinate 157,788,935 downwards.
AGCAAGATGATCCAAATAATCCTGGCGCTCGTATGTATCCACATCTCCAACTGCATTCCGGATCGTGATTTCCATCTTTATCATCTTCTCATTCTGCTCGCTCACTTCTTCTAATGTTGTATCCTCCGCAGAAGCTATCCTCATGACTTCATTTAGCAATGATTCACTCTCATTCTTCCATCTAGTAGCTTCTTTCAGTTCCCCCTTGTCATCAGAGAATGCAATCAACATTTTCTTGGTAGCATTTATCAACCCCTATTCGTCCCCTTGCAGCTCATTGTAGAAGTTTCGATGTAAATTTATAATATGATTTGCAGCCTCAATTGCTGCACTATTAGAAGCATCTCTTTGGTCTATTTCATGAAACTTCTCCATAATCCATCCATCCATCCTTTTATGTTCCTTTAATGCAACAAGGGTATGTGAATGTTTGCCCCAAAGTTTATTCAACCAAGGTGTTAAACTATCCTGCCTTTTCTTGATTTTTGCTACAGTTGCATCATGCTTTCCCTAGGAATAAGCACTTGATCCTACCCAATGATCCTTTGTTTGAGAGCTTTCTCCTTGAGTGAGCATCTTGGTTGGCCCCATTGAAATGCCTACCAAATGTTTTAATCTATCATTTTCTCTCAACATTCTTTCATTATTTGCTTTATACATCTCCTTCTCTTTTATCAACATTTGTATTTGTGCTTTGTTCAATTTTGCAATATTTACACCAATTTTAGTAGTAGCTACAGGATCAGCTTCCCCAACCTTCAAATTCATGACATGTCCAAAATATTTTTCAGTGTCGATGACAACTAACTTCCTATGGGGTGGATATAAGGCCCAAATCATCAATGACCCTTCATCAGTATTGTATTTTGATCTAGCATACATCTCTGTTACACCTTCTTTGTCAAGCTTGTGTGTAGCATTGTTGTCCCTTAAGAAACTATCAAAGACAAGGGCAGAATTGAGATCTAGCCTAGGAAAGATCATGACACCAGCATCTTGCAACATTTTCCTCCCCTTTTCAGGGGTCATACCTGTCATTTCTTCATCCACAGATTTTCTCAATTGATTCAGCAATTGTTCTTCATTCCATGTAGTAACATCATCAACTTTATCCCTTATTTCTTTCCCTTTCTGCTTGTACAGAAATTCCTTGAACTCTGGGGAATTTATGAACTCATCATTTGAGACAAATGATCTATATTCAATATTTCTGACATCTGCATCTCCACTTTCTTCAACACACAATTCTCTGATTGGGAAAACATACTACTGAGTTCTGAACCTGGATACTTTTTCAGGTTGGCTTTGTGGAACATTATCTTTAGGTGTCTCCTCCTCCTCATAAGATAACAACTCAACATCTTGAAATCCTTGATTATATCTTTCAACTACCATTTCAGCTTCATCTTCCTCCAGATTCTGAATCATATCATCAAAGGGATAAGGCACATGCTGATACTTTCCAAAGTTTATCTTCTCTTTGGCATAATTAATATACCCTTCTAGGTCAAAGTTCTTCTTGGGTGCTCCTCTCTTCATATTGTACTAAAGTAGTTTGTCAAGGATCAAATTGTATCCTTCCTTGGCCAACATAGTGAAATCACCAAAGCACAATGAGCTAGGCATAAAAGCCTGCTTCCCAAAAGAGCTGAAATTCATTACACTACAGTAATCCATCTGTCTGACAATCTCTAGATATGCAATCCTGTTTGGAACTGTCTTTGGAAAAATGAAAGGGGCATCTTCAAACCCATAGACTCTGATCATTGTAGCTCCCTCCAAACAATACCAATCTCCCCAGTTATGATCAACCGACCCATTGAAATCTTTTGGCCAAAGAAATATCTTTATCTCATCAGATAATGAATAATTATAGGGATATGTATACAATCTGTACAATGTTCTCACAAAATATTCCTCAAAATGAATGAAACTAGCATTAGCAAACTTGCTATCCCAAATAGCAGTCAACAACTAAACTGGTAATGCTTCACCATCTTTACCAATTTGAGAGATTCTCATTTCTGGAGGCCATACTCCTAACTCCTATCCAAAATATAGTACCAGATGCATCAACAATGAATAATGCCTGAGATAAAAAGTAGATGATCCACCTTTTATAGCCATCAGTTTTGAATCAAGCCCCTTAGAAATGTATGAGGCATAGTCAAATGGCCGAGAATTATGATACTGGATATCTCATGTGATAATCATGGGCACAATTGACATGTATTCTGGGGCATCCATTCCCAATACTTGGCACACTAAGAAGTAGGTGTATTTCATATAAGGTTCAAATAGGTCCACATGATAAGGAGGTCCCTCACTATCCTGCAGAGGATCTGGTTTGCTGCCTTGTTTAACTTTTTGAATTGGCAACCTCCAACCCTTATAGATTGTATCCATTGTCGAGAATTCCTTCTCCAATTCCTTGTGTATGATCTCCTCATTGCAAAACCTTTCCAAATTGAAAACTTGCCCAATTGCCTCTTTTGAAAGATATATTTGTGGTTTTCCAGATGGGTTACATATAGCTTTATGCTTCAGGTCATAGTGATCAGCCAACAATTTTACTAATTCAGCATTCACAAATACGTTAGGGCACACCAGTTTTCCTACATTCAGCTTCCATGGGTTGCAAACTGGTTCAAAACGGCTTCTCCGATGATAATGGAAATTGAACAATTTATACCCCCTTATGGTAGTCCAGACATCTCCTATGAATTTGCACTTATCCTCAAGTTTATCAATTTCTACCCTAAGTTGTGCAAACCTTCTAGCTCTAGGCCCTGAACCAGGCAACTGATCAATGAGGTTCTGGTTTAATATTCATTCTGTGCCCTCATGTTCTGTCTCAGTTTTCTGTTTCTTTCCTTTTGGCTGACTACTTTCACCAAGTTTTCTACTTTTAACTTTTCTAGAACCAGGGGACTCCATTCTTCAAGATTACAGAACTTAAAATTTGGAAAGCTAAGATGCAGTCACTTACAGTATATTGCTCGAGCTCCTCAAGCTAGAAGATGTCATGGTTCTCTGTTCGCGTTGCTGACTCTTCTGCAATCAATTCAACACAAATGTGTTTGATTACACTTACCCTGTTATATCCCTTCGCGCCATTAATGTGTCAGTTGAAGCACGAATGAAGAGTTATTTGAAACTTGCACTGTCACATCAAGTGTCTTGTCGGTGAGAGATTTTCAAATCTGGGGCGAAATCTTCTTTGCAACGTTCATTAGATCTTTCGCCGAAGCATCCTGTAGTCACACTGAAGGCCAATGTCTCATCGACAATCATCCTTTAGTTCTTTGTATTTCATTGCGACCTTTAGAGTCAGGGAGACGTCTCACAGACAATACTTTTTCTCGCCAAGATGTATTCTTTTGTTTCATGTGGGTCACTGTAACATTCTTTTTTTGGGGAGACGTCCCATAGATATCTTATGTCTCGCCGAAAAATCTCCTTAAGTTCACTTCTTGTCGCCGTGACAATATTATTCTCTCACCGATGAAATTAATCTTACCGATGAAATAAATTTCATCGGCAAGACCTATGAATCCTCGAAAAGACTCATACCGATGCCAAATGTCTCGACGAACCCGTTCCTCCAGATTACTCTATTCGGTGAGACTCTCCCCGAAGTATTCTTTTGGTGTAACCTTCAATTTTCGGTGGAACTCATGCCGAAGACTTCTTCTCTCACCGATGCAATTCTCTATCAGTATGACATTTGAGTCGGCAAGGCCTCATAGCTTCTCCCCAATAGCTTTTTGACGAAACCCCTTTGCGCCTTATCAGCAAGACCCAATACTTTCGGTAAGACATTACTCCGATAGTCTTTTGTTTGGCCGATACATCACTCCATGCGTTAGTCGGTGAGACATACATGAGTTTTATATGATTCACACCGATAACAATTCTCTTGCCGATATGACTTTTCTGTCACCGAAACAAAAGATGTGTCCTACCGAAAATCTGCAACAAGTATACATTAGTGAAAAATATGGGTCGGGGAGACCTTCACCCTGTCATGCTGATATGGGTAATATAATGAAATATCAAGGAATAGATAAATTCTAATGGATCATATGACAAAATATGAGCGAGATGACATGAGGAAGGAATTTTATGCTTATGATGAGGACCTATTTTGGAAACTCATGAATGCAATTGACTATGAAAATTTCAAAAATTTACAGTTCTAACAGGACTCCTCTGGCAAGCTCTCTGATCCCTCTGGAAAACCTGACAAATGAAAATGACAGGCTAGGATGCAATATTTATACCCCCTACCATTAATGGCCTCATTAAATGCAAGTACGGAAAACAATTTGGTTGGTGGATTTGAACTCACAAACGGCGGCAGGAGGTCTGGGGTCCGGGGGCCGGAAAGACGCAAGGCAGCGGCCGTTTAAAATTTATTTTGCAAACTGATGGCCAAGAGGATCTCGGGACCCGGAGGGAAAAGTTTCACCAAAGGTTCGCCATTTTGGAATTTAGTTTGGAAACCACTGGCAGCGAAAGGGAACTTGGGGCTCGGAGGGCAGAGTTCCGTCAGTGATTTGTCGTTAGGAATGGCGAAGTCCTCACGGAATTCCAAGAGTGGAAGTCGGGAGGGTTGGGCCCAGAGGGGGCAAAAGCAGCAAAGAAAATTTTCAATTTTCTCCAGACGAAAAACAGGGAGCCGGGTCCTGTGGCCCGAGGAGGCGGAAGCCTTTCGCCGTTCGAAACGACGAAGTCAAGGTGGAAACCCGGCCAGGGAAACCCGGCAGGCCCCAAGGCCGCTAGCAGAGGCAAACTACTAAGGAGACTCCGCAAGGCACCAGGAGTTGACAAAATTGAAGGGGAAAAACACGGTCAACTTAAGATGAGACTTTGGAGGTATGTTGACCACCCAGGACACCAAAACGGGGGCACACAAAATGAGGTGGCGACAAAAATGACCCGACAAGACGAAAGAAAAAGAGGGTCCCCGTTCCGAACGGGCGTGTGTGCTGAGGGAACAATAGTTACCACCTTCAGACAAAGAACTTTGGATATTCTTTACACAAGTAGCTAACAAAGATTTATCATTAGCTATCATCCCTTTCAACCTACTGAACCTTTTACCATCAAACTCCTTCTGAACCTTATCCATAGTTGCCTTCTCAAGTGACTCAAAATGAGTACTTATAGATTTTACAAGCTTCTTCAACTAACTGGATGGAGAATCGGATGAATCCTTGACATATGAAGGCATGATCTTCTCCAGAATACCAAATGCAAGATTCAATAGCTCACTATCTTCAATATGTGATTTTAGAATTTCTTCCCTTGCCTTGGCCTGTGCAAATGATGCAAATTTTAGTTTCTCAATCAAAGAGAAAGTAGCCAAGTTGATAGGACCTCTAATGAATTCAAGATCAAACTCTTCCTGTTTCTCTTCTAGAAACTCCTTCACTGCCTTAGCAGTGTCTCTTGCTTCCACAAGAACTTCTTTCACTTCATCCTTCTTCTCTTCAGGCACTGATTCTTCCTGGGCTTTAGGAATCTCGTTTTCTTCAACCGACACTACTTTAGGAGCTTCAGTCTCCATACGAATCTCAACATCATGTATATCTAGAGGATTTAGAGTGTCCTCAAATGTATCTTCTTTTCCCTCTTCTGCTACTAGACCAGATGAAACATCTTCATCATGCACTTCTTTAGAAACAATATTGTACCTGTTCTTTAATAGAATTGCCTTGAGGATTTTCTCAGTATCCTTTGCAACTTCTTTAGTCTGTCCAATCATTAGCTTGTTCATCCTTGTTTTTCTCTTGAAATCCCTTTTTGCTTCATTTAGTATATTCTTAATTTCTTCTAATGACATCACCAGACACAGATCAACAAGTATTTGTTCTCTCATTTGTTCTTCTTATGTCCTTGCACTCACTTTTCTCATTTCTAAAACTTCATATAGACTTTTAGGTAATGCAGACATTATTTCAATAAGAGTCATATTGAAATTATTCAAGTACTTTATTGAAGCTTCCTCAAGAACTCTTTGACCAGCACTATCAAAGGTGGCATACCATTCACAAAGAGGCCTAAGATTACCATCCTTAATCAATTCCTTCTCCACTTCTTCTATAGACATACCTAATTTGTCTATTTTCATCTTTTTCTTTCCTTTCTCTTCATTGGAGGGCTTGTCCTTAGAGACTTTTGTTTCCTTTGTGCCCTTTTGCTTGATTTGTCTTATCTCTTCATTAGATTTAATCTCTTCATCTTTAGAAACAACAACATAAACTCTTGTTCTTGTGTCCTTCCCTTTTCCTTTTCTCCCAGATGACTTGGCTTGAGCTTTCACAGTACTTGACTTCTTTGCAGGACCAAATGAGAGAGTAGAGCTTCTTGTAGATCTAGTTCGGGCAAAGGATTCTCCTAGACTAGCAGATTCAGTTTTAGTTAACTCTCCTGCTTCAACTTCTTCTCTCTTTCTTCTAGCTTCTCTCACAACTTCTACAAATATACCCATGCTCTCTGCAAAGGCTTCTACTTCCTTCCTTACTCTACGGAGTATCATTGTCTTCTTCAACTACTCATGTACTTGCATATCTTTTTCTTCATAGGTTCCAAACCTCTCTTCTGTCGGATCCTGAGGTTTACTCAAAAAATGTTTTGCATATAGCTCCAGGATGTTCTCAACTTCATAGCCCATTGGCATAATCTAGACCGTTCTAGGATCTGTAGCTTCCATCAAGCATTGATCAATGCCAACCATAAAACAAATTGTGTCCTTATACTTCTGAACAATAGAAGTAGGAATTCTTTCTCTTGCTTGCATTTCATTCTAAAAGCTCTTGAAATAACTCCAAATTGTAGTTTTACTAGCTTTACTATCACCAACTTTGTGCAAGATATATCTAATTTGAACAACTACAGGCTTATTTTCTTGCCAATGTACTTTTCCAAATCTTGAAACTTCATTCATGAAATAGAGGAATAAACACAACAACAGATTACCATATTTGAAGGAATTCTTCTTGTCTTTCTTGATCTTGCGAAGATTCTCCATTAACTAGCTTCTGAGTAACTCACATAGATCATACTCTACATTCTCCTTCACCATCTGATATGTTGCATAAATAGCTATACCGGATACAAAATTATCCCAGCTAGAATGATAGATCTTGTAACCAATGACCATAGATGCAAATTTGGCATCCACTTCAATGATATCATCAATTGTCATAGCTCTTTTATCAAACATTGAACTGGTTGCATCAATAACTATCTGATTCTTCACGGACTTCAAGATCGGCAACCCACCAGAGGAATTTACACCTATAATAACTCTTATGGCTTCTTTTGTAATCTTAAAAGGTTGACTCAACCACATAAATTCATCATGAACTCAGCTCAAAATATACCGGACCCACTCGTTTTCTTCAAACACAGGAAATTTTATAATTTGCGTGAATTTCTTCTCCTCTAGGGTTTTGAATTCGGGCTTTACCTTGAAATCTTCTCCAACTATATGGTTTGAGTACAAATTCAACAATTGTGAGCTTCCTAACTCCTCAATATTAGCATGAATGCATGCCCTAATGTCTTCAATATGCAAGACATCGTACAGAACAAATGAAAATACGCCCAAGGGCTCGGTCTCAACAGATTTGAAAGGATGCCACTTGAATTTCGGATGGGGTCTATCCTTGATATCAACTACCAACAGAGCTGCCATTTTCACAAATTCACAAGTTCACAAGTTTTCCTGATAAATACCTTTTCGCCGGATTAGGGTTTGATTACCGAATCACCTTCACACTTGAATCTTCGCCAAACTTCACCGAAGTTCACTTCACAGCTCTCCAAACTTCTTCCTCTCAAAGTGAAAAGTGACAAATGAAGAATACAAATGACATTTTATCATTTGCACACCTAAATTTTTGTTGCAATAAATGCTTTTTCCCTAACTCATCTGGATACCCTGTTTCCACACTCTATGAAAGACAACTCTTCTGTGGATCTTCAATTCTACATAAATACTCTCTCCAACTATTCAATAGCATCTGTAGATCATCAATGCAATCACTACACTCATCCACATCCCGATACCAACAACTAGTAGGGGGTTTCAATATTTTTTTTTAGAACTCCCCCTAGGCCAGAGGCCTTAACCTAATTCCTAGAAGAATTAACAGAAGAATTTCCAAACCTTGATTTTGGTGCTGACTCATTCCCTACAACAGAAGGACTCTTCTTCACCCATATCTTCTTCATTTTCTTCCTAATTTCATCTGTAGTAACCTTTCCTTTCCCCTTTTCATCCTTTTGCATGTTTCTCCTTTGATTTTCTAGACCTCTTCTACAAAGTCTAGCAATGTGACCGGATTTGTTGCAATTGTAGCACAACACATTTCTTTGTCTAGACTAGTTGTTCCATTGATTTTTTTTTTATCTGCACTGGTTAGCAATATGGCCAAATCTATTGCATGTATAACATTTGACATCTCTATAAAAGTTGTTCATCATATTTCTATATTCATTTGACTTATGACCATACTTATTGCAATTGAAGCACTTACCAAAAAATGATAGACCACTTGAATTCATTCTACTTCTACATTGAGTAGCCATATGACCAAATTTATTGCAAGCAAAACAATAACCATTGAACCTTTGAGCATTAGGTTGTCTTACCAGATACCTTCCAGCTTTTTTCATTTGATTTCCTTGCCTGAGTCTCCTTTGTTCAGATCTAGAACTTTCTCCTTCCTCATATCCAATACCTCACTTGTCACCTTCAATCCTATGACTTTTAATCAGTTCATCAAGCTTGGCTGAGCTAATCTTGAACTTCTCCTTGAATTCATTTGCAGCAACAAGTTCATCTCTAAGATCAACAATTTGCTTCTCAATCTCTTCTTCATTATTTTTGGATTGTTCCAATTCAAGCTGCAACTGATTGAATCCATCAATAATTCAGTTGCATTCTTCAGATTTTTCTTTCAAGGAATGAGCAAGCTTTTCTTCATTCTTCTTCCTGTCTTCAGTCTCCATGGTCATCCTCATCACAATAGATTCCATCTCATGCTTCAAGACATCATTTTCTCTGAAAAACTTTTCACACTCTTCTATCTTTTCCTTTAGGGCTTGACTTAGTTGTTCATATTCCATGCTTTTAAACTCTTTCTGCTTGATCTAATCACAGAGTTCCCTTCTCTTCTCCCTTGACTCATTGATTTTATCTTTCAATGATTGAATGAACTTCTCAGCATTCTTGAGACTTGCATGTAAATCCTAAACTTCATATTTGGACTGATCAAGATCATCTAGGGCCACAAAAAGTTGTTGTTGAAGACAGCTTGAATCCATTGAATTACTTTCCCAGATCTTCCCCAAGCTTTTAAACTTCTTCCGAGGAACTAGGATCTAATACCAATTTTTGGAATCAAGGAACACTGAGAGGGGGGGTGAAGCAGTTTTCTTCAATTTTTAACTTTATTAATCTGATCTTTAAAGTAATGATAACATTCAAGCAAAAGAAATATGCATGAACATAAAGCAAGCAACCACAACACCATAACACAAGGATTTTTACATGGAAACCCTGTTAGGGGAAAAACCATGGTGGAGGTCAATCCACAATATGATCTGAGTATACTCAAAAAGATGTTAACAAAAATGGGAATGCACTTGCATTCAAGCACACTTCTTAGAGCTCACAGCTCAAAGCTCACAGCTCAAAAATAGAAAGGCTCACTACCTTACAATCAATTTCAAAATACAACTAGAGTGGTGAAATATGAAATAGAATCTACAAATGCTTGAGAATAGTTCCGGTTAAGCTCATCAATCAAATTCTTTGACCTTCTATCTGATTCTACTCTTCTGCTCTGTTCTGCTTCAACTCTCATCACAAATCCTTTTATGCACAAGTGAAACTGTGCATAATTGCTCTACAATCCTTTTTATTTTGCATCACACACTGACACACTTCGTACATATATCAAAATGATAAAATCGATCACTTATATATATCTACAACTAAAGATTTAATCACTACATGTAGGCTCCAACAAAATATGAAATATTTACAAACTGTCGGCTCAATCCATAATTAAATTTCAATGCGTACCAACCAAACTTGGCCACAACATAGTGAGGACCCAAATGAACATGCTCAAACACAAAAACACTTAAACAATTACTCCTCAAATATCTGCAACAACTATATTCACTTAGTCGTCCTTCAAGCACTGTTAAACATAAAATTAATCAACCGGATCTTCTAACTTGCACACAGATCAATATGAGGCTCTAAGATTCAATAATAACATAGATCATACACCAAAAACCTTCCCTGAGATCCACAACTAAAAATGGTAACATAAAATTCCATGTGAATCGATGAACACAATTCTGTCGGATGCTCTGTTCTAACTTGACAGATAATTAGAAAACTTTGATCTGACTTCTAGTAGGATCAAATGATGACGTGTGGATCGAATCACTGACTAGGTTTTCCATTAATGACAACACCATATGACATGTGCAGTGTCTCTTTCCAACATCAATATCTTCCATCATTGGCTTTGCATATGCCTCCTAACTTCTTTTGAATTAATACAAAATCACCAAATATGAGACTAATCCAAAATCCTAATATTAGCTTAATCTAAATCTTTATCTAAGCTTAATCTAAATCATAATCTAAGCTTAATCCAAATCCTAATCTAAGCTTAATTTGAATCCAAATTTTAGCTTAATCCAAATCTAAATTTAAGCTTAATCTAAATCCTAATTTGAGATTTAGTGAATCAAACTTGATATCTTTTGATATCGAAACAAATCTTAAGATCTCTTCTTCTATTTTCTTCTAATCCATTCCCATCCAATCTTATCTTTCATACCCATCAAACTCATCAAAAAATATCATGGACACATTTTTCTATGAGTCCCCACATCATACCCATCCTCAAAACCCACCCCATTTTGATGATGATGATGATGATAGTCTTGTTGATCAATATGAGTATTAAATAGAACCCCTTGATTTAATCATCACTAGCAAGCTTCCACCACTTACCCATTCTTTTTGACAAAGTAATAGCTAACACAAACTATCCCATAATATCTCCACGCATTTTTTTTAGTCATTCACATGCTACATTTGACAAGGGAATTCCATTATATATCTCATCCATGTCTCCCTCTTATCCCTCACCCATGTATCCCTCTCATCCAACATCCATACCTCCATATTGTTCCCTAGTCATATCCCAACCTCCATCTTTGTACAACAAAACCATCACCTCCACCTACAATCCAAATCCCTTATCTGCAAATCCCCCAATCCATAATAGTAGTCCTAAAATCCATAATCCTAGCCCTAAAATCCATAATCCTAACCCTCCATCTAATCCCAAACCCTCACTCCATAATCCTAATCCTCTAATCCATAATCCTAACCCTCCATCTAATCCTAATCCCCCATCTAAGCCTATTCCCACTTTTAAAAGTTATGAAACCAAAACTGACCATTAATGACATTATGAAACATGTTAGGGCATTATGGAGAGAATGGAAAAAGAGTGGGAATATAATAGATGAGGGTCAGAGATACCACAAGACTCATACCACAAGTTGGGATTTTGGGGGTTGAGCAATAGGTGTGCTAGTAAATATAGGTCTTAAATTCTAATAGATATAAAGGAAGAGCAAGGGAAGGATGGAAGGAATGATGGGATGAATAAGTCTAAAAGTATGATGTGACCAAGGAAATATTGGACTTAGATAGGAAAGCATGCCTAGATGATAAATTTTGAAATTCTAATGACTAACAAACACTTAGAATATTGAGCATGACTTCAAACTCAAAGACATTGGGGATCTTATAAAAACACTGAGGGAAAGAAGAGAAAGAACACACACAAAATGGGACAAGGGGAGATGTGAAAAATAGCAAATGGGCAATTTGGTTCATAACATAGATTATTCCAAAAAAGGGACATGACAAGTTTGTCTTGCGTAAAATTCTTTTCCTTCAAGAAATGCAAAATCAAATTTTCTAGAACTCATATTTACCCAAACAACACCCTCTATAGGCAAGTTCTTCTCATGAACTAGTTGATTTGTGATGACTTCACATCCCAAAATGTCCATCCTTGTGATGATGATGGTATCCATTGTCCTTATAAGCAACACTCCACAACCTATAAAGACTAATTCAATGTAGGATGGTATATCATAAACACACATTACCATGCATCAAAAAATTACAAGGGATGGATTTTGGGGCCCATTACAATAATACTCTCCAAAGTGAAACCATTTAATCCATGTTAATATGTTTGAGACATATTCCCTAAAGTTTCCTCCAAACCTTTTATTTTCTATTTTTATTGGACCAAAAACTTGTATTTGATAACATCTTCTAGTATTGAGCTTTGCACCTATCAAATGAAATAATGTCTACCAACAATTATCGAAATTACACTACCTCCATTATTGACAATAATTTGAGGAAACCCATGTAATTTATTCATTTCATCTATAACAGCATAAATTTGATCTTTACCATACAACTTGGGGAGACTCCTGATGGAATATGTGAATACCCTTTCCAAAAATTGATGGGATATAAGCAAAGGTGGTAATAGGTTTGGAGGAAGCACACACTCTTCATTTTGATGGTGGGTAGTGTACTTATGATTTGTGTGAAAAATCCATCCTAAAATCACTTCCATGTGAATCTCTCTCCCTTTTTCCTATGATTTGTGCAAGATTTGGAGTGTCTTACCATGGGCGTATCATGTAATACCTTCAAAATATTTTGTTTCATCCCATAATTAAATAAATGATTTTATTTCTTCATAACGTGTGAAACCATTTGATCTCACTCTATGATAATCCTTCTCATTTATATGTAAGATGTTAGTAGCAAATGTATGCTAGGTATATTCCACCTCAATAAAATTCCATCCTACTTTTGAGAATTTGCAATTCCCCATCCTTAGATCTTCTTGTAATGTATTCAAATTTTTCTACGTTTTTATGATATTATCACAAACTAAGAAACTTGAAGTAGATGATATCCTTGCATTCAAATCAAATAAGGGATTATCAACAATCCAAAGGAAACTGGGATTATCAACAATCCAAAGGAAACTGAAAAAGAGATTAAAAATTATTCATTTTTTCTTCTTAAAGTCTTCTTCATGCTAATCTAGATCTAGGTAGTTGTCCACAAGTTTTGTTTGTTGGCCTAATTCCTTGCTCAATTATTTGGGATAAGCTCAACTCTATACTTGTAGCTTTTGATATTGTTGGAAGCTATTCTAAATCAAAGTTCTCTTGGATCCTATCAAGTTCTACTTGTCCAATTTCCTTAGCCCTTGATTCATTTTCTTGCTTGTTAGCACTTGCTGCCACCTCAAGTTGTTCTTCTACCCCTCAAGAGTGCTATTTGGATATTTTCTAAAGTATCCTTGGTTACTTTAAGCTTAATGGTGAATCTATCAACCCTTTCCTCTTTTTTCTTAGATGCATTTATGATTGTCACCGCAATTCTGATGACCATATCTTAGCCTTTAACAAGCTATAAATATTCTAATTTCATCTATTCTAATGTATTATTCACTCCTTGTAGATATATAAGAGTGAATGCATGTTTATTATCAACATCATTTACTTCATTTATCATCTGAAACTTCCTAAAACTTACAATTATCTCTTCAATGAGTTTTTTTGTTTTATCCAACTTAGTTAGAACTTGCACCTCTTTCTCTATTGTTACCACTAGTTGTTCTTTCCATTCATGTAGCTTTATAGACCTTTTTGTAATGTTGAAATGATGAAAATACTTGTTTCCCTCTCAGTTAAGATGAAATAATTATAATTTTGTTATTTCCTCATGTTCTCCACCCAAATATAACTCTTAACTATCAACTATTAACTCTCTCCCATGTGAAATTGCACTACTGATCCCCTAGCATCAAAGGTTCAGCTCTCAGCTAATTCCATGTCCTATCGGAGTATTATATTTGATAATGATCCATGAAACAAGTTACTGTTCATATTATCCATCATTTTACTTCTTGACATCTACACCACATTTTATTCAAATATAAACTTTAGCTCCCTATTTTTATGAATATGTAGAAACTTACTACTAGGATCAACCATGCTACACCCATAATTATTTCAGTTTTCATAGAATTGAATGAATTACATACCTTATGTTCATACATGTTGGTATTGAGAGCGAAAATTTATTTAGGTGTAGGGTATACCAAATTTGTTAGGAACAATGATATCAATTTCATCACAAAATTCAAATCCTCTTATTACATTATGTTTTCCTTTCAACTGCCATTTGGGAACACCTATATTGGAAAATGCATATGAATTCTCTTCAATTGAATTAGGTCTCCAAGAAGGACAAGAAAAAGTGGCCTAGTCAAACTCAATGAGATCATCTATTGTCATGATCTTATATTTTCCCATTACATACTCAATATAGATTGTAGGCAATGAATACATATTCTTGATTGTCATTGCTTACAACCAATATGATAGCATCATGTTGCATCCTCTACTAAGATGAATTGTGCGAGTGCCCTATCTACTAGGATCCCATTCCTTAGTGTATAGAAAATTTTGCATTTGAGTAAAAGGATTTATGTGTCCTTTATTCCAAGTGGTATTCCTAATTCTTTTTCCATGCTTAGAGAACTTTCCTTGATGACAAAGTTGTTGGAAAGGCACAATGCGAACTGTATCTATGCTATTACCATTTCCTTTAGATTTTAAATTATACTAATAGGAGTGATTAAAATTCTTACCTTTTTCCTTAACAAAGTTAAGCAAACTATTTTTTTATTCTTGGGGAATAGAAATACAAGCCATTCCATCTTGCAAACTTGAGACTACATGTTTTGAACTGACAATATGATAATCTAAACCATTATAGATAAAACAAATATCTTTTCCAACATTAGGTTCCATACCTTCCATCCAATTCTTCTCACACTTTTGCAACTCTTGATCTTCTTTTATGTGCTTAGTTGTCATAATTTTAGACTTGTATAATAGATTGATATGATATTTTCCAAGAGTGGTGTCATTTACCATTTCTACATTTAGGATAGGAGTTGTTGTATCCCCATATAAGGAATTTATGTATTCTTTTCTAATACTATCCTTCATATGAAAAATATCATCAAAGTTTTTAGTTTTTATTGCCAAATTGGAGATTTCCAAGAGATTTGAAACAACATTGCCACTCTTGTGACTCATGCTTTAATAATGTATATTAGTGAGACAAGATTCAACACCATTCACACATGCATAATCATTAATTCCACTATGTTATAAACACACTTCATATGATGAAGGCTCATTCTTTTCCAAATTTTAAGCTTAATAGGAACTTACTTTGGACATTACTAAGAATCATTAGAAAATTCTCTTCACTTATTTTATCTTGAGTCCACATTGTTTATTTCTCATTAACTTCATCAAAAAGAATATTTTTCATTGTGAGAACTCACCAATAGGATATTTACCTTCAATCTTTGTAGCTCATTGTACCTTTGGTTCCATTTTTTTCGAACATCATTTTATCTCTACATTGACCTTTGTAGCTCAATTCCCAAGGTTCCTTGCATGAGAAGCAAATTTTCTTTCTTTTGAGCTCATTTATGGAAACATCTTTTTTAACATGGAATCTCTTCTTCTACTCATGACTAGAAGGATGCATTGACTATTCTAGGGTTGTATCTTTCCTAATGACTTTGTGAGACTTCAATTTTAAGTGTTGTTCCTTTTTCCATATCAATTTTTTGTTGAATACTGTGAGATTCTTGTGAGGTTGTTTTTTTTAAATCCTCTTGATGGATACCTCATTTTTTCATCATAGAATTATACAAAAGAGATGTTTCTAAATATCAAAATCAATACTTTGTATCTTTTATGCCAAGCTATGACGTCTTCAACTAGCTGAATTTTCTCTCCCATGCTTCATTCTTTGATTGGGCCTTTATTTCATTGCTATTGAATCCTAAAGAGCTAATTCCACTATACACTAGATATCTAAATAATCCTCCCATGATTCATAGACTAGCATGAATAATAGCTTTGATACTACTATAATGTTGTAAGCCAAAACAATAATGAAATTTTGATTCTTAACCTTCCACAAACACTTATTATTTGGATAATACTACTAGCCCTAGTATTCACTCAAATCTTAGACAAATCTAAATAAAAATTGTTGTTTTGCATCAACAATATCATTACATTTCAAACAAAAAATGACAAAAATAACTCTCGGTCTTCTTATTATAATGAAATACAAATAACAAGAGTAAATCTTGATCTCTTTCTTATTACAATACTTTTTTTATTATATTCAAATAGTTTTGCAATATTAGTAACTACAACAACAATTTATACCAACAACAATGGAAAACTGGATCAATACAGTGTGGTTGGAGTCTATGTCCAATGAGGTTTATATACGAACTTTGTATGGGATTTTCCTCCAAAATCACTAGGTTTTTCATCCTAGGATTCCCATGCTTGAACACAAGTACTCAAAATGGAACCCAAAATGAATTTGGTTAAGTGTAGATAATGCTCCCTGAATGGACATGTTCACCCCTTTATATCTATCGCAATAATAATGGGTCGATCACAATGTAAATATAAAACTACAAATTTGAACAATTATTATGGGGGAGGGGGGAGGGGAGGTCCCACTTTTTAAATTTATGACACCAAAACTAACTATTAATGACATTACGAAATGTGTAGGGTGTTGTGGAGAGGACAAAAATAAAAGTAGGAAATCGAGGATTAGAGGTTAGGGATACTGGTCACAAAAATCATACCATCAATTGGGACATTAGGGGTTGAGAAATAGGTGTGCTAGTAAATACATGTTTGAAAGTCTAACATATACAAATGAAGAGTGAAGGAAGGATGGTATGCATGACAGGATGAAGTTTGAAAGTTTGACGAGGACCACTTGGATAGTTTGGACTTAGATAGGAAATCATGCCTAGACGAGGGACTTTGAAACTCTGACAATTGAAAAAAACTTAGAAGAATAAGCATGCCTTCAAAATTAAAGAATTTTGGGACCTTATATAGATACTAAGGGGAAGAAGAGGAAAAACATGCACACAATATGGGACTATGGGAGATGAGAAGAATAAGAAATTGGCAATTTGGACCATAACATAGATTATTACAAAAAGGGGACATGTCACTAACCTTACATAACACCTTTCGTCATTAAATTCATCATCTATTACCTTGTTTACACTTAAAAAATTAAGAAAAACACAACCAAATCACTATTAATCCTTTTACAAGATCTATTAGTTTATTTCCCTCCATTCTCTCTCATTCATAGTCACTCTATATATTCCTAAACATGATCCTCATTTATTGGATATTGTCTTAGCTAGTTTGTGCATGAGGAATGAAGATAAAAATCTTTTTAAGTACAAACATGAACAAAGCATCATCAAACATCTACAAACTTTGGAAATTTGGCTCTTCAATTAAGACACAATGCCAATGGTCAAAATTTTACTTTGGTTTCTTGTTTTCAATAGAATAGCAATTAATTGTTAGTTTTTAGAATAAATTCAAATTAGTAGTTAGTTTGTTAGTGATTATGATAGAAGTAGAACAATAATTAATTTGTTAGATTATTCCTTTATATTTTTCCAATTCCTACAATATTATTTCTATTAAAACAAACACTATTCAAAACATCAATGCACTCACAACATAATCAAATTAGTTTACACCACCAACATTGCAACTATCAAACAATATGCTCAAATAAATAGAGAAAATCATATTGATCAATACAAATCATACCAACTTTCTCATTTCTTACTTTCTAGTTAATAGATTGTTAGAGTTGTCTATTGGAGGTTTGAGATAGGTTTTTTCATGATATCATCTTCATATTACCTATTGAAACAAAGATAAAGATAACCCTAGGCCTAGTGTGTAAACATAGTATTTAAATTTTTGGGTGTTGGGGGTGTATTTTTCTATTGTTTCATTAAGATGGAGATAAACAAGGTGTTTAGATTGACTTTCAACCATTAAGGTGAGCCAATCAGACCTAGATCTACATCTTATTGAGCCTTGGAATGGATTGGAATAGATTTGCTATGTTTAACCTAATTCAATTATGTTCCTTAATAGGAATATTTGATGCAAAGTATAAAAAAATGCAAGAGAAAATTTTTCTTGATTCTATTGACTAGATTGAAGGTGTCTCAAATCCCAAATGTTAGGGAAAACTCAAAGAAACAAGTTTCTTGCTTAAACCCTCAAAGAAACCTAGGGTTTTGATAGTCTTTATGACAAAGAACACACTCAAACTTGCATAAATCACACATACAATTTATTGGTGAAATTTCCTTTGGTGGAAATTTGATCAATAGCCTAAAGAAGGTTTTCACCAAATTTCATCAATTTTTGATGACACAAACAAAAGTTACTATTTTTTTAAGCTTGGTGGAAACCCTAGCTCTACTACAAGGTTGTTAACACTAGTTTGCTTGCTTCTCACTCAAAATTCAATGAAATTGCATGAAACAAAAAAAAAATTATTTTAAAAACAAAACTCTAACTTCCCATCCAGTCACAGATCTAGCATTGATCTGTACTAGGTTGTACAAGATTGATTTCTCACCGTTTTTGTAGAAAATTATCAAAAATTGCAATGAAAACAAGGTATTTCATGAAAAAATCCTTCTACAACTTCTTGGAGTGTACCTTTCATTCATTCCATCTGAATTATCATAAAAAACAATTACAATTTGAAGATATTCCTCTTTTTCTTCAAAACCCTAATGTCTAATGTAACAAAAGTGCAAAAATATGCCTTTTTTCAAGACTTCAAACCTAACTAACATGTTTTTAGGAGTAGTTATGTGTTCTAAAAACCTAACCTAATTTGGTAACTCACTTACAACCCCACTTAGGTGGGTTAAGAGGTTCATTATAATATTATTTTCCCTTTTACAATATTTGCAACTTCCTTAAATAACATTACTAACTTTTGACCTCTTAGGACTCCATAACAAATTAAAATATTTAAGCATAGTCTTTTGGGGGGAAACTCCTCTAGACCTTATTACATACTCAAAAGGATCCCATTGAGTGGGAATCCATGCTAAAACACAAAAATGGACCTTTTCATGAAATTTCTCATCAAAATCCAAAACTTACATTTTCAAGTTGCTAGATGCTCCTGCATCATACTCCCGAGGTGGGAGAAATTTGAGTTCCATCTCAAATGATGTTTGTCTTCTTTTTTCTTCTTCCAATTGTGTCATATTCTTAGTTTTTCTCTGATCTCCTCTTGATCCTCTCTATGCTTGGCTTTATCGGCTCTATGTTTCTTGGTTTTCACTCTTTTTTTTCACTCTTCCTTCTTGTATCTTCTCCTTCTTATCTCCTTCTCAGCTGCAAGAATCCAAAATTCTATTTATCTTTCATATGCCTCATTACCACTGTTCATTTCTTCATCCTCTTCATTCTCTCCATGGTTTACACCTATACAAACATTATCATCAACATACATTGGATAAAAACCATGAGGCCAATGTGCCTCTTCACTAGCTCATTGTGCTTGCTTGCTTATTTCTTCCTTTATCTTAGCTATACCTATCATCTTATCAAATTTCTTATCATCACCAACCTACTAGTTCCTTGAATTTGTCTCTTGCCAATGGAACTCTGTATGTGTTTCTACTTGAGAACATTTTTTTCTCATTACTTCTACACTTGCTCTTATTCTTCGCTTAGCTTGAAGACACTCTTGATCTTCCTTCATGCCAATGCCAATTAATTTGTCTTCTTTATTTTCTTCATCTTTTCTTTTCAAGGAAGCCATCTGGTGCCTTCTTCTTTTCTTAATAGTCATCTTTACGGGCCACTTCACCTTCTTTCTCATTGGAAAATGCCAAACATATTCTTGGTATCCTTCCTCAAGCCATTGTTGTACTACAAGATTAATATCTTTCCTCAACTCTACCATTTCTCTATCAAACTTTGTATCTTGTCTTATCTTATTGACTTTCATCTTGTCCTTCTTTTTGAGGCCTTCTTTCTTATCTTGCTATTGCATCTTTCTATCTTATCTTCTTGACTTTATGATACCTTACTTAGGGATTCTTTTCTTTTTTCTCACTGCCCAGTCTTTTGGAACCTAGGATCTTCACTTTAACTTGTCAACTGCAATACACTTTCCCAAATATCTATGAACATACTAACTTCACCTACCTAGATTTGTGGGCTCTAATACCAATAATGATGCAAAGGATAAAAAAATTCAAGAAAAATGTGTTTCTTGATTCTATTGACTAGATTGAAGGTGTCTCAAACCCCACTTGTTATGGTAAACTCAAAGAAACAAGTTTCTTTCTTAAACCCTCAAAGAAACCTAGGGTTAAGGAAATATTTATGACAAAGAACACACTCAAACCTGTATAACTCACACATAAAATTTATTGGTGCAATTTCCTTTGGTGAAAATCTGATCAATAGCCTAAAGAATATTTTCACTAAATTTCATCAATTTTTGATGGTGCAAACAAAAGTCCCTAATTTTTTAAGCTTGTTGGAAACCCCGTCTCTACTACAGGGCTACTAACACTATTTTTCTTATTTCTCACTCAAAACTCAATGAAATTTCATGAAACCAAAAGAATTAGATTATGAAAAAAAACTCTAACTTCCCATCCACTCATAGATCTAGCATTGATTCTTACCAGGCCATACAAGACTGATTTCTCACTATTTTTGCAAAAAATTGTCAAAAATTGCAATGAAAACAAGGTATTTCATGAAAAACTCCTTTTGCAACTTCTAGGAGCGTACCTTTCATTCATTCCATCTGAATTATGATAAAAATAGTTACAATTTGAAGATATGCCTCTTTTTCTTCAAAACCCTAATGTCTAATGTAACAAAAGTGCAAAAATATCCCTTTTTTCAAGACTTCAAACCTAATGAATATGTTCTTAGGAGTAGTTATATGCTCTAAAAGCCTAACCTAAGTTGGTAACTCACTTACAACCACACTTGGGTGGGTTACGAGTTTCATTATAATATTATTTTTCCCTTTTACAATATTTGCAACCTCCTTAAATAACATTACTAACTTTTGACCTCCTATGACTCTTTAACAAATTCAAATATTTAAACATAGTCTTTTGGAGGGAAACTCCCCTAGACCTTATTACATACTCAAAAGGATCCCATTGGGTGGGAATCCATGCTAAAACACAAAAATGGACCTCTTCATGAAATTTCTCATCAAAACCCAAAACTTACATTTTTAGGTTGCTAGATGCTCCTGCATCAAAATTGCAATATTCTAACAATTAACAAACTAAAATAGAGAATTACAGGCATATCTGGGAAGGGCAAGGGATTGTGTATATATCCTAAAAAATTGATGTTGATCTGAATACAGGGATAAATTCGCCCAGGGGCATATGGGTCCTTATAGGAGTTTCCTAAAACTATTTTTGCAATTTTTTGATGACAGATCTAAGCTTCTGATTCTCGGTTGTGAAGTCCTTAGAACGCAGTCGAATAATTTTGTAGGTGAGTTTTTGTGAGTTGAAAAGATGTAAGGCTTCAATTGTAACAATGAAAAATTTGTCTTCAAGCTTCCTTCAATCCTTTCTAAACTTGAAATTTGCACATTCACAAAGAGAAGAAATGTTGTGCCATTAGGGGCTTGTCTTGGTCAACCCCATGTTAGTGTTTCCACTTCCACAATGGAAATGATAATGATAAAAATGGATGATTGATAAGAAGGAATGATGAATCAAAAAAGTGTTGCAACTCACCACACTTTAATGGCTTCCTTGAAGGACTGAAGTCATACACATCACTTCAAGATATTGATCTTGCTTGCTTGATTTCTTGAATTGCTTGGACAACCGCAAGGGTTAGCCTTCACAAACAATGATAACACAAAAACACATGAACTCACATAGTATTTTACATGATGTTTGGATCTTGAATTGTTGCAATAAAGCTTTGAAATGTTTCTCTTGACTTGCTTGATAGTGCTCTTGACAATAATTGCTTCAATGATTTTTTAGATAGCCTTCAAATGATGCAATAATTAGGTATTTATAAACATTTCTCTAATTTCCTAAAAATTAAATCCCAAAAGCTGACATTTGCAACTTGAATTTTGAATGTTAAATTGTCGACATTGACATATCCAAAATTTCTCCTTGGAAAAATAGGGGGACCCATATGCCCTAGGGAAAATGGGTCCTAGCCTTATTTTCTAGGACATTAAGTATCAAGGTCAAAATATCAATTGGATGCATTTGTTCAATGGTTGCAATTTCTCAGAAAATGGTACAAATGGGCCCCAAAATGCATAATTTAGGAAATTATGGGATCAATTAGGCTCAATAATTTAGGGGTACAAAACATAGTGTGAAATTTTCAAGGGTCACAATTTACGATGCTACACCTATCAAGAATTTTCTTTGCTTACACAACAAACATCTATTTAAAACTCGTTAACAATCTCAAACAAGAATTTTTTTGTTAAAACATGGAAACCCTAAATGAAATATTTATTGAGGACTTTATAAATAATAAAGTATCACAAATATGTGGCCAATCAAATGACACCAAATATTCACACCTAGGGTTTCAACACAACGTGGAGATATTTTTCCAAAAAAATCAATCTTCCAATGCACAAAATCCATGCCAACTAACACAAAATCGACCATGGATAGAGGTAGAATTCAAATGAGAAAAAAAGCCTTCAAATAATGCGCAGATGATTTCAACACCCCCTTCATGCCTGTCTTTAAGATTCATGGGCAACACACAGTCACCAACTGGATTTCATCATGCCAAAACAATACATAATCTCTTTGGTCACACTCAGCGCCTCCTTCAATCTTGAGAATCACACCAAGAGGATCATCCTAGGAGACTGAGGAAAGAATAAGAATTTTCCTTCAATCAAAAATTTGCAAGAAATTCTTTCTGCCTTCCATCGTGGCTTCCAAAAAGCAACCAAAAATGCAGCCTTGTCCAATTTGAAAATCACAACCTCTCCATTCAATCTGACACGGGCAGAGAACAATAAAATGTTGAAACTTTGCACAATAAAATCATTCCTTCTAAACATAAAATTTATGCCTTCAACAGGTTTCCCACAACTCCAAACTACAAATCAAGCCTTCAAACAATAAATTCAATATGGGCCTCCTTTCAAACTGAAAATTACAGCCCGTGGGAAGAAAATGCACCTCAACCACAGAATGTCCAATCACTTCCTCCAAAAGAGGAATCAAGCCCTCTAATGATAGTAAAAACATGCCTCATAAAAGGGAAAAAATCGCACTAGTGATGTTCAATTGCATTCGCTAGCAACAGGAAATTGTAATTATCATAAATAAGGAAAGTAAGCCAATTTTGAAATTTAAATAATTTCAAATGCCGGAAAAACAAAATAAACAATCTCAAACCTTCGATGAAAACTCTCAAAGGAAGGATAGTAGGATGGTTGGCTTTGATACCATTTAGGTGGAGCCCAAGATCACCATCTATAGCAAAAAACCTTCATGAGATAGAGAGAAGCACTATGCTATTTCACCAGAAGAGAGAATGAATTGAGATAAATAAAATACATACTAGTACAGCCTTTTAAAGGCATGAAATATATGGCAAGTGAGCAAACTACCCAATATGGGAAAGAATCACCTGGTGATTAAATGCACTAATAAACTAAATGCAATATTCCTAAGTAAACTTAAGCAGGTAAATGGTAAAAACCATTTACTCCAACATGTTCTAGTTTCCCATATGAGAAATGTACAAATTATATGCACCCAATATAATTCAAATATTCTGAGATATTCTGAGACGTTTCAAGAATGTTCCAATGTCGTTTACGGTGTGTGATAGGTGTTAGGTCAATTTTACATGTCTACATTTTTCCCCTCTTTGATACAAAGCATTGGTTGCTTTATTTCAAAGATTCTATTTTTTTAAGATCAAGTTTTTTAAAAAAAAATTATGCCCCATTGTGCCCTGGTGTTCAACAGAATGATGGTAGGACATTGTGTTTCCCCCTCAGGAGGTTGGCCAAAAAAGGGTCTGTTTCGAGGGAAAGCTCACGACATTATCTTGTTTTAGTTCCGATGTGTTTGAGATTGAAGAATTAGATCTATAGGTCCCTCGTTCCTCATTTTGATGTTTCTGTGAGCTTCTAATTTAAAATTAGGAAGGTTCCCTAAGTAGAAATTAGGGTTTCCTAGGTGAAATTAGGGTTCCCTAAAGTTTTATATAGGCATTTAGTCTTCTAGATAGCTCATTTGTGCTTTGATCCTTTTGCTAATTCTTGTCTCTAGATTTTCCATTTTGTTAGTTGTCAAGGAGCAATGTCGAGATTTGAGCGAGCCCCACATCATTCTGAGCTTGTTCGAGAGTTTGGATGGAATTCAACCATTGGTGGCTCGGTATGTACCTTCTTGCTTTTCACTTTCATCTTTTTTTTTCTCGTATTGCATGTACAAAGTTTCTTGAGTCAATAGCAAAGTTCTTGTGATTTCTAAGCATTTGCATCATTTTCCTCACACTTGATAGGTAAGAATCTCGTACTTGACATTGAAACCCTCACCCTTGACCTAAAAGCTCGCTCTTGACTTAAAAATTCACTTTTGATTCATGCACTTGACCTAAAAGCTCACCCTTGACCTAAAACCTCACTTTTGCTTGCTTTGGAGTTGTTTCCTCGCCCTTGACCAAGAACCTCACACTTTCTCTAAACCCTTGCATCTGAAAACCTCGCCCTTGCTCTAAAAGCTCGCACTTGCTTCAGGAAGCTCGCTTTTGCTCTAAAATCTTGCATTTGCTTCTAGCATTTTCCTTAAACTCTATTATCATTTGCTTGTTGTTATCCTAAATGTCATTTTTCATCGTGTTCTATGTCATTTTGTGTTGATTTACATGTTTAGAGGGAAACCCTAACATTGTGGGTTAAAATGATTGCAGGTCCGCCTCAAACCACTACAGCTGAGGGAGAGACATCCTCGACACCTATTTGATCTGATTTCTTATTTCAGTGTGTTGGAGTGAGACTTTCTTGATGTTTTTGGAATACATTATATTTTCTATTCCTCTTATTAGGACTCACACAGCTATGGTGACAGCACTTGTGGAGCGGTGGCATTTTGAGATGTCCTCGTTTCATTTTCCTATAGGAGAGGTGACTATTACTCTTGAGGATGTGTGGAGGATACTTTGTCTTCCCATTCATGATGAGCTAGTTACATATCTGTTCGATGCGGTACCTGCACCATGCAACGAGTGTTAGGTGCTAGACACTTGGAGGTGCGCTAGTCAAAGATTGATCTGTCTGAGTTTTTTGGTAGTGCAGATCCTATTTCACTTGTCCTATGTGGTTTGATTTCAAGACTAGTTATTCCTAATAGAAGAGGTCAACAGTTTACTCTAGGTTGGGTTTATGTATCAATAGTATGCTTGAGCATGGGATGAGGTATACTTGGGGTGCATGTCTTCTCGCCCACCTGTACAGAGATATGCATGAGGTTGTGTATCTAGGTGGGAAATCTATTTCCGTAGGTGTTTCACTTTTGCATATTTGGGTGTGGGAGCACATTGTCATTGCTTGACCAGACGGGATATAGGATCATTCTCCTTATGATCCATACTCCTATCATTATGGTTATTTCATGTACTATACCTTGTCCAATGATCTTCCTTATTGGCGCTAAGTTTTTGATGAGATGCCAGGTTTTGTGTGGAGACCTTATATGGGCTGTGAGGCTTGGCCAAAGGATTCAAATCATCTTGTTTATTGTCGACAGACCCATTGGTTGATTTGTTGTTCTTATTTTTTGCAATAGTGTTACTTACCAGACCGAGTATGTTGCCAGTTTGGAGAGGTACAGGGTCGAGTTCCTGATGCTTATGTGGCTCATTTCGGTCAAACCACTAGGAGGTTCATGTATGGTGTCTCCAGGCATATATAGATACTATTTTTTCTAAGTTCAAAGCACTTTCCCCAATCGGTTGGGGTTTTCTGGTTGGTTTAGTAGATCTAGGTACTTCTCTTGATTATGATGAGTGGTGGGCATGATTTAGGCCGTTGAGGCTCACCGATCCCGGGGGTGATCCCGCTTTGGGTAGATCAGGTATTGCAAGTCGTCGTGGGGAGTGACAACGCATGGAGGTCCTTATAGAGTAATTGGATAGGACCTGACGTGATGGGGCACAGGGTGGTCAGGATGAGCACATGCCTCAGGTGAAGGGTCATAGACAAGTTCAGGGCCCTCCTCCACCACCTAGGGATGGAGATATATTACTATCCCAGATGACTATTGCTAGAGATGCAAAGATAGTGCGATGACATGCTGTGGAGACTCAAGTAGAAATTTTGAGGGTTGAGTGAGATAGTGAGAGTGGTCAATGACATGCTATAGAGGCTCTAGTATAGTTTCTTATAGCGAAGAGAGATACTCTTAGGGAAGAGCATTATAGTTTCCGAGCAGAGTGAGATTAGTATCTACAAATGTCCACCTATTATCAAACTTTATATGATGTTATTGTTCCTAGGACTGCTTGGCATCCACGGTTTGGAGAGCCTAGTGTTGTGAGTGATGGTGGTGGTGGTGGCGAGGCAAGTGATCAGTCCATGAGACAGTCGAATCCTTTCGATGGCCCATAGCCTGGTTTATAGGGTTTTGTCCTTCTTGTCAGGGTCTTACTTTTTTTGTACTTGATCTTCATGTTGTTTATTACTTTGAGACATATTGTAGACATGTGTTTTGTATATATATATTCATCAGCTCGGTCGAGGCCTCATATATATGTTATGATTTTTTTTTACCCTATCATACTTGTTTCATTGATGATGATGTACTCCCTTTTTTGATGATGATATATATGAGTTATACCTTCTTCAATTCAACTTCATTATTTTTATGATGATGATGCATGATGATTTATGTTGTGTTGGATGTATACCTCATTCATGATACATGATGTTTTTATTGGTTTATTATCATCATGATATGTATTGATGACACTGTGGATGCAAGATGGATATGGTACTAATGATATTGCTATGCAGGGTGGATGTTAGTTAGAAGAAATATTTGATGATAGATAGAAATGTGATGTTAGTATTGATGAGTTGCTTTCACTTTTCTTGGAGGCTTTGCATTTTTTTGAACAATCCCGTTTGATGTAGCAAACATATACGATGCACTAGGGTATTAATGACCAAGGTGACTTTGTATCCATTGCATGGACTTTGACTCAACAAAGAAAGAGTATATTTGTTTATACCATACATACAGAGACTTTGTTTAAAGTATAAGGTTGGGTTGTGTTAAAAAAAATTCGGACCAGTAACACAAAGAGGTATAGAACACCTAACATGTGACTACTTCACAAACTATTTTAATACAACTTCCATACACTCAATAAAGCAAGTATTCGCCATGGTAATATTACAAAAATATCTTACAAATAGTAAATTGAAATGACACTCAATTTCCCCCATTCCTTCTTCTCTAAATCCTTATGGACATCCTTGAGAGATCCTGGGAATGAGTCAATAAAATAAATCATAAAAGTAAGACTACAAAAAGATAAAACAATGTTGTTATATCACTTGCCATATCTATTTGGGATGGGTCTATTATCCAATGTCGATCATGTCTATCGTAGGAACAGATCCGTTAAGGCATATCTCAGGAAGTTGTTGGTACATTGTCAAACAATATGTAGGTAATACTATGACATTTTTTCATGTCTGTTTGTAATCCAATCTATGCGATTGTTTGCTTGAAAGTTCTAGCTTTTGATGTTTGCTTTGTTTGTTTATTTGTTTTCTCAAAGGGTGAGTGTGACAATTTTATTTATTATGGATGAATCTTTACTGCAGATTTGTGATGACAGGGTTGGGATCTTTTTATTTTCTTATTTTTATGACGTTGTTTTTGTTGTTTTCAGGGGACTAACCTAGGGCCTCGGGGGCTCATCAAAGATAATCCTTTCCTACGTTGTACACGCAAAGGCTCGTACTTTGCTTGGTTTGAGTGTTTTTGACCTTTTCTATTTTGTGAATGATTTTTTGGATTTTGTATGTTGTATATTTTTTGTATTTTGAAATTTTTGACTAAGTTGAAAATAAAGCATGTTGGAAACCTAAGGGGACTGACCTAGGGTCTCGGGGGCTAATAAGCCTTGCCTATGTTGTACACGCAAAGACCATGTAGTTTGACCATTTGGCTCAAAGCATAAACTATTTTTGGGTAAACAACATTGATAATCTAGATTGATATTCCACTTTTGTGTCTAGAGGATATGTTGTGGGAAATCTACTTGAACTAGTTGTGAGGTTCAAGAAAATGTTGATATCTTAGATTGTTTGAGTGAAGGAATAACCCAATGATGTTGTTTTTGTTTTTGATGTTTTTGCATGTTTTTGGATCTTTTTGTTGTTTTTGGATTTTTTTGTTTTTTAACCATGATAGGATGCTAAAAGATCTAACCCCTGACAAGCTTTGATAAGTTGTCCCCAGTTGGGGACAAAATGAATTTCCTTAATCAGTAACAAGCCATGGTTGGATACATGTTTTATTATGAAATGGGTGGGTGGATTTCATGGATGGTACTGATAGATAATGATGCAAGCTTTATTCAAGCATAGCACCTGTTTACCAGGTTTTCACTATGGTACCTATTCTAGGAGTGCCACAAAGTGGTTTTTACTCAAAGAACATTTTTATTTCTCTTTACTATTTTTCTTGCTTTTTTTTATCTTTTTTCTATTTTTTTGGATTTTTACCCTCTTTCCTAGGGTATTCTAACATGCTTCATGTGTATAAATTCTTGAGGTGGTTTTTGTTCATCGATTCAGCTAAAGGTTCTCCTTTAGGAGTAGCCAACTAATAGGCCCCAGAGTCATAGCTTGTTGTGATGACGAACATACCTAAAAAAGTTGAGTTCAAATTTTCCTTTACCATCTTGATTTAGTTGTACCTTCCGATTCTCCTTGAGAACCAAGTCACCAATTTGAAATTTCTTGTCTTTTATTTTCTTGTCATAGCTTCATTTGAGTCGATTCTAATAAACCTGCAGATGGTTTAAAGCACTCAAATTCCTTTCATCTAGGAGCTCTAATTCACTTAGCCTAGATACCCTGTATTCTTCATTGTTTTCCATGCCTTTTAGTGATATTCACAATGAGGGGATTTCAAGCTCAATAGGAAAGACAACCTCTAATTTGTAGACCAAGGAAAATGGTGTGGCACCAGTAGGTGTGTGAATGCTAGTTTGATAGACCCATAATGTTGGGTTTAGCTGCAAATGTCAATCACAACCAACATCATTGATAGTCTTTTTCAATATTTTTAGGATTGTTTTATTAGATGCCTCAGCCTGACCATTTCCTTGGGGGTAATAGGGCGTGGAAAATCTATGTTGGATAGAAAATTGGGAACAGAGCTCTTGGATATCCTGATTTTTGAATGGGGTTCCATTGTCTGTTATTATTGTTTGGGTAATTCCATAGTTGCAGATGAGATAATTCAAAAAGAATTTTGATATCTATTTTTCGGTGTTATAGGTCAAAGGAATTGCCTCTATCCATTTAGTGAAGTACTTTGTTGCTGTGATAATGAATTTATGCCCGTTGGATGAAGCGGGTGATATCTTAATTACAAAATATTTTTGGATTCGATTGTGTGTTAGTTTTTTACATCAACATTTTGGATCACACTCTGTGATCCATCATTAGGATGAAAATGAGAGCACCAAGAGAAAAAATAGAATCCATAAATATCAAATCCAGAAATCTTTTGCAATTAACAATATGGATTGTGGAAACTTATTATCTTTGGGTAATATCTTTCCTACCAAGTCTAATCCCTATTGCGAAAAAGGCCATGGTGTAGTTATGTATCTCAATTCTTATGTTGGGGAATGAACCAGATCACTGTGTTGCTCACATTGCTGACACTTTCTAGAATATTGTATGCATTCTTGTTCCATGGAGGGCTAGTAGTACCCTATTCTGAGTAGTTTCTGGACTAGGTTAAGTCTGCTAGAGTGGGATCCGTAAATACCTTCATGGACCTCTTGTAAGGTTTTTTTTCTTCTTTTGTGTTAAGGTATTGAAGTAACATACCATCTAGACTACGATGGTATAGGGTATCTCCTAGGATGGTAAAATAGGAAGTTCTACGAGTGAAGGTTTTCTTTTGAGTGGTCGTTAGGTCAAGTGGTATGATACTGTGTTGGATGTAGTAAAAAGTATCTTGGTACCATGGGGAGTTAGGGCCAACAACAACACATACTAGTTCTGATTCTGGGATGTCGAATGCAGGTAAAAGTAGTTGTTCGATGAGGAAATCATACTTAGGCATATTTTGTGAAATATCAAGCAGTGAGCCTATTGTTTCCATTGCATCGACAACTCTGATATTGATCTGAGGAACTTTCTCAAAGGTTATTTTGATGAAGTATTCCTTGAATCTATCCACCATCCTTTTATATGGTAGCAATTTGTCATCTTTGTCTAGTACTCATCGTTCACCTATCTAGTCACTAGTTGAGAGTCTCCAAAGACATGTAGCTCTTTCATTCTCCATTCAATAGCCATTTTTAAACCTATGATAAGAGCTTCATATTCTGAGATGTTGTTCATGCATGGGAATGCAATCTTGTAGGCCTTGGGTATACTATCTCCCTATGGTGTGAGAAATAGAATACTTTCTCCAGAGCCATGTTGAGTATGGGACCTGTCAAAGTATAGAGTCCATTGGCCTGTCTATTTTGTCATCAAGATACTCTCATCTAGAAATTCCACTGTGAGAGGTTTATGATCATCTATGGGTGATTCGACTAATTGATCCGCTATAATTTTTCCTTTGATAGCTTTCCTATCCACATACTCTATATCAAATTCATTAGGATCATCACCCATTTGGATATTTCCCTATTAGAGATGCCTTTGTTGGTAAGTATTTGAGTGGGTCTACTTTTGAACTCAACTTCATCTTTCTGTTTAAGATATAATGTCTCAGGTTTTGTGTTGAAAATATGACTAAGAGACACACTCTTTCAATGGGTGAATAGTTATTTCATAGCCCACCAGTGTTCTGCTAATATAGTAGACTACCCTTTCTTTATTGTTATCATCTAGCTGGGCCAAGAGAGCTCCATGTGTTGCTTGTGTGGTAGACACATAAAGTATCATTTCCTTTTTTGGGATAGGTGACATGAGTACAAGAGGAGTAAGAAGGTACTCCTTGAATTGTTGGAATGTTTGGTCACATCTCCCATCCCACTTGAATGTGATGTCCTTGTGTAGGAGATGAGTGAAAGGGTGACATTTGTCTGAAAATTGTGCAATAAATAGCTTGATGGATTGCAACTTCCCTTGTAGGCTCCTTAACTATTTCAGCATCTTTAGCGGAGGCACCTCTATTATAGATTTTAAATTTGTAGGATCCACTTCAATCCCTCTTCTTGACACTATGTATCCCAGTAGCTTTCTGGGTGTTACTCTAAACACACATTTCTTAGGGTTGAGTCTTAGATTGTACTATTCAAGTCGATCAAACACCTTTTCCAGGTTTGTCAAGTGGTCTACTCTTTTGATTGATTTTGCTAAAATGTCATCCACATAGTCCTCCATGATTGTGTATATCATCTCATGGAATATGGTCATCATTGCTCTTTGATATGTCGTTCTTGCATTCTTTAGACCAAAGGACATTACATTCCAACAAAATGTCCCCCAAGAACAAGTAAATTTTGTTTTGTGTTGGTCATCTGGAGAGATCTTTATCTGGTTGTATCTAGAGAAACCATCCATTAAGGATAGCATCTCATGCCCTACTGTTAGATCCACAATCATGTCGATACTTGGAAATGGAAATTCATCCTTTAGACAGGCCTTGTTCAGGTCCCTGAAATCTATGCATATCCTTATGCCCCCAGTAGGTTTGGATACTGGTACTAGATTTGATATCCATTGTGGATAGTCGATGGGTCTGATGAAACCCACATCTAGTAGCTTCTTTAGCCCTACCTTTACCAGTAATGCTATCTAAGGATGCATTTTTTTGAGTTTTTGCTTGATAGGCTTTGCTCTAGGGACTATAGCTAAATTATGTACCACTAATGCTAGATCTAGTCTAGGCATGTCAACATAGGTCCAAGAAAATTTTACCTTTCTCTTGTTGATGAAAGTTGTGAAACTCGTCTTCTCTTTGAGATCAAGTGATGTTGCATGGTATGTTATCTTTGGGTCCTCTGTTGTGCCAACATTTATGGACTCTACTTCTTCTACTAGGACTGTTGACCTTTCTTGATATTTTGATATGGGAAGATTGAACCCTCCATCCTTGAGTACCTCTGGGAGGTTTTCACCTTCGGATGCATCCTTCATTTTCCTCTTTTCCAGATTCGATAGAGCCATAGTGTGTTTTTTCCTAGGGGATCATATTTTTATGTTTTCTATTTCATTTTTGCAACTGGACGATTCAATTTCTCCACCAAAGTATGCCTCTTGTTCGAGCTCCATGATGAACCCTGCTTTGTGATCTCTAGTTGGTATGTTTGTTCGAAGTCCCATGAACTCTACGATTGCCTCATCATTATGGAATTTATCTAGTATGCCTCCTATTCGAGCTCCATGACGAACCTTGCTTTGTGATCTCCAGCTGGTATGTCTGTTCGAAGTCCCATGAACTTCGTGATTGCCTCATTACTTTGGAATTTATCTAGAACTAGTATTTGTTGTTGTTCATCCCAATCTATGAGTTGTGGGTAGCAAAGTGGTAGGTTTTTATCATCATCTGCAAAGCTTATGGAGGTTGTTGAAATCGTCAATATGGCTCAGGTGTCTTTTTCCCACTATGTGTCTAGTTCGTCATTACTAGAAGTGGGAGAATTATATCTGGTGATGAAGGAAGGGGAATCCCATTCGTATTCATTAGATTCCATTCTAGAATGGTAGTAAATGTTGGGAATGGTTTGAATATACTGGAGAGGGAACCTATCAAGGCTAAAGTTATCAAACATTTCTTTGACAGGTAAGTCATTGTCTTTGTTATGATAGATATCCAATGCCTTAATGTTGGCAAAATTTTCTCATTTCTTCCAAGAGGTTCGTCTAGTTTTTGGAATAACCACATCTTTTGGCTTATAACCTAGCCCCATATTTTTCTTCCTTTGTTCCACTATGATAGGCTCTGATCGGCCTTGTTTTTCTAGCCCAAGGCCACCTTTTTCGCCGTATCCCATCTGTTTAACTAATTGATAACCCCTAGTGTTAGGATCAATTAAAATGGGTTGTGGCTTTTTTGTTTCTTCTCGATCCTCTTTGTAGATCATGGATGAGAATTCCTCCTCAAATATTTCTTCATCTTTCATGTCTCCCCATCTAGTGAAGATTTTGGGCTTGGCTATCATTAGCACTATCTTGATCCCTTTTGGACCTCCATATACTCTAGGTGTTGGTGGAAGCATGCCGATGTAGAATGCTTGGTTGAAATGGAAATTCCCATTACCATTTTCAAGTACTTGAACCTTGGATTTCATCTTTGGTTGATCACTTGATGTGTTCTTGGTTGAGGTTGATAGAAGCGTGGAAGGTTCAACATAAGAAAAGGAGTGGAAGGCTATTTCGTTGCTAGGCACATGTATTTTATTGTACTTTTCCTCCAACTTTGCACAGAAATGGAAAGGCTCAGGATTGACATATAGTGTTACTTCCTTTCCTTCATGGGGAAACTTTAGGCATTGATGAAAATTGGAAGGGACTACCTATAATTCATGGGTCCAAGGGCATCCCAAGAAGAGGTTGTACGGTAACTCAAGGTCCAGTAACTTGACAAGTAGTTTTCGTGATGGTCAGTCCTATCTGCACTGGCAACCTGACTGGTCCTTAATAATTTCTTTCAAGGTCATCGTAGGCCCTTATGGTGATACTCTTTCCTTTTTCAATCACGTCATTAGAATACCCCAATTGTTTGACAAATTTTAAGGTATAGATGTTTAAACCTGCACCATTATCTATCAATACTCATTTGACCATGGTTTTGTGAACACCAACCTCTATGTAGAGGGCTTGGTTGTGGAATGTTCTTTGTGGTACATATTTCTTAGAAAAGATTAAATGATTACTTGATGTGATCTTGCCAACCATGGCTTGGAAATGAATAGGATCAAGGTCATTAGGGACTAACATTTCTAATGCCTTTTCCAATATTTCCCTATGTGTTGGTGATAGTTTTAACAACTCCAAGATTGAGATTAGGGTAGGTGTTTTCTTCAACTGTTCCACAATGTTGTAGTCATTTGGTGACTTTATTGTGGGTTTAGGAAGGAATCCTTGAATTGTAACTCTTCCTCGATGGGTGGTTACATTACAGTTGTTGTCTCCACCTTGTATAGTTACTATGTTTTCTCTATTGTCATCAACTTGAGAGGGTTCCTAAACCTGTGTCACCGTACGTGTAATTAGCATTATGGTATTCTTGTTTCTTCCCTTTTTCATTTATTTTGGCGTGATTTGGGATTGGGTTTGAGTATATTTGTAGGTCTTTATTTCTAGAATGATGTTCAAGGTCTACTTCCCCTTTGTCTATTAAGTCTTGGATAAGATGCTTGAGTCACATGCAATTGTTGGTCATGTCTCCTTTGATCATATGGAATTCGCACAAGTATTTCTCGTTATACCACGGTGTCTTGAAGCTTGGTTCCTCATAATTTGGATGATCATTAGTTTTGAGGAGGTTTTGTTGTACTAGTTTGTGCATGAATGTTTCAAGTGACTCACCTAGTACTATGAATTTCCTCCTTGGTTGATTGTACTACCTTTGTTGCCCTCCCTAATTCATCTATTGGTTTACAACCTGATTGTTCTTGGGATAGGTAATTTCATTACTTTGTGTGTTGTTGGGACCATAGCTTGTTTGTTCCACCCGTGGTTTCTTTTGAGGTGTTTTATGTGCATTCCATAGTGCTCTAGTGTCAACTACTCCATCGTTTGTGATGTTTTTTGTTTTTGGCCCACAGTTTAGGTTTCTCATTCGAACTAGAAGGATTGTCTTTTGAGTTGTTTGATTTAAGGGCTCCTCTTGCAGTGAGGACTCTCTCAATATGTAATCCCTTTTCGATTGTTTCCTCAAAGTTTGCTAGACATAACATTGTGAGTTGATAGTTAATCTCAGGTAAGACATTAGTAATGAATATGTCCACCAACTCCTTGTCAGGAATGGGCCACTTACATCTACTCACTTTCTGTCTCCATCTCTGTAGGTAGGAGGTAAAGGATTCTCCTTGATTTTGTTTGATTGTGGGAAAACTTGTGATGGTGACATCTTGCTCTATGTTAAACAAGAATTGGCTTATGAACTTTCTAGATAGTTCATCAAAAGTTCTAATTTTGGGTTGCAGACGAGTGAACCACTCCATAGCATGCCTTGTAAGGCTACGTGGAAAGAGTCTTATGAGATAGGCTTCGTTGTTTTGTAGCTCCATACATGATACTGATAAATATCGTACATGCTCTACTGGATCTCCTCTTCCTCTGTATTTGTTGTCAAACCTAGGTATTTCAAAATTCTTTGGAAAAGGTAATGCAGTGATAGAACGATCGAATGGGAATGGAAAAATTTCCTGAAGAGTGTAGGTATTCTTTTATTTTCCTACCTACATGTTTGCTATTTGTTGGGTGAGGGCATCTAATTTTTTGTTCCATCTGTATTTTTAGTATGTTTGTTTGAAAACCTTGTGTGAAATAGTCTTGTTTCCCTATCGTGTTTTGGTCATACACCGGGTATTGTGAAGGTACAAGACCTTGGTAACCATATTAGGAGTAAGGAGGATTAGCTCCTTGTTGTGGGGATGAATTGTACTAAAGGTTACCCTATTGATGCGTTATCGAGATACCTTGTTGGTAGGACAAATTGGGAGGAGTTCCCTATGGCACACCTTGTTGTTGGGAAGGACTAAACTAAAGGTTACCCTGTTGATGCATTAGTGGGACACCTTGTTGATGGGACAACTGAAGAAGGGTGCTTTGTGGCACACCTTGTTGTTTGGAAAGACTATACTAAAGGTTCCCCTAATGATGCATTGGCAGATTACCTTATTGATGGGATGACTGAAGAAGGGTTCCCTAAGGCACACCTTGTTGTTGGTATTGGCTCAAAGGGGACCCTTGTTCCACCTTTTGTTGATGGTATGATCGAAGGGGACCTTGTGGTCCACCTTGTTGATGGTATTGATCTCGTGGCGAACTGTGGTTCCACCTTGTTGATGGTATTGATTTTGGAAGGGGACCTTGTGGTCCACTTTGCCAGGATGGCACCCATTGTTTAGAGGTGAACCCTATGTTTTGCCCCTGCTGGATAAGCCCCATTGTTTGAGTGGGGGCCTGTTCCACCCTATTGATGGTATTGATTGTTCATAGGGGGACCCTGTGTTCCACCCTATTGATGGTATTGATTGTTCAGAGGGGGACCTTGTGTTCCAACCTGTTGATGGTATTGATTGTTCAGAGGGGGGCCCTATGTTCCACCCTATTGATGGTATTGATTCAGAAGGGGACCCTATGGTTCACCTTGTTGATGTTACTGATTGTTTTTGGAAGGGTTGACACTTGAAGTGTTTTGAGGCATATATTTTCCAGGAGGTGGATTGTTGTTTTGTGCTGCATACTGGGATGTCCCTCCTTGATACAGTTGTGCCACTATTGCTTGTTCAATCTAAGTTGGGTTTTTGAACAAGGGGTTCTCTTTGGGTTGACCACTATTTTGTGAGAACACAAGTGGCATGTTTGACATCTTTGGGGGTTTGGTTATTTATCTCACAACTGAGTTATACCCTAAGGGAATAAGATTGGGATCCCTGAGAGCCTCTACATTGAAGTCCACTGGTAACTTAGCACCACTTTGTGCTAACTTGAAGAAATAGGATTTTGGGTTCTTCTCAACAACTTGTCCATTAGTTTGAGAACCTTGGGGTTGTTAGAATATTCAAATAGTTCCTCATCATTTATCTCTTCCTCAGTATCTACCTCCTCTATAACCATTCTGTTGGGTCATGGTTATTTTGTTCTATCACCTCCTTCTATTTGCAGTTTAGTTCTTCCTCACTGAAGGTGTCTCTATACACAGGTCTCTTTTGGGGTGTTTCAAGGTCACTTGGCCTATAGCCCCATGGGATACTTTCATCATCCATGTTATTTTCTAGTGGGATGTTGGTGTTGTTCTTTCTTGTTTCCATTTTCTTCCTATGTTGCGATCTTGTAGTTTTCATAAACAACTTGGGTCCCCTGTGGGAGAGTTGTGTAATGTTTGAGCTCTCTCGTTGAATCAAATCCTAAAGACTCAATGTTGTCCTAAATGAGAGGATAGATTTGGGTATGTGAATCTGGTTTGTTCCTCCTAGACCGAGCATAAAATATCTTAGCAAGAGTTTGTGATTTCGATAAAGTATTAAGGCCCACTTCCTACCAAACTTGGAATTATGATACCTACATCTATAATGGCGACATGTAGATCTTCCCCTACAGATTTTGATTGTGTGATAGATCATTTAGGGGATTTCAATATCATGATTATGTGAGAAATTGGAAATGTTGTAAAATACCCAGATTCTGATGGTAATAGAAGGAATACAAGTTTGGATTGTACCTTGAAGCACATTTGTAGAAGTTGTATACCAACCTAGTTCTAGTTTCGTGAAGTGCCCAAAGGTGTTTCTTCAGAAATTTTGGGCTAAGATTCCTAAGTCTGAAATGACAACCTATAGACTTTACTTTAGGGATCCTGACTTTGTGTGAGATCATCTAGAAAAAGTTCAAGATCATGAAGAGGATATTTACTACCACGTGGGTGGTGGTAAGACGTACCTTTCAGCTGTTATGTCTTATTTCTCTTCCTCTTCATCTAAGATGATTGATGCAGTGAGAAACTGGTGGGGTGTTTCATTCTTCTCAAATATGAAGGTTCTCAAACTGCTTATGATGTAAGTTTTTTCACCTTCAATGTGTGTGAGACTAGGTTGAAGGATTGGTGCTACAAGATCTAGTTGTTGAACTAGAGCAGTTGGTCGCCAGATGGTCATAAGGTGTAATGGTGTTTTGAGATGGTTACTATGAAGCTCAAAACCTTAAGGTTTGAGTGTTGTTTTGGAATGTTGCTACTTTTTGGAAATCAAAATGTTGAAGGACTAGAGTCGATATTTCACTTCCTTTTCTAGAGGATATGTTGTGGGAAAGCTTACTTGTACTATCTGTGAGTCCCAAGTAACTATTGATATCATAGATGTCTTGAGTAAAGGAATAATCTTAATGGTTTATTTGATTTTTATCTCTAACAAGTAGGATGGAAATAATGGATGAGAGACTATGTAACCTATCTAGTTTTCCAATTGTTGTGTTCGAACAATGACCCTATAAACAACTTTGGTTTGTTTTCCCCAAGTGTCAGCAAAATATTCAATATTGTGAGTTGGGATGACAATTGTAAATTCTGTGTGTTTCTATCAAATGCTATGATTTCTCAAGAAAAAGCAAGCTTCTTTTGGAAAATGAAAGGATCTTAGTACCAAGTGTGTTGTTTTCTCAAAAGAAAATGCAAGGAAATAAAAGCAAGTGTGTTGATCCCGCAACAAGTGCTCATTTTTTGTCACAAGCAATTGATTTTTGTTAGTGGAGTTTCTAGGACAACAAGCAAATGAAATGAAATTTTGGCTACTGCTCATAAACTATGACAGCTGCTCTAAAATTTTATGCAAATGCACTAGAAAATGATGCAATTGCTTAGGTTTTGCAAAAATGGTCTTCATGTGTTTTTTTTCCTCTGTGTTATAGAGCATGGTAATTGGTAGAACATCACTGGACTAACTCAAAAGGAATGGACTTTGTGTGACCTGAATATCTATGGCTTAAAGTTGTGAAATCACTATACCCAAGCCATAGTTCCCAAATGTTTACTTTGATCTAATGTAGCTTGAAACAAAAGCCTGAATATCTAGAAACCTTGAAGGAAATCCTCCAAGGAGTGCAAATAATGGGCTTCTCTAAAAAGAATACACTAAGTCAAAGGGTTTGTGATTTAACCATCATGTTTAGTGTTTGTTTGGATGTGTTCTTTTTCTTTAAATCAAGCACATAATTTGATGTTTTTAGATTGTTTTGAAATATATTTGGCAATTTTAACATAAAAAAGCAATTACAACCCTAGTGGATAGAAACCATTCTTTTAGGTAGGCTTACCTCATGCTCCGAAGAGACGAGTTTACACACCACTTATGGCGTGGCCTTGTAGTCGTACTTGGCAAGTAACTTCTCGAAAGTAAATTCTGAAGCACCACTTCAAAGAATGTTTTTGGATGATAGGGTAGCTTCTAAAACAATTTGGATCTTAGTCATAACTATGAACATGGAAATATGACACTCACCCATTGGCCACTTAAGGCTCTTTAACTGTTCTCATTCCACTTAAGGCATGGGATTAGGTGTAGTCTGTTTTCAGCATGGCTTGAAGCTACTTTCTTACGATTTTGCAACAATGATATAGCCCACTAGTAAATGTGCTTTGAGAGCTTCCAATGAGTTCTCCAACATGGGTTGTGTCTCAAAGCAAGCCCCCTCTTTAAGGTAGAATTTGAAAAATAAAATGTGAAGCTCAAAAAATCTTTTTTGCTCACCCAAGATCACCAAAAGGTGCAAGAGGAGAAGATAAAACACTTTAGCTTTCCAAACACTGAATGCACAACAAACACTTCATAGCAGTTTGATTCTTTTTAAACACCTCAAGCGGTGTTATCCCAAAAACTGTGTGAATAAAGCATAATAGGGTTCCTTTTAATTACACCAATATGAAGTATTTAGGACATTAATCAGTTAAGATAGCAATGGTGCAAAACAAAAAGAATAGTTTGTTCATTTTTAAGCCCAAATTTGAGTGTATCTAAGAAAGCAATCTAGGTTCTAACTTGGTCAACAAAAGTAAAACTAACGTGCATCAACAAAATGGAAATCATTTTGCGTTATTTTTATGCACCAAACTTAA
The DNA here is from genome assembly GCA_007258455.2 of Sequoia sempervirens. NCBI lineage: Eukaryota > Viridiplantae > Streptophyta > Pinopsida > Cupressales > Cupressaceae > Sequoia > Sequoia sempervirens. The sequence continues at coordinate 157,748,808 of VDFB02353493.1, read as the reverse complement.
AGTTCCTAATTATGAAAACTTTGGAAAGAGTTCATTTTTAGAGCACCTTAATTGAAATGTTTTTGTTCTTTTTATGCACCAAATCGACAATTCCTAAGTTAGAAAAACTTGAAATGGTTCATTTTTAAGAGCACCAAAATGATAAATTCATTTGTGTTGTTCTTTTTAAAGCACCAAATAAGAGTTCATACCTTAAGAAAGCTTTAAAATTGGTTCAATTTTAAAAACACCAAAACAAAGTGTGCATTTGTGTTATTCCTTTTAAAGCACCAAAATCAAATGTTCCTAACTTAAGAAAACTTAAAATTGGTTCAATTTTAACAACACCAAAACAAAATGTGTGCTTGTGTTGTTCTTTTTAAAGCACTAGTTTTAAATATTCCTAAGTTAATTAAAATATGTTTGTAGATTTGGAATCCTTTGATCGATCGTCTTCCCTACAAAAATGAGTTAAATCCCACATATTTAAATAGACAATACCTCTTTAGTTCTTTCTCTACAGAAATTTAATCATTAATTATATATTCCTCATCAACAATATCAATGGGGTTATGACCTATAGTGTCCCCTAATTCTCTTACATTTAATTATTTAGGGTTTCCCACTTCTAGAGTGAGTGATCCTATTATAGAATCTCCTTCCTTTCTATTTTCAAGATATGACCTTGTACCTGACACTTCTTCCACTACTGGTTGCATCATGGGATCTCCTCTAGATCACTTTTCTTTAAACTATTTCATCTTAGTAGTCAATTTCTCTAGTTGTTCCTTGAATTATTCTTCAGTTAGGTCAGGACCTTCTTGAATTATAGGAGTCCCTCCTGAATCTTGTCTCATTGCTGCTATTTCAACTGAGGGTAGAGAAGTGAATATTTATGTCACCTTCTATGATGCAGACCTTTTCCTATTATGTGCCTATGTTTTCATTCTCACATCATCACCAGTCATAGGCTGAGTTCTTGGCTTTGTTGTGGAATAAAATGTCACCTTTGGCATTTCCATTACATTGGCTTGAGTGGCCACAGTTTCTTTATGCTGGCTAGTTGGCCGTAACACCACTGTAATTCTATGGCTTGAAGTATTGTGAGCTTTCTACCTACCTTTCTCATCCACCTCTATTTCTATAGTCTTTCTTTTCTTTTTAGAAGTCCCTCCATACCTTGATTCATCTACCAAATTTTTCTTTCTCTTGACATTACTTAGGTATGTGGGTTCTATCCTAGCTTCTTTTAGTGCCTCAACATAACCATTAATCCAGTATTGAGTATATGTCAATACTTCCTTAGAAATATCCTCGATGGAACACTATCTCCTTCTTTGTATAATTTGGGTCTGGGATGGGTCCATAAAAAAAAATTGTATTATAAACTGTATTCAATACCTCTCCATTATCAATATCTAATTGTTCCAAAATATCATGAGTTCTGAGAAACTTTACTTCTTCTAGTGTCAACCTTTGGTATGATCTTTTCCTTACATCATGATCATCATCACAATAAAGCCAAAGATCCTCTAGTTGATGAAAATGAGAATAATTTCTTCTTATTTGCTTGGCAAGATTTTCCTCTAGATCATAATTTTTCCATTGGAGTGAAAATAATTCCAACCCATAAATTTTCAACTCCTCCTCACACATACCAAAATTTTTGGCTTCCAAACACTTATAATTCCCAATTGTGATAGGGAATTTAACATAACATTTATTGTATGCTTGGGAATAAAAGAGCATGAAATGGCTGCACCTATCTTATCAATTCCAATAATAGTAGTTTATCCATTGCATCCTTGGGCAGCATGAAGGGGTATCCCATAAATCCTCCCACTCTGATATAAGTGAAAGTAGGAAATTGAATATACCAACCTCCAACAGACTTGATAACACTATGTGCTTCAAGGGATAGTATTTTGGCTTTGTCCCCTTCCATTATTCTCACCAGCTTTATAGAAAACACATCGTTTACCCTCCAGTAATGCTCTCGGTACTAGTGGATAGTAATCTGTGGCATATGAGGATAAATCAAATTATTCCCTAGTTCTCTACCTAGGGTACTAACTTTGTTCAATCCTTGTATATTTTCCTTTAGGGTGCAGGAATAAACAACATATGAGGACATGGTGAACCATTGGGTGTTAGAGAATGTCACTATCTGCTCACGCAGGCTGTCACTAATAAAATGCCCCTTATGAATTCACAAAGGGCCTTCCATTATTTTCACTATATGCCCTAACATCCAAGGCTTGAATTTTCTAGCATCTTTGCATCCAACTATCCTACTCAATATGGTTATTATGTCTTGAACAACCTGAATAAATGTTGACCTCAGGATTTGCTTCATCTACTTCGCAGGATGCTCCTGGAACCATGTTGAAATCATCAACCTCCTATTTTTTTCTTCGGTATTCAAATGCTTTGTGGCCAGAACCTATATATCCAATAGATTCATCTATTTAAATGTGGGGAGCCCAAATGTGTATACAATACCCTTTGTGGAGAGGTCGGCATATACTCTTCCTTCTTTCTCAATGACCCTCTTATTTGGGTCATACCATCTCATACATTATAATACCAATTCAGAGGCATCAATTGCTAGCATAAACCCTTCTATCAAATATAGTCCACTTTCAACAATATTCTTAGCACACTAAGAGGCACCTACTTACCGAATCTGTGTAGCAAATTCATGATCACTGAATCCTTCTAGGTGAGTATTTGTAACTGTTCCACCAACTAATACAACCTATGAAAAGAGGAATTTGAATTCCTCATCTATTTTCTTCTTCCTGGAAGTGCTCATATTTCTCTTATTTTCCTACATTATTAGAAAATATGTTCCTTGTGTGCAAGTTAGGGTTAAATTTAATCATCCATTTTTGCTAATTCATGAAATTTATTTTACTCATGACATTTGCATAATTTGAATTACATTCTTTTAAAATAATCAATTTTTCAATGACCTAACTAGTGGTAATGCCATTTAACCTGAGCCATGCATGCATACAAGAATTTAAAAAAAAAAAGTTACTAGAAGCATACCTAGTTTCAATGATAAGGTGATTGATTGAGTGTACATTCAAAACCATGGTAGCTATGTTCTTCAACGTTCTGAAACTTACCCTTCTTTGCATGCTACAACGTTGGTTTTAATTCTTTGATGTCTATAGTGATAGAAAAAGTATCCCTTTTCCTTGAATCTAATTTGGGAATTAATAAAATCAACTAGGTGATGCCTTAATTTAGTGTTGTAATATGTCTTACATGTTTAAATTAAGTTTGGGCTCCCTTTTAATTAATATTAGGTTTATTTATTTTTTAATTGGTCCTATTTTGCATCCACAAGCCTTATTAAATGCATTTCTCTATGGATAATCCTGACATTTAACAAATGATAAATCATAATTCATGTTTTTGGGTTATGTGTTCTAGATATAGTGATCTGGGATTGATATGCCATCTTGGGCATATGGGTCCCTCCTTGGTCTCGGGGATTGATCTTAAATGTGACATTGAACTTAGCATTTCTTGAAGTTTTTGTCCCAATGTAAGCTATTGGGACTTGTACGCCCAACTTGGTGTATGAGTCCCGCTTTAACTTGGACCTATTTTAAATCAAATTCTCGGAGGGATTTTATTATCCTAGATATGATGTTGGCTTATAGTGTTGTAATTTTAGGAAATTTGACATAAACAAGTATAACGAGGTTATTTCACATAATTTCTCCTAGAAAGTTTACAAATCATCTAAATTTTTTTGAGATCAAGCACTATAGAAAATTTATGCTCAGGAGAACATTCAAGAGAAAATCATCAAGCATTTGGAGTAGTATTCAAGATTCAAGCATCATGTCAAAGTCATCATGCATCATGTGTGTTTTTCAGATGTAGGTTTTCATGATTCAAGCAAGCATTTAAAGACATTATCTCATATCAACAATCAAGAGTTAAGATACAAATCCATTGGAGCTATTTCACACAAGTTTGCAACCTTTATTTCAAGGGTTTGGTGAGTTGCAACATTACATTTGTTCATTCATCATTCCTCCATGCTTTTATATTTTATTTCAAGGTTTAATTATCAAAATGGGTTTCAACCAAGGCAAACCCCTATTCCCTAACACAACAACATTTTCCCCTCTTCATGTGTGATTATAGATCTAGGTGAATTGGAGCTAAAAGATCCTTCAAAGAAAAAGTTGCAAAAGTTGTCAAAGTTGTCATCAGGTGATCCCATTATAGATGTTTACCATTTTTGGCCAAATTGGACATTGAACTAATTTTTTCTAACTAAATCTTCACTTTCGGGCACCTATAGTGGCTAAACTATGAGGAATTTGAAGATGATGCAAACTAGAGTTTTGTGCCATTTTGCCTCTAGATTCTAAATATATTTTTTTCAAAATTTTTGGAATCAAATTGTACCTCTTTTTCCATCTCACTCAAAAACTAGTTTTTTTTAGAAAATAACATTTTTAAGGAGTGACTCTCACCGTATAATGTATAAATTTTTTTCCATGAAGGATAAAATTATAATTCTTTCAAATTTAGCTCTTTTAACCCGATATCTAGTGCTTCCACTTGGTTATTTAGTGTTTTATTGAATATTTTTCCTTAATCAAGCTCTCAAAGTCAAACTAATTACAATTCATATATGGACTGTGATAATGTGTAACTTTTCAGTATGTATTGAAATTCATTTTTTTTTTGTTGGATCAACAAGGACTCTAATATTTGTGCACTCCATATTTTTCAATTTTTTTGATAATCTTCTATTTTTCCACATTTGGGTGTTAACAAAGAGCTTCTTTATTTTTTGTGAAAACCTATGTTTAATAAAATGCAAAAAAAAGATAATAAAACCAAAACATATTAAAATTATAGTTGTTGGATAGATTGTTTTGAGTACTACCTGATTTCAATTGGGTTCATGAAGTCTCCTCCATTTTCATCCTCAACCCAAGATTTGAAGGGAAAAAATTCTAATTTTTTTGGTGGCAGAGAGCAGGAATCAGGGAAAAGGGGGGTTTGCTCAAACCATGGGGGTTCAAGCTAACCCCCAGGGGTTCGAGGAACTAGAGTTCATTCGAGCCCCCTTTCAAAAAGGGGTTTGCATGTGCTTTTTATGAACCCCTTTTGGTTTGTTTGAACCAATGAGTTTGCTCAACCCCAAGAATGATTTTTTTTGGCATGGAGTCAATTTTTTTAGTTTTCCTTCCTCATTCAAATTGTAAACCACTTTTGTGGGTTTACACCATCTTCACAGAAACTCACCTATAGGTGAGAATTCAAAATTTTGGACTTGGAGATTAGATAAGACGAAAGCTAGGATGAAAAAGTTTCAGTAAAACCCTATATTGGGACTAAATCGCCCATCTAGGTGTATGAGTCCCAGTATACCTCTTTTTTCCAATTTTTTGTAGATCTTGATTTGTCAGTAGAAGATTCTAAATTCTACCTAGATTCCTGTAATAGGACTAAATTTCCCTACCTGGCGTATGAGTCCCAGTGCACTTCAGAAACAAGTTTTAGGGTTTTTAGATCTTTTTTAGACATCTCCTATCCTCTAGGTACTTTCTTGTTTCTCTCTATTTAGTAATTTGATTTCATGTTTAAGTTTCTAGGGTTTAGTGCATTCGAGTTTTCATTTCTCCTTTGAAACTTCATTCTAATGGTGAACCCCTATTTAATCACACCTAAGGGAAACCACTTGTGTCCTTCCCTTAGTTGAGTCACTTGGTTGAGGGATCTTGGTTTCCTAATGTTTGAAGTATGAAATAGGTCCTAAGCTTGGTTCCATGTTCAAAAAGGGTGGAACCCCATTTTCATTAAATCAATGTCCTTACAAGTCAGCAATCTGGCACAAGGTAGAGTATTGTGAAAGAAATTGCATGCTCAAGGTGGTGCCAAGTACATGTTCGATTTTCCACCATTAATTTTTGTTACTATGTATTAACTACCCTAAATTAAGGTGCAATCATGGATGTTAGGGTTAAAATTATGAACTTCTTGGTTCATGTGTGGGGGCCCACCTTTTGAGAGGGAAGCAACACAAGTGGCTAATGTGGCACACTTATGTGTCACTTTAATTATTACAAGGAAAAAGGCCTTAGAGGAAGTGTCCATCTTGGATACTTAATGATTGACAATTGATCAAGGTTTGAATCATCCAACACTGAGTATTGAAGAATTACTGGGAGTTAGGACTTTTACCCATTGGATTCATGGGATCCAGGTGCAAAGGATACCTGGGAACGAGAGAAAGTGAGACAAAATTGGTTTGAAATGAAACTTGCACAAAGACTTCCAGACTTAGGTTTCAAAGAAAATAAAAGCCACTATCAAACTAACCGGGGAAAAAAATGATACGTGAACACCAGGATAATTTTACCTAGGTGACAACTTACTAGGAGCAATGGCTAGCTAGGAAAAAATCAAAACTTGCAAAAGATACAATATCATTAGAGCAATGACACTAATACTTGGGACCTAAGGATTTGGTTGGTTAACAAGGCTGAGGAAAATATTTTGTAAATACTCTAAGTTTGGAAAAGAAAAAAATTAAGTGAGGGAGTTGGGAAAGTTGGATCAAGACATCATCATTTTAACATTTCCTCCAAAAGTAGCACACCAAAACAAGTGAAAAGAAAAGGAAGGGAAAAAGTAGCAAAAAAAGAGGGGTTTCAAATTTTGTTGAAGGGAAAAATGGGTCATGTTGTGAGACCACACAACAACTAGCAACCAAAAAAATAAACAAAATAATAGAATGTCAAATTTTCAAATAATATCCATGATTTAACTCTCTATAGCCCTTAAATTATAAACAATCAGATCCTCATTCCAACATTTCTTTCACTTTAACCAACATAAAAACATTAAATTTCATTGAGATCATGTGTGTGCCAATGATTTATTCCACTACAGTAAATTTAGAGTGTAATATGTGTTTTCATTGACCTACATAATTTGGTAATTTTGATTTAAGACAACCTTAGATAGAGCCTTTCTGGTAGTCAAGCATCCATAACCCTAGCAAGGTTATCTCTGTAATTCCACCAAACATAGCTCTATTTCCATTGAAGCATAGATATAGCCCCAATAGAGATATTTGGATAGCCTAAAGAGTTAAATTTTCTCTTTTTATATTTCTTTTGATATCATCTTTTAATTTTTTGCATTTGATATTTCATTCTAATCTCTTTTGCTTCAACTTGCAGGAAACTAAGCTTGCTATTAGGTTGGGAATTATAGCGGTAGCAAAGGATGCCTTCTGATTTTTCACTCAATGCAAACAACTTCTATCCAAAATTTATTAGAATTATTTAGGTATGGGAATTTGTATCTCAACATCAACTGAATGACTCATGCAAACTAAAGTGAAAGAATTTGAACAATTCCCCAACCATCTATAATTAAAAAACTATTTCTAATCAAAGAACGAATCAAATTTTCAGAGTTCAAATTCTATTATTTTGACTACCTCCGAAGGTTGATAATTATTGCATATCTAAATAACAAAAACCCCAGAAAGCAAAAAAAACAAAAGAGAGCACAAACAACACCCCCCAAAAAAAAAAAAAAAAAAAAACTATTTATACACATTTACAACAAGGACCAACAACCAACACTAGGCTTGAAAATAATGCTTTAGGAATTGGCCATTGACAGGCAATGGAAAATCTTATTTGGTTAGAGTTTTAAGCCTATAAGTACTATCACCTAATATTTTAGATACTTGGTAAGGTCTATTCCATAACTTGTCAAACTTACCATGTTCACTATGCTCATGGGATTTGTCCCAATATAAGCCTAAGTTAGATATTCTAAACGTCTTCAATCTAGCCCTTTTTTCAAACCAAAATTTTACTACATACTGATGAATGGAAAAATGATCTATTGCTCTAGTATGATTTTCATCTAAATGCATCAATTGTAACGACCGAGCTTTAGTCTAGTCATCTAATCCAAGTAGGCATCTTCAAGTTTATAGGCATTATAGGATCTATCCCATAGACTAAGGGGTAAGGGGAATTCCCCAATGCAAATTTCATCCTAGTATGGTCTACCCAAAGGGAAAATTTCAATAGGGAATGCCATTCCCTTGGATTCTTTTCAATTAGCCTTCTAATTATATCCAACAGGTTCTTGTTTGATGATTCCACTAATCTATTTCTTTGTGGGTAATAATTAGATAAAAATTTCAACATTATACTGTATTGAAATGTCCAATTAGAAAATTTCATTGAAGAAAAAGTAGGGCCATTATCACATACCAAGGCATATGGTACTCCCAACTTGGTAATAACACTTTCTCCAAAAAATTAATTACCACTTTAGTGGTGCATTGCTTACTATGGCATGCTTCAGTCCACTTGGTGCAATAATTAGTAGTAGTTATCACATACTTGTGGCTTGTGGATGATGGTGGGTTAATTGTTCCAATGAATTCTAACCCCCATTGTGAAAAATGACACATCTCCATCACGGGTTGCAATGGTTGTGTTAAATCTTCCTTTATCCGTAGTAGCTTGGCATGTATAATAGTGTTTTATGTGCTCATATTTGTCTTTGAAAATAGTTGTCTAGTAGTAGCCAGATCTTAGAATGAGGTATGCGGTGGCTAGGGGTGCTTTGTGAGCTATGCCAAACCTATAATGTAGTTCCTACAATACTTCACTCTCTTTTCTCTTATTTAAACATTTTAAATAAATCCCTTCATGATTTCTCTTGAACAAAACCACTCCTTTAATCATATAGCTTTGGGCCTTAATCTTCAAGGCTCTTCTTTGATTCCACTATATATAGTCCAAGCAATTGGTACTAACCAGATAGTACCATATATCTAAGTACTACTCATCTTGGTCTTCTACATTTAGGGTATACTGTTGGCTAGAAATTTGTGGATCAATCTCAATGATGGATTTAAATAAGGCTTTCCCATGGACTAGCTTCATGGGAATAATTTCTAAATCAAAATTTTGCAAGATCATAACCCATTTAGCTCTTTTTTCTTTGAGTTCACTCTGTGTTAGCAACATCTTTACTGCTGCATCGAGCACAATCACCTTAACTATGCTTTTGAAAATGTAATGTTAGAATTTTCTTACCACCTTGACCAAAGAAAAAACTTGTTTCTCAATATCCATACATCTTAGCTCCGCCTCTTTAAAGAGAGTACTCATGAAAGAAATTGGATTTTCTTCTTTATTCTTGCTCCTTTGTGTCAGTGCAACTACACATGTGTAACCAAAAGAAAAAGAGAAAATATAAAATGGTTTAATGTAATCCTAACTTACCAACACCAGTGAATTTGTGATTGCAACTTTCATGTTCTCAAAGACAAGCTTGGTCTCATTTTTCCATTCGATATTAACATCCTTCTTCAACATATCATTGAGAGGTTTCACTATCTTGGCAAATCATGTGATAAATTTCCAAATGATGAAGTATGAATTTAATTCTTTCTTACTTCTTAGGGGCTGCAACTTGAGTAAGGCACTCACTGGATCTGGGTCTATTGAAATACCTCTTTCGGAGATAATGTGTCCAAGCAGTTTTCCTTTAGTCACCTCAAAAATATATTCCTAGGATTTAGTGAAACTCTATAGGTTTCACACTTTTGTAATATTGCTTTGAGATAACAAACATGAACTCCTCTGTTCTTAGAAAATACCGCAAGGTCTTCCATGTATATAATAATTTACTTTCCTACCAAGTCTCATAAGGCATAATCCATAGCTCTCTGGAACATGGCTCCAACATTTATTAGTCCAAATGGCATCCTTCTGTAAGAAAAAGTTCTTCACTTTGTGGTGAAGGATATCTTCATCTTATCCTCCTTTGTGACCATTACTTAGTTATACCCAAAGAATTCATCCAAGAAGGACATCATCTGTGAACTGTTAACAATTTATAGTACTTCATCCAACAAAGGTAGGGGATATTTGTCCTTTTCATATGACTTGCTAAGATTTCAAAAATCCACACACAACTGAATGTATCCATTCTTCTTTGTAACTGACACTAAATCAGCCACCCAAGTAAAATGTTTGATGGGAAAAATGATCCAAACTTAGAGGAGCTTTTGTACTTCCTTTTGAATCAGGGGTTCTAAAAGTGCATTCAAAGGACATTATTTTTGTCGGAAAGGTTTTGCATCAGGATTTAGCAAGATTGTATGAGTAATAATGGAACTGTCATATGTCTTTAGATCCTCATATTCCCATGCTATAACTTTCTAGTAATATTTGAGTGCTTGAGAAATATTTCTTTGCTCTTCCTTATAACATACCTTCCCTATAAACACATTGTTTGGGTCCTCCTCAGTATTCAGATTATACAATTAGATTGTCCCCCATTATTTTTAGGTAGTATTTCTATCGAATTATCTGATCCACATCAAATAATCTTTCCAACTCAATTATTCCCTTTGGAATATTATTATCTTTGTTTAAGCTAACTCTTCATCTTGAATTTTTCCATTTGGGTGATCTACTTCCTCAATTATTTGTGCTTCAAAGATGTTGGTATTGGTGATAAAATCTAAAATGTGGTGATCATCTTCAAACACTTGCAGATTAGTAACATTATTTGGAATGAAGGTCAACTATACTAGCTTGATAGTAAACCTTCTCAAATTGAAAGCATCTAAAAGTTCTAGAGCACTGGCAACAGTAGCCAAAACATTTTCTCTTTGATTGAATCTTTGTAGGATATGAGTGATGTTTAAAGCATCAAAATATTCTATCATGTCCCACACTCGGTATCGATAGCTGGACAAGCATTTTTAATGAAAATGTATTTTTTCTTGACTTGATTGACCACTAGGTCTGAGTCATTAAAAAAACCTTAATAATTTTAACTTTATTCTTGATTGAGAACATCAAACCGTGGATGAGGGCCTCATATTTTGCCACATTGTTAGTAGATTGAAATTGTAATCTATAGGCAACAAGAAATGACTTACCTTGGGGACTGATGATCTCAACCCCAAATCCAATTCCTTGTTTAGATTTTGACCCATCAAACCAAAGGGTCCAAGTTTGATCCTCAACAACTTTGAGCTTAGCATTATTGAGGATTGATAAATTAATATTTTCAGTTTGTATTACCTGTGTTTTACATTCAAGTGTTTTAGGCTCAAACTTGTTAAGAGTTATACTTTTCTGATAGTGTTAATTTTCAACTCTATGAATGATCTCTAAGCACATCACACAACTATCTTCTAAATCTGTAGAGTTGTGTAACCTGCACCAACCTTGTAACATCAAACCTTTTAGTGAATCTTTAGTTTTCTTTCTCTTTTGAGCTTCTTTAACAATATTCTTCTAGAATTTTTCTAAACAAATATCTTCTCCTTCAGAAGAATCATAGTCAGATTCAACTAACATGTCCATCCCTAGAGTCATCTAATTATGCTTCTCTATATTACACATGAATACTTCTTCTATCTTAACTCTAGAACTTCTAATTCCATATACTCCTGGTTCTACATCTATGTATAGAACTTCATTTTTCTGGTTGTAATTTGTGATCATGTGTTTCATATGTGGTTCCCTCTCTATCCTAATCTGATTAGGGGCTCCTTTTGAGGGTAGCCACATATGTGAGAAGTCAGTGGCCATATATCCATTCAAATTCTTTGACCAATCTTTGCTCAATAACATCCCATAAGTGTCTGGTATCTTGAACACTTGAATATTAATATAATATTGAATCCTAGGGTCTGATGCTAACTACATATGAATGTTGGTTAACTCTCTAACTACATTTACCTTGGTTTTATCTAGTTGAGTAACTTTCTTTGGGGAATTTTTTGGGGTTAAGCCTAGAGTCTGACCTATGGAAAAAGGCATCACATTGGTAGATGCTCCTAAATCTATAGGCAATTATGAAGAATTTTACCAACAATCCTTAGTGTGAGCAAAAATGGTGGGATTCTATCATTCCTTTATAAAAGGATACTTGTGCATCCACCATAGGAACCATGCTTTTATCCTTTTCCTTAATACAATTGTCTTTCACTTGCTTCTCTTTACTAAGTATGCTTTCTTTGGGATATTCTTCTAATGTATTTAAGAAAGCTTTCTTGATTCCATGCATTTTAAGCAATTTTGATAAAGATAGGCTGATTTTTACCTTTTTGATTTTTTCCACCAAATAATTATTCAGATTATTTTGATCAACAAATTTTGTTTTTCCACTCTTCAGAATATTCTAGTAGTTATTGTATTGCGAGGTCACCTTCAACAACATGAGAGTGTTACCAGATATGTTATCAGGTGGAGTATTGAAGTTGTTAGGAAGATTTGGCATCGTCAAAGGCCCTTCAAATATAATTCCATCATTGGCATTACTCATCAAATTGTAGCTATGTCCTTTTGGATATGCTGAAAAACATGAATTTCATTAGCTTCATCTTGGTGTTCATTTTCATCTTGGTAGGGAAACATGTAAGTTTCCAAAGTAATGGCTGAACTACCTTCTTGCTCATAGGTATGAATCCTAACAATGATGAATGAATCAAAACATTCATAACTATCTAAGGCCAACACAAAGTTATATTTGACCAGAACTAATGGGTGGGAGTCACACTAATCATTATAGTGTGTTGCAGCCAAAAAAATATATAACATAGTTTTAAATTGTGGACAATCCACTTTTGAATGAGCATTTGTATTAGGAATTCTACACCAATTGTTCTTAGGGAGTTCAACTAAGATCACCTTAGACACAGACCTATCTTCAAAGGAATTAGCATTATCTAAAGGTATGAACACTCCTCCATTGTTTGGTTGTGTGTTCCAAGGTCTAGGTTGTCTGGGAGAATTCTATGCTTGACCTTGCAAATTTTTACTATTACTTTGAGAGTAAAAGTTTTGATTTCTTAATTGTGTAACCCCTTTGGTTAATCTCTTAAGTTGAGCCATTATTTCCTTAATCTCCTCTTTATGTTTCAAAGCCTTGACTCCTTGACTCTCTTGAGTCTATGTGAAGAAATAATTCCATTGGGAAGTAATTTGTGATAGCTAGGTGAAGATGTGGTACCAAAGCTTGACTATTTCACAGTTGAAAGAAACTATTATGAGGAAACATCCCATTCTAGACCATAGAAGGAAAATAATTAGGAGTCATTGTATGATTTAATGAAACTCCACTCATACTCGATATAGGATAGTTATTCAATCCACTTTTGAGGTGTTTTATTTCTAGATTCACACTTATGGATTTTGCATAGGCCTTAGTTAGAGTAGTATGAGCATTTTCCCTCCATTTTAAAAACATCATAGTCAATGCCAACTTCCATGTAATAAACAGTGATGACAGATGAATTGTCTACAATGTAGGGTGCTTGCAACCTAGAGTAAGCCTTTTAAAATCCATCATTAAAAGTAGTTATAGGTTCACCATCAAACCTTTTAATCTGAGCAAATTGATGATATAGAAATCCATGATCTACCAATTTTTTGAACCTAGCTAAGAATTGGTTTTCCATGTCTTGCCATGTCGTAATAAAATTATGGGGTAGGTTGATGTACCACTGGTAAACTTCATCACTCATCATATAAGGAAACAACCTACACACAACATCTTCATGTTATATCCTTGCTCTAAAGTATGTATCCTTGAAGATACTGATATAATCTTCTACATTTTTGTGAAGATAGTACTTTGAACACAATTTGTTTGAATTCTTGGGATGATCATTATACACAATGAATTGAATAGGTGACTACGTTAAAGAAAGCCATCGCTACAGGTGGGGGTGGTATAACAAAAGTCAGATTTTGTGGTATCATGTTTACAATTCTTGACCCTTGGAGCCTAGATGATGTACGACCACTAATTTTGACTTATGTCACATGAGGATCACTAGACTAAGACCTAGTGACTCTATGGGACTACAACTTCCTTCCTAGAAAAATAAAGAGTCCCTCTTAGCACCACTTTTGTTGACATAGATGTTACACACAGACACCAACATGTAGATGAATTCTCATGGAGTATTGTGAGAACCTACCTTTCTTGAAAGATTCCATTGGGAAACCTAAATCTAAGAAAAACTCAACTTGATCCCAATTCTCATTTATGCCAAGTCTTGACACATTAGGTTCACTCAGGGTTTTTTATGATATTGTTGTTAAACACAAGGGGTAAAAAGTTGTAAATAATTGGTTGGTATATGAAAGAAATATAATCTCAGTTCAGTCATTCAAATATTACTCAATGACTTCATGAATCCAAAGAATTTAAAATAATATTTCCTAAAACTCAAATTAACTTGCATACATTCAAGTAGATTTAGAATTAAGCATTCACCAACTTCATGGAATCAAAATATTTATAATAAAACTCCATATATTTATCATTTTTGGAATATATAGCATCTATTCTAAAATATAGCGTAAAAAAATATTGAAAAAGTAAAATTTGTTGGCATATTATTGTCATTGATGTCAAAATGAGATATCATGCAAGGAATTCTAGTAGCATGATGATAGAGAGATGTGGATCTGGTTCTGGAAGCACTGGTACAAGATGCTGGTGAAATAAGAATGATTCTATAGATGTTGAAAAAGTTTCTCACTATGCCACATTATTGACAAAATGTTGTCATCTTTCTACAATAATGGCCTTGAAGTATTTGAATGAAAATCTAGTGATAGTTTCGATGTGGGTTTTCTTAGTACATTCTAGATATGAAATTGGCAAGTTCAGAAGATGTATAATGTTCCCAAAAGTGAGTTATGTTTTCTCTCAATCAGATTTAGGGTTTATTGGTTAAACCCTAGGGTTGCAATCATGATGCCTTAACATAGTTTTTATTTTGTTGTTGATTACTTTCTAGAGGTTGTAGGTCGCATAAGTCATAAACTTATGTCATTATAATCATGTTGTGATTGGCCCCATTACCTAGTCTTCTGGTTGGTGTTGCTTATGTATCCTTTTGGAGATCAAACGGTGCATGCTCAATAGTTCCATATCTGAAAACTATTGCTAAGGTCCTATGTAATATGAAAATCTCTTTGAAGCCGACCTATAATTTAGTGATGTGTGATGGAACATGTTCATTGGCTACAATCAAAGGTTGATTATTTGACGGTGCTTACTAGCCCGTGACACCTATGGTGGGACTCTGTCTATACCTCATAGGGGAGCAAGGAATGGTGGAGATCAAATAACATTTTTATAGGATGAAGGACAAAGCATTTGGTGGGTTGAATAGACACATGGCGACATATTGCTCAATCGCTTTACATCACTATTGTGAAGTAAAGCAATGGGATTGTTCTCACGACAAGCGATGAAAGTAAGAAGGATGTAGAAGGTGACATCTAAGGTGAATAGGTGGCAGTAGCTATGTAGCCCGCTAGGATTATGTGTCTCCATGTCCTTTGCTAGTGATACAATAGGGGATGACATAGATTTAAATAATGATGAATCCAATGATGATAATTGAGTGTATTCACAATGTGAGAATGATATATGAAGTCATATGAGTTACAACGATACCCAATGAATGAAGATCAATCATGTAGATTTGAAGGGTGAATGATCTAATAGTCATCATTGAGGTTAATCACATCATATATTTGAATGGTGGTGACTCAAGAGTTGGAGCGATATGTGATGGACATGATTGACAATAGAGATTTAAAAGAAAGCTCATCTAATGGTGATTATTTAAAGGTGTGATGATGAACAAGGAACACTGGATCATGGTGTGAAGTGATGAGATCAACAACAAATATTTAAATATGAAGAAATATAATGGTCAGGTTTGTGTGAATAGGGTTTCAATCAAAAACTCGCTCTACTCAAAGTTAATTGGCTCAACTACACCAACAACCAATATGATTGCATATTTGATTTGGAAATTGGTGGCATAGGTCAGGATGGAGTTTGAGGTCAAAAATAGATCAAATAATAGAGAAAAAATTAAATGCATATTTGATCCTAGGGTTTGAAAAAGAGAAAATGAGGGAAAATTCTCTATAACAGAATTAAATTTTGTGTGGCTCAATGCAAAAATATGGTAGTGAAGAAGATATCCTTGAACCCTATTAGAATATCCGTATGTGGTAGAGAATCATAAGGCAATCACTGATGGTGTGTAACAACACAAAACATATGATCAAAATAAGGTTAGTGTGATTTGAAATAGTGATGTAAGAGAAGAGTCAGTGTGCATTTTTTTATAGAGGGTAATCTTAGCTCTTTGAGGTGGACAGAGAATGCACTAAATAAAAAAGGAGAAGAGTAGAGTAGAACAAGTGGAGTGCAAAGTAGAGAAGAGAGTTGTTGTGGCAGCAATATAAACTTGAGTAGTTGTAGAGTAAATTGAACATTGATTTGTGTTCTTGATGAATAAATTGCAATAATCCTTTATGTTGTAAATTTGATTGGTTGGTTTGATTAGATAACTGAGTTGGTGCTCAAAATAGGGGATTGGTGTCTCCTTAGGGTTGGTGCCCTTAAAATTTCTAACATAAGGTTTCTTTGTGAGATTGGATTAGGACAAGAGCTCCTAGCAACATTTCTCACCATGGTTTTTCCCATCTTGGGTTTTCCACATATATCTTGTGTCATGTGTTGCTTGGTTTTGTGCTTGTTTAAATATTTATATCTCATTTTTCAATCTTCACATTAAGTTATCTTAAGAAGTTGGTTTTCTCAAAAGGTTTAAGAGTTAAAATTTTAATATTTACTAATTCAACCCCTCTCAGTAGATTGTTGTCTTCCAATAATTGGCATTAGAGCCAGGTTCCCTAGGTAAAGCTTAATCAACTCGAGTAGATTCTGGTAGTGTGAACATAATGGCATGTCAAGAAGGCTCTTCCACAAATGAGCTACCTTGGTTTGATGGAACAAATTATACCTTTTGGATCTCATTGATGAAGGGATATTTGGGATCTTTAGGGTTTGATGTGTGGATGTAAGTCATGAATGGATACACACCACTGGCCACACCTCCTATTGATGCCATAGGAAAAAGGGATTATGGGAATAATGAAAATCATGGTTTTCTATTATGAACAATTTGTCTAGATTTGTGGATAGCAAGGTTATGTAATGTAAGACTGCACATGATGTTTGGGATACATTGAAAAATATCTACGAAGGATATGACAAGGTAAAATTGGCAAAGCTTCACGTAATGATAGCTAGATTTGAAGACCTAAAGATGAAAGAAGAGAAGACTGCAAACTATCTTTTGAGAGTTAATGATATAGGGAACTCTATTAGAGGATATGGAGAATAAGTAAAAGAAGATGTTTTACTAAAAGTTCTAAGGTCAATTACAAAAGATATGATCCTAAGATCTTTGAAATAGAGGAAGAGAAATAGAAAAACACACTCTTGATGAGCTACATGGAATATTCACTACATATGATATAAGGATGGGAGATACAAAACCATCATGGAAAGAAGCTACTTTCAAGGTTGCCGACAAGGAGAAGAATGTATCACCTAAGAAAGATAAGGATGAGATGATCACATCCATGAATGACATGAGAATGATGAAGAAGAGGAAAATTTTGTTAGGAGACTAAGAAGAGGATCTGACAAGTACAAAGGTAAGTTTCCCTTTAAATACTTTAAATGTAGTAAAGTAGGTCATTTTTTTGCTAAATTTCCCTATAATAAGAAAGGTAACTCTGAGCATGAGGAAGATGATAAAATGAAGAAATCCTACTACCCTAATTTATAAGGAGTTTTAAAAAGAAAAAGAAAGGTCTATACATCCAAAAGGATAGGGTGACAAATAGTGGTTTACAATTTGATGGAGGAAGGAAAATTGAGAAAAAATGACCCCATGGCAAAAAAATGGTTTTAGGGGTTCAATGAACCTACAAGTTCGACCGAACCAAAAGGGGTTAAACCCATTAATTACTGGGCCCACATTTCCCACCCAAAAAAAAGAAAAATGCATATTGAAGGGGGTTCAACCAACCCCCTTATTCCTCATTCTCCCTTGAAACAAAAAACCTAAATTTTTATGCTTTGAAGCTCGGGTTGAGGATGAAAATGGAGGAGTCTTCACAAACCCAAATAATCAGGTAGTCCTTAGAAAAGCTATTCAATGAATATAATTTTAATATGTTTTGGTTTTATTATGTATTTATTTTTAGTTTTATTAAACATAGGTTTTCATTGAAAATGAATAAAATGGTATTAGGTAGAAGACCTTCATGAAGAGGGAAAAAAAAAAGAAGGAGAGGTTGACCTAAGGAGGACAACTTTTCTATGCTCTAGATGAGATTGATGTGTCATTGAATTGACAAGGATAGTGATGTATCAGATGACTACAATAGCTTAGATGATGAACAAAACCATTTTTTTGTTGTAAGAGAAAATAAATTCCTCTTCATGGAAAATAATCTGAGGAATAAAATGGTGAAAAGGTAGAAGACCTTCATGAAGAGGGTGAATAAGAAGGAGAGGTTGACCTAGGAGGAGAACTCATCTATGCTCTAGATGAGATTGATGATCTCATAGATGATATTGACAAGTTAAAAAAGGAGAACAAGTAGTAGAACAAACTTGCATAAGAGTCAGACAAACTAAGCAAGGATCTAGAAGAATCTACCCAAAATGTGGTAGATTTAAAATTACAACTAGAGGAAGCCAAGAGGACAAAAGATGTAATTATATCCAAGATGCAATATGAGGTTGACATATGTATGAAGCTTGAGGAAGAGATCGTTACTCTAAGAAAATATTTACAAAAAAGAAAAATAGAAAAGAGAGAAAGGACTCAAAATGAAAATTGGCTCAAATATTTTGGATGAGCTATTGAGCACATAGAACCCCTAAAACAAAGAAAAATATGGGCTAGGGCTTGAGAAAGGTAATAGCACCTTCACAAACACCTCTAAAAAAGTTGTACGAAAGATTTAGAGCAGTAGAAAAGTCTCACTTAGTTGATGAAAGAGATTAAAAAGGGAGTGTATTCATAGAGAAATATGCACAAGCATAAAAAATTAAAGAACAAAAGAAGCCTACTATAGAAGAGAAGGATAACCAATCAACCCCTAATCATTAGACTTGAAAAGGAAAAATTTCAGAAGGAATGATGTTGACGAATTCACTAGGATGAGAGACACAAGAAATAAAATGCATCAAATATCACCTCATTAGGCACAAAATGATATGACCAGGTATTCCTCATACTTTTATGGATACTCTTATACATGTCATTCGTAAGAGGAGTGCAAACTTTGTAAACAAGAATCCATTTGCTCCTTTAGTGGAAATGAATGTAGTTTGCTATAACTGTAATAACTTTGGTCATATAACTAAAAAATGTAGAACAAAGTTTACAAGACCAAATGCTAAGAATGAGAAAAAGAAAGATCCACCTCCTAGAATAAACCAAGAATATGAAATTATGGAGGAAAATATTGAAAGGAAAGCTAATCTAAGGTGTGGAAAGAAAAAATAGAAATATCCACGCAATCAATGATTGCATAGACAACATTGCATGCCAAGAAGAAAAATCTATGAGTGATTGATAGTGACTACTCCAAGTGCATGAATGGAGACAAAAGAAAATTCATCAAACTCAAGAAATGTAGTGGAGGATATGTGAGTTTTGGTGATAAAACAATGGTCAAAATATGTGGAAATTGAATACTAAGCCTAGATGGTAAAAATCCCACAAAAGATGTCTTGTATGTTGAAGGATTGAAGCACAATCTACTAAGTGTGAGTTAGATATGTGACAATAGGTATAAAGTCACATTTGATTCTAAAGGTTTCAAAACTAGAAAGAATGGAAATATATTTGCACAAGGATTGAGAACAAACAACAACCTTTATAACCCTTTTTCTTGTTAACTTAGAGGTATCCTTGCGACCAAGCCCAGTGCACCCAACCTGCCTTGCCTTGGGCTTACATATTGCCAAGTTAGGGCCAAAAAGGGGTGAGGTGAGGCAAGAATAATCCTCTATGGATTCCAACAACCACATGCATCAATGGAAGTTGGACCTTGCAGTTGAACCCAAGACCTCAGGGAGAAAACCCGAGACTTAAGCTATTTGATAGGACAAAGCTGATGAAAGATGTTTATGTCATAGAAGATTAGGCCACACAAACTTTGATAATTTGATGAAGTAAGTTCAAGAGGTCTAGTAAGACACATTCCCAAAATAACCAATCCTACAAATGTCATATGCCAATAATTTCAACAGGGAAAGCAAACAAAGGCCAGTTTCCCAACTAAGGAATACTCAACTACTAAACCTTTACAATTGATTCATATTGATTTGTGTGGACCTACAAGAACAAGGGGATTGAAAGGGGAAATGTAATTTATGTTGCTAGTTGATGAATACTCAAGAATGACATGGGTAACATTTTTGAGAGACAAGTCACAAGAATTTGAAATATTTAAGATATTCAAGAAATGGTTGAAGAAGAATTGGGAAGAAGAATCAAGTGTTTGAGATCAGAAAGAGGAGGAGAACTTACCTCAAGTGAATTTGTTGAATATTGTGAGGCACATGAAATCAAGAGACAATATTCTGTACCTAGAACTCCAAAACAAAATGGAGTTGTTGAGAGAAAGAACAAAGTTGTCAAGGAGATGGCCAAAACAATGTTAAATGAGGCTAGATTAGCTAATATGTTTTGGAGAGAAGCTGTTCATATTGCAGTATATATTTTCATCAGAGTCCAAATCAGAGCACATAGTGATAGCACCCCTTATAAATTGTGGTATGGTAGGCCTACTTCTGTTAAGCACTTCAAATTGTTTGGAAGAAAATTCTACATTAAGAGAGAAAATGAAAACTTTGGAAGATTTGAAACAAGAAGTGATGAAGGAATATTTACAGGATATTTCACCCAAAGCAAAGCATATAAATGCTACAACAAAAGACTGGACAAGATTGTGGAAAGCATCAATGCCAAGATTGGTGAAAGTATAAAGCATATCAAATCTGATCAAAATGAATTTGAAGGTGATTCATATTATGAAGAAAATATGGCAGATAAAAAAGAAAATTTGAAGGAGAGGTTGAGAAGGCACCTGCAAGGTATGTGCAAAAGGATCACCCAATGGGTCAGATAATTGAGGACAAGAATGAAGGAGTTCAAACTAGGAGAAGAATTGAAAAAGGGTAATGAACAAGTAAATTTAGCTCTCCTATCAAAAAATAAACCAATTTTTTTTACTAAATCTAGCAAGGATGAGGGTTGGATAGAGGCCATGGAAGAGGGGTAAATCAGATTGAAAAGAATAAAACATGGGAGTTGGTACCTAGACCCACAAACAAAAATATAACTAGGACTAAATGGGTGAACTTAGAAACAAGTTGAATGAAGATGGAACTATAGTAAGAAATAAGGAAATATTAGTGTGCAAGGGGTATGCACAAGTTGAAGGTATTGATTTTGAAGAAAATTTTGCACCTGTGGCAAAATTGGAAGCAATTAGAATGTTTCTTTCATTTTTAGTATATAAATGATTTAAAGTGTATCAAATGGATGTTAAATCTACATTCTTTAATGAAAATCGAGAAGAGGAAGTCTACATAGAACAACCACTAGAAGGTTTTTAGCTGTTAGAAGATGATGATTATGTGTGTAGATTAAGGAAAGCATTACATGGTCTTAAGCAAGCACCTAGAGCATGGTATTCTAGATTAGACTAGTATCTGCAAGAACAAGGATTCAAGAAAGAATGTGTAGATAGCAATCTATACTTTAAATCAGAAGGTGAGCACATGATTATTGTTGTTGTATATGTGGATGACATAATATTTGGAGGTGGAAATGATAAAATGTGCTAAATATTTGCTACACATATGCAAGATGAATTTGAGATGTCAAGTTAGGGGATTTGTCATTTTTCCTTGGTTTACAAATTGCTTAGACTGACAATGGCATATTTATATCTCAAACCAAATATGCTAAGAAAATTCTTAAGAAATTTGGTATGAAGGATAGTAGACCAGTCAGTACCCCCAAGTTAACTGGTTACAAGTTGAGTAAATCAAATGAATCACTAGATGCAATTCAGACTATGTATATGTCAATGATTGGTAGCTTGTTGTACTTAACTGCATCAAGGCTAGATATTATGTGAGGAGTATTTTTAGTTGCAAGGTTTTAGGCTGCACCAAAAAAGTCTCATGTCAATGTAGTGAAAAGAATTTTTTAGATTTATCAAAAACACTATTGATTATGGGTTGTGGTATCCCAATCACAACGATTTTTCTTTGACAACATACACAAATGCTGATTAGGCAGGAAGTATAGATGACAGGAAAAGCACAAGTGGTGGAGCATTCCTTTTGGGAAACAAATTAGTTTCTTGGATGAGCAAGAAGAAAGAATTAGTCACTCCTTCCATAGTAGAAGTAGAGTATGTAGCAGCAATAGCTTGTTGTACTCAAGTCCTTTGGATGAAGTAGACGCTTAAGGACATCAAGATTGAGAACAAAGAACCTATCTCAATTCTTTGTGATAATTCAAGTGCCATAAAAATATCAAAGATTATAGTGATGCACTTTAGAACAAAGCACATATCCATAAAGTATCACTTTATTAGAGAGAAGGTTACAGACAAGGAGGTTATCATGGAATATGTCCCAACAAAAGAACATGTGGTTGAAATCTTCACTAAGCCTCTTCCTAAAGAACAATTTGAATACTTGAGGTAGAAACTAGGAGTGATTTCTCCCACATCATATCACTAAATATTAGTGATAGGGAATGAATCCAAGGAGAGCTTAATTGGAACTTTACTTATCCTTGGTAATGATGAACAAGATCAAGTAAGGAAAACTAGTTTTGCAAATTTTTAACGACTTTATGGTTGTATAGTCAAAGAATCTCACTTTATCTTTGAATTATTTGTAAAAGGGGGAGTACATTTTTAGGGGGGGTCTTCCCTTTTCTATTGATGTCAAAGGGGGAGAAATGTGAGAAAATGCTCAAAAAAGGAGCATGGACTAAAATATCTTATTTGCTACAGTGCATTAGGTTTTTCCATTAATGACAAAGGGGGAGATTGTTGGCATATTATTTTCATTGATGTCAAAAGGAGATATTATGCAAGGAAATCTAGTAGCATGATGATAGAGAGATGTGGATTATGTTCTAGAAGCACTAGTACAAGATGTTGGTAAAAGAAGAATGATTCTACAAGTTTTGCAAAAGTTGCTCAATATGTTGCAATGTTGAAAAAATGTTGTCATCTTTCTGCAACAATGGCCTCCAAGTATTTGAATGAAAATCTAGTGATAGTTTTGATGTGGTTTTTTGAGTACATTCCAAATATGAAATTGGCAAGTTAAGAAGATGTATAATTCACC
Organism: Sequoia sempervirens; assembly: GCA_007258455.2. Classification (NCBI taxonomy): domain Eukaryota; kingdom Viridiplantae; phylum Streptophyta; class Pinopsida; order Cupressales; family Cupressaceae; genus Sequoia; species Sequoia sempervirens. The sequence continues at coordinate 157,725,492 of VDFB02353493.1, read as the reverse complement.
CAAAAATGAATTGTGTTTTATCTCAGTCAAAATTAGGGTTTACTGGTTAAACCCTAGGGTTGCAGTCATGGCACCTTAACATATTTTCTATTTTGTCATTGACTTCTTGTTGGAGGTTTTAGGTCACATAAGTCATAAAATTATGTCATTAAAATCATGTTGTGACTAGCCCCATTACCTAATCTTCTGATTGGTGTCGCTTATGCATCCTTTTGGAGATTAGATGGTGCATGCTCAATAGTTCTATATCTAACAGCTATCACTAAGGTCCCATGCATTGCAAAAATATCTTTGAAGTTAGCTTATAGTTTAGCGATGTGCAATGGAACATGTTCATTGGATGTGATCAAAGGTTGATGATTCAACGGTGCTCGCTAGCACATGAAACCTATGGTGGAACCCTATCTATACCTCATGGGGGAGAGAGGAATGGTGGAGATCAAATGAAATTTTGATTATATGGAGGACAAAACATTTGGTGGGTTTGATAGACATGTGGTGAGATATCGCTTGATTGCTTCACATTGCTATTGTGAAGCGAAGTGATGGGATGGTTCTCACGATGAGACATGAATGTAAGAAGGAAGTAGAAGGTGACATCTAAGGTGAACAGGTGGCAATAGTCCACTAACTCAGTAGGATTCTATGGTACTGTGTCCTTTTTTAGTGATATAGTCCAAGGGACAACACAAATTTAAAGAATGATCAATCTAACGGTGATCGTTGAATGTATTCACATCACAAGAATGAAATATGAAGCCATATGAGTTATAGTGATAGCAAGTGAAAGAAGATAAACAGTGCAAATTTGAAGGGTGAATGATCTAACGGTCATTATTGAGGTTACTCCCATCACGTGATTGAATGGTGGTGACTCAAGAGTTGGAGTGTTATGTGATGGAAATGATTGACGATGGAGATTTAAAGGAAATCTTATCTCATGGTGATGATTTAAAGGTGTGAAGATGAACAAGGAATGTTTGATCATGGCACTAAGTGATGAGATTGATGACAAAAATTTAAATATGAAGAAATACAACAATCAGGTTTGTGTGCATAAAATTTCAATCAAAAACCTACTTTGCTCGAAGTTAATTGGCTCAACTACACCAACAACCAATATGATTGCAGATTTGATTCAAAAATCAATGGCCCAAATTGTGATGGAGATTGAGGTCAAAATCAGATTGAATAAAAAATAAAAAATTAGATGCATATTTGATCCTAGGGTTTTACAGAGAGACAATGAGGGAAAATTCTCTGTAACAAAATTAAATTTTGTGTGGCTCAATGCAAAATTATGGTAGTGAAGAAGATATCCTAGAACCCTAACAAAAGATCTATATGTGGTAGAGAATCTCGGGGAAATCACTGATGGTGTGTAATAACACAAAATAGATGATTATAATAAGGTTGGTGTGAGTTGAAATGGTGATGTAAGAGAAGAGTCAGTGTGCATTTTGCATAGAGGGTAATTTGAGCTCTTTAAGGTAGATAAACAATGCACTAAAGAAAAAGGAGAAGAGTAGAGTGGAACAAGTGGAGTATAGATCAAAGAAGAAAGTTGATGTGGCAGCAATAGAAACTTGAGTAGTTGTAGAGTAAGTTGTAACATTGATTTGTGTTCTTGATGAATAAAATTTGCAATAATCCTTTATGTTGTAAATCTGATTGGTTGGTGTCATCAAATAATTGAGTTGGTGCTTAGAATAGGGGATCAATGTCTCCTTAGGGATGGTTCCCTTAAAAGTTTTAATAGAAGGTTTCTTTGTGGGGATGGATTAGGACAATAGCTCCTGGCAACATTTCTCACTGTGGTTTTTCCCATCTTAAGTTTTTCGCATATATCTCATGTTATGTGGTTCTTGGTTGTGTGCTTGTTTAAATATTTATCTCATATTTCAAACTACACATTAAGTTATCTTAAGAAGTCAGTTTGCTCAAAAGGTTTAAGATTTAAAATTTCAATATCTACTGATTTACCCCCCTTTCAATATATTGTTGTGTTCTAGCAAAATTTATCCCAAGTATTATCCACACATGCCTCAATAAATAATCAAAATAGAGCAAACCATTCCATATGTCACCATATTTCTTCACAACTAGACATAGAATGATGCAAGATTTTAAAGAAAGTGGGATAATTTTCCACTGGATAGTGTCAGTATGCACCCTTAAATGACACATCACATAGTCTTGTCTAATAGGAACAAACAATTAGCTACATAATATTTCATATCAGAAAATATCTTTGAAATTGGCTTTGATATTAGTTAACTTCTAATGAAACATACAATTTTTTAGTTTGGAATAGAACAAAAAACATGAAAAAGAACAAAACTTGATTTTTTTTTGATTCTCTGACATCCAAAAATTATGAACTTAAAATAAAAAAGCAACTAATGGCCTTTTATAGATTTAGCAACTAAAATATATTTTGACTTTTCTTAAGTAGCAAACTCCAAAATTTAGGCTCCGGGTTGCAAGTGCTTTTCACAAAAAAAAAAAAACTATTGGCACTCTTCAAAACCTCTGGGATTAGTCATCTTCACCGGGTTTGAGAAAAAACCTACAAAATTCATTTCAAAACTATATCCATGCACAAAAATTTCAAACTATGGTACTCAACAACCTATTCTTCTTCATTGGAATCTAGGTCTAAAGAATCATCTTCACCTCTCCATTGTTGATATTCTCAAAAAGAAATCAACACTCAATGCATACATTCTTTTGGAATGCCTTGAATTACTTTCTAGCTATACTTATTCCTAGCATACTCTTCTAATACTTGAATGATATTTTTATTTCTTTGCATTACCTTTGTCTCATATTTGGTCATAGCATTCCTACACCTTATGATATCATCTATAACTTCTCAACTTAAGGACTGAAAATGATCCTTATTCACCTTTTTGATCCATTCCTTGAAATCTTTTACTTCCTTATCATCCTATCCTAAAGTATGAGAATCATAGCTTTGTTGAGCTAACATTTTAATAAAGCTCTCATCTTTATCTATCAATTTATTACATATCTTAGTGACCTTTTCCAAACCATTTACACATTGTAATAAAGCACCACTTTCCCAATTCAATTATTTCGTCCATTTCTCAAATACCGAAACTTCCTATTCCATGACTATTTTCTCATTCACCAACTCTTGGACATCTATCTAAAGAAGAACTTTTAGCTTTCACCTCTATACGTTAATCTATTCTTAGAGAAATCAACATTCACCCTCAAGTATTTTGGACTTGTTGCACCAATGGTATGCTTCTTTTCTCTTCCCATTTGAGTCCTTTATTAACTCTTCTCCTTTCCTTACTAGGTATTCCATCCAATCTTCAAACACACTTACCTTATGTCGAAGCACACTAATAGCATCTACTTGTTCCTTGGACATTAGCACTAGATTCTATAGAAAATCAGTCTATGGTTGACCAAATTGGGCTAGTGACCTAATGAAATTGTCTAGGAAAGCAATCTGATCCTTTAATTATCCTTTCTTTTTCTTATTTTTCTATACTTGGATGACAATAGTCTCTAAATTTACTTCATCTCTTCTAACTTATGTCCCCACAATGAATGTCCTAGATTAATTATCATCACCCTATAATCCCTAGATGTTATTTCATGCTGATCTTCTCTCCTATCAGAGTAGTTATTTGGAGAGTTCTCCCTTTGTTTGCATTCATTTTCACATCATGTATTGTCTTTTCTCCAACTCTACCTCCATTTAGGGGTTTCTATTCCTTGCATTAAACTTTTGAAATCTAGAGGCACTAAATCCACCTCCAATGATGAAGCCAACTACCTGTTCAACTAGTTAGGTGCTTCTTCATTCTGTTCTACCTCTTCATTATTATCTCATTCTTGATGACCAACATGTTTAGGAATCTCCTCCCTCATACTTTCAAAATTGCTATCACAAACTCTGAGACCTTAACATTCTTTGTCCTCATTGGCATGGATTCTAGATTACCTTGATTAATCAACATCTCTTCCTCTTTGAGACCTACGTTTTCCTATCTTGCCCTATTTCCAACATCATCCCTTGGAGCATTATTTTTATTTTGTCCTAAAAATTCAAGATTCTCATCATTTCTTGGGTCACCATCCAAGGTTTGTGAGGACTCTATACCTTCATTCTTATCCCAACTTTCTCCTGATTTCTAAGAAGTCTATGGTTGCTGAACAATCTCTTCAATTCTTCCTTGTGGAAATTAATAATCAATTATATCTTCTTCATCAAAAATATCACTGGGGTTATCACCTACAGTGTCCCTTGATTCTCTTACATTTACTTCTTTAGAGTTTCCCACTTCTGGAGTGAGTGATCTCATTGGTTATTTTTTTAGAAACAAACTTAATCTTAGTCCTAGCCTATGAATTTACCACAACTCAATTATCCAAAAGGTTGAGGATTGGCCAACATCTAAGCAAAGTAATTAATACTTCACTTCTCTTCGAGCTCTATGAGACCCAGGGAGGGTAATCCCATGCATACTCATAATAGCTCACATTAGGTCAAGAGTATTTCTTCACACAGATGCACAATCACAAGAAACTCACCTCATCAAAGGCTGAACATACCTCAGATAGAAGTGTTACTTATTTTGAGGAGTGCACTTACATACTTAAAATTGGGACAATGTAGTTTAGAGTATTTTATGAATCATTCTTCATCTTGAATCCTAGTCCAAATTTAATGCTAGCTCAACTAACCACAAGATATACTAATAGAACAATCGATTCCTATCTAAGGTAGAAAAAAGAGTTATAACTTATAATCAATCGGTAATACAATTATGATTGAACTTTAGAAATTAATGGACTATTAGAATGTTACTTTGTAACATCTAACTCACTGTGTTGTAAAATATCGCTTCCTTACTAAATCCTATATCCTTTTCTCACAAGGTAATGACCCTGCTTTAGCATTTAATCAACTCATTGAACTGAAGCATAAAAAAAGTTCATTCCTTTGGTGCAAATGACATAAGAAAAATGAAATCATAATTAACAATTCCATTCATAACTTGGAAGAAAATACATAGGAGAGCAATATTTTAGAACTAAAATTCTTCTTCATTTTTTCTATTGCTTTGTATAACCATATTTAATATTTTATATGGTATAAATTTCATCTTAAAATTTCTTTTGATATATCTACTACAATATCTTCTTACATTCTATTATTCTTTTAGAGCAATAGTATTTATTGTGACCATTTCTAGACTCAAAAATTTTGAACTCTTTCTTTCAACCATGAAATCCCCTTTATAGAAGAGAGGAACAACAAGCACCCGAATGAATTACAATTTCACTTTTCATTTTAGTTCATTTCAAAAATCTAATTTTAATTGAATCCTCAAAGAAATCCCCAGGTAGTTTCATAAGTAATTATTTGAGAAAAGGGGAGGAAAAAAGGTAAAAAACAATTGCAAGACACCAACAGTCATTGTCGTAGCGTTCATTGTTGAAACAAAAATATTCCATATCACATCTTTTGAAGAACTTTCACATCAGCATAAGAAAACAAAAAACAAACCATGGATGCATGAAAATAGATACCTCCAATGCAAAGACCATGGTGTCATAAAAAAAAAACAAGAAGGTGACCCTATTCAAAGTCGTCAGCATCCAAAAATGCTCGACCGCTCCGTGTCCTTAGTGAAATTGGAGGCATCATCACCACATCATCATCAGAGCTCCCATATGGCACTAGAGAATGAAGGTACTGGCCATAGTCTAAGTCAATATCAACTTCAACATCCAAAGGAGTATTTGAAAGAACAATAGGAGAGTTGTGTTTTCCCAGGCAGGCCCTATGGCTTTTCTCTTTTTTCTTGGCCTTCTTCATTGGAAATGCTAGTTCCTTACCTTTGCACGCAACCACCTCTCCGGAAAGGGTCCTATTTCTCAGGTGGTATTACTCTACACAATTGAATTCTTCTTATGACCTCTACCCCTCCCTTTACTCTTTGAAACCTTAGGAGAAGCCTGGGCTTCATGCTCAACTATATCTTTGTGACACTCGTACACACTTAGTCGGCTAGACCTCCTAATAGGTGGAATTGTTGCACCAACTTTTCCCATTTTCTTTAAAACTAGCCGAGTGATAATTAAAAGGATTTTTGACTCAAAACCCATAAGAGAAACACCCCAATCCAAATAATTGTAGCTAGCTCAAGCAACAAAAATCCTAAATAGACCAGAGAACCTAATTTCATACCAATTTAATCAAGATGAAAACACTTAAACTCTTCTTAGGAAAAATTACAACCCTTTCAATCTTCTCCACTACATACACCTTACTTTTACTATAGACTGAAAAGATGGTTAAAATGAACAACAATCAACTTGCATTAAATAGAAAATTCAAGCATGCAAAATTAATGATTCAGGAACCTCTTGCTCGAGCGAATTGATAACTTAGCAGTTATCCTTTGAATCTAGGCTGTTGATCTTAGAGCAATCAAAATTTCATCTAAGGTGTCCATAAGCATTGTTTTTCAACCATTATCAACTTGATCCTTGAAAACAATGATTCTATCTCAAATGTTGCCACGTTCTTCTCTAGCATTGATTAATCATAGTTGATCTGACAATTAGCATGTATCGCTAACCTAATCCATGCCTTTTCATTTATATCGACAAAGTACATGAGACCAATTTGTCTTCTTGAGAGAATATTTCCTTATACGCTTCATTGTGCATTACTGATCTTTCTCAACTTCTAGGGTGCACTCAATGATGAAGGTATTCATGTGATGGTCTTAGTCCATTAGATCATCCTATGTTGAAACTTTATCAATGGTTCTTCAGTCCCTTTGCTATTTTCCCTTTTGCTTCACACAAAATCCTTAGGATCCTGCCACATTGCTTATCTCTTTATCACAGATACATCTCATCCTTAGTCAGCCTCATCAATGATGTTATTAAAACATCCCCACGATGATCACTAGCCCTTGGTTCCATTGCCTGCTCTTTGGTCACATTTGTCCCTCCCTCTCACATCACTAATTTAAACGTTGCATTTAGGTTCCTAATGGCGATGGGAGATGTTGTGGAGGCATTAGTTTTAGACACGTACACCTACATAAAATAAAGGGTAAAAAAGACATCGCTCATAGGATCATATCAAATTAGCGAGAGAAAACCTTTAGAGGACACCATCGCTTGTCGCCAATTCAAAACTCAAGTTTTGAAATGAATTTGTGATGAGCGATGTAACATAGGGCCATCACTCATTGCTAATTCTCCTCATACATTTTGTGAGCAATTAGTGATGAGAGGATTTACAATATTCATAATGTCCATCGCATATCGCTAATGCGGGTTTTACATTTTAAAACATATCCATGATCATGCGATACAAAGTAAATTACATTACATCACTCATCACTAATCCAAATTTATCATCTTATGACTATCCGTGATGAACAATAAGATCAAAAGGCCCATAGCATCATTCATCACTATTACAAATTTGAAAGCTCAAAAGCCATTAGCAATGAGTGATGTTGAAGGAAAACATCGTTCCATCGCTTGTCACTAATTCAAGGTGTGTGCCTATGAATAAATCAATGATGAGAAATATAGTTACGAGGGCCATCAGGACTTAAGTGGAAACATTGAGCATGTGCACTTAAGTCATTCTAAAAAGGGGAATCTCTAGGATGAAATACAAATAATAGGTTCAAGACTTTTGAATTTATGAGATACAAAGGATGTAAAGGATAACATATCCTTTACTATCCTTATAAAAGAAAGGTGGTTCAAACCTAGATACAAGAGGGGCTAGTCACTTGGTGAAATTGATAGAAATGAAAGTTTCATATGACTGGAAATAGGAACCATGCAATTAATCAACAAAATAGAATGTTACAAGCAACTAAAATGAATCAAAACCCCAAACCCCGATATAAGAACCCTACATGAGATGTAACAAAGGTTTTAGATAAAAAATCTTAGGGTTTAATATGAGCACTTCAAATTTTGCAAAAATTGAAAGTGCCATCAATGACTCTTTCTGGGGACATTTTTTCCTCAGTGAACAGAGTGAGAATTCCAATTCTTTGGAGAAGAAAACCAAGTGCTTTATCCATTGGGCAACAGAGTCAATAGGTCACCTCTTCCCCCAATTGTTTTTGGTTTGAGAAATCAAACCATATCTGATGACCCAAGGCCACCAAAACTATGGGCCTCTTCTTACCTCTATCATAGAAAAAGTTCTCATCACATTTCACTGAATCCAATCTAAAAATATCACTAAAATATACCTAATCAAATATGCTAACATCTCTTAACAACTCAAAATATACAATATTATCAACGAAGTCATACTTACCAAGCATCCAAGAATCAGACATACCCTTGAAATACTGAGTTTCATGTGGCAATAACTCATAATCAAGTTGAAAGCAACCCTCTTTAATGTATTTCCTGTTACCATATTACAAGAAGACTTAATCTAGCTAAAAAATCTAGAACTCGTACTCTGCCACATAGCTGGTACTATTAATTTCAATTTGATTCGTAGTTTGCATGTCAAAGGTGAAAGAACTAATCAAAATATTGTGCACATTATTCACACTACCCTCAAGTGTATGTAAAAATATACACTCATATGTTGAAACACATTGTAACTGTGCCTCAACATGCTAGTACAAAGAATCATCAAGAATCTCTAACCTATCCTTATTCTTGCTCACTTTGATATCCTCTGAATACAACATATGAACATATTCAACACTCAAAGTTTGTTCAAAAGTGAACAATCTTGGTTCAAAAAGACAATATATTTTTTCTTTGTAATCACCCTCCACATCCATATGAAACAATTCATAACTAGGATCATCTAAAATAGAAAACATATACTTATCCAAGTCTACATAAAAAATCTCAAAATTTGGCTTATCAGATATACAAATTTTATAGTCACTTGCTGTTTTTAACTTGTCAAAATAGATCTCTAATATTACATCAGCTTGCACACTTTCATGCTCATCATACAATGCATTATTAAAACCAAATGGTTGCTTATCATTACCCACATTACCATCATGCTGATCAACTGGTTCAGAATTAGAAGGAAGATCAGATACACATGCTTCATATCTTGCATAGTGAAGATTATCATCATTGTCAAAATCAATATGGGAAACACATAACAACTAAGGGTTGCTCCCATGTGTATATTTCTAATACTTAGTGGTTAATATATTTGAAATTCATTCACTACTTAATAGACCATTGGTTTGATCCATTCTTTCAACCACTTCCTCTTCTTGGCTTCCCCTAGAATTGCATGCATTACCAAGTTGGAAGTCAGGGTGTACCATGATAATACCAACATCAAAATTTGGAATCTTAATAGACTGGGTGCCATCATTGAGTTGGTCATTTATATCTTCTTAAGGATAGAGACAAACATTTTCACCATTATGAGCATTAATGGTAAAAATTGTAGCACTCTTAACTTCTTCCTTCTCAAGTATGCACTTGTTTGTATCTGAAATTGAAGATATCTGATCATTTGTATCCACACAACTACTGGTTTCATCAACATGTTTATCCATAATTGAAAACAACATATTATGCACATATTCATTCCTCATTTTCTCCATATCATCTAGACATGTGTAAGCCATTTTCATATTCAAAATTTTAAAATCCTTTAACAATGCACTAGATCCCTCCTCAAAAGCTTCAAAATACAAATGAATGCAATCTGATGTACTAGGTTTGAAACTTTCAAGGATTAGTGAAAGAGTAATAGAAAATCTATGACTGAAAGAAATGCTTGACTCTTCATCTTGTTTCTTAAGTTGTTTTAACTTTGTGACAAGATCATAAGGCTATTTTTCAAATTATTTCCTAAAAGCATCCACCAATTTATCTCAACATGGAAAATATTTCTCAGGAAAGCTTAATTACCAGTCCTTGGCTCTAGCTTCAAGAGATCTAACAAAAAATATCATGCACATATCCTAATCTCTAAATGAATGTTTCACCATGAAACTATAAAAACTGTGGATATTTGCATTTTCTTCTCACACATTGTATCCATTAAATTTAGGCATCTTCCTATAGACTCGAGATGGCATAATTTTAACCTTGTAATCAATCCATAACAAGTCTAATTGGTCCTACAATGGATCAAAAGAATTGATAAAAGGTGCAGTAGTTTGTCTAGCAAATCTAATAAGATTATCTCTTAGCTGAGCTTGTACAGACATCATGTGCCTTTTGTTCAACTCTTTAACTCCCCTTTTGAGTACAACTTTCCATTTTGGTCTTATTCCAGGCTTGTTCACACTTGGGTTCATGCACTTTTGGGTTTTCAATAGTTTGAGGATTACCATACTTCTGAAGCTTCTCAACAATATGCATTGAGGTTTCTAATGGCATGGTTATTTCCCTTTGGTAATCCATAATTGCATGCAAACTAGGGTTTAACTAATTTTGCATAATCATAAACATGGAAATATGAAGGATCACTAGGATGATTGATAATATGATGGTAACTTGGGCCTAAAACATGTGACAATGCAAATGGATATGAATTCCTAAGATACAGATTTTCATTTTAACCATTCATACTAGAAAATTTGGGAATATTTTGACAAAAAAATGAGAAAGTGAATAAAATACCCCAAAGAGTAGCCACTCTCTCATATTCAGATTCAATGGATTGATGTGGCCAATGAATGAGAGAGTGAATAAAATAGCCATTTCTCACCTACACTCCAAGCTCTGTTAAACCTGGGAGGGTGATCCCAATAGTGTGCTTTTAGATACTTGTGAGCCAAACTATCAAACACACAGTGAACAAATAAATATCCTTTATATGCTTAATAGACACAATACCCTGAAGGTATGGTTGACCTTCATTGCAGTGTACACATTAAACATGAGATCTATGATTATTTGAATTGCACACACACCCACAACAAGACTGATAAGTAAATTTGATTTAAAAGTTGATTAGTTGTTGAATTAACCAACAAATGTAACATATATAACACACTTAGATTAGTGCCTCATCCTTGGAACAGAGTCAACTTTAAACACCCACATAATCTGATATCAATCTTCAAACTTGACATTATATGAAGCTTTGAGATGTTTCCTTACAATATTTCAGCATTGTGTCTTAACCTTTACTTCTTAGTAGCATCCTAGTACTCAATTTAATACAAATTTACAACCATATTCAAGCACCTACATTAATTCTTTGAATTAATAAAAAAGAATAGATCCACACACCCATCTAAAATTGATAGAGACAAATAAGACAACCTTGATTGTATTATTCATAATTTGTAAAATTGATACATAGGAGAGTAAAATAGTATCAAACTTGAAACATTCAACATTATTTTGCCAGTATTGTTCAAAATTACATAGATAATAATAGACTCAAACCCTAAGACTTAACTCTAAAATGCTATGTATTCTCATCAAAATGTTCCATGTGATTAATTACAAAACAACTCCATCAAAAATGGAACAAAAATCAACACTTAAGGAGAAAAAACCCTAATGGTAATCTCCCAAAGACACCTGGAACACTCAACACCATAGATCTATAACTGCCTTTTCTTCTAAAGAAGTTCCAATCTTCTCTTTGATTCATGCATCCTGTGTTTAATCCATAATTGTATGAAAACTAGGGTTTAACTAATTTTGCATAATCATAAACATGACAACATGAAGGGTCACTAGGATGATTGATAATATGATGGTAACTTGGGCTTGGAACATGTGATAATGCAAATATATAGGAATTCCTAAGATACACATTTTCCTTTTAACCATTCATACTAGAAAATTTGGGAATATTCTGACAAAGGAACAAGAGAGTGAATAAAATACTCCAAAGAGTAGCCACTCTCTCATATTCAAATTCAATGGGTTGATGTGGCCAATGAATGAGAAAGTGAATAAAATACCCCTTTCTCCCCAACACTTCATGCTTTGTTAAAATTGGGAGGGTGATCCCAACAATGTGCTTTCAGATACTTCTATGCTAGAGTATCAAACACACAATGAATAGATAAATCTCCTTCATATGCTTAATAGACACAATACCCTGAAGGTATGGCTGACCTTCATTGCAGTGTACATATTAAACATGAGTGTTGATGATGTTTTTTGCACAACAACAACTCAGACAGAATATAATATCCTATCTCTCTTGAAAGGTAAATCTCTATCAGCAAGCCTCAAGAGCTAACCCCAAGGTCTCTGATGTCAGGTCTTGACAATGCACAAACAACTCAGTGATAAATGTGAAAATGATGGTAATCACAAGGGGCCTTACAAGTGAACAATGTTGGAAGTGTAATTTCATCAGATGCAACAATATGGTGATGCTTTTAATCCTAAAACTAACCCAGATTCAAAATAAACAACAAAAGAGATAAGGGTTTTAGAGAGATTTCTAAGACTAAAACCTAAGATCAATCACAACAATGATGAATGCTGCAGATGGACAAATCCCCAATGAAACCAATCTCTGTTTGATCAAGGACAAGCCTACAACTCCACAGAAATGGTGCAATCTTCTAAGGAAACTAAAGATTTTCAGACTTTGAATATCCATTCACATACTCAATAACTGGTGCAATGTAAACAAGCATCCACAGTTGAACTTAGCACAAAATAAGGCTCAGACTAACTTTACATAGCAAATTACAATCAAAAAATTGCTAAAAGTATGGACCAGAGATCGATCAACATCATTAACATTTCATAATCATTGCAAAAGAATTGAAATCTAACATCTAACATTGAGAATCGAGAACAAGAAACCATAAACTGTCAAAGTGTAACACAAAGCTTGCCAAATCAATAATTCAATTGCATTAACTTCTCCAACATTACATAAAATTTTCCAGTCTCTCCTCTCCTACAACTACTGAATTCTCTGACTTAGCCAATTCTAGCTTCTAATCAACTATTCTAACCCCTAAATCTGGCCCTCTTTACAAATGAGAAGGCACTGGCCCTTTATAGAAAATTACATTTTTAATCAATGGCTAGGATTTAGTTCATCCAATGGCTGCAATTGCACTTCTAGAAGCATCAAGCTATTACATTTGATTTGGGAGCATATGGTACATCATCATCCAATTGCATAAAAGTAGTTACAACATGGAACAATGAGAAAACAATATTATGCCAGCTTGTCATTAATGAAAATTCTAATTGGATGATGAAATGAGCTTCACATGTCTTCCAGAAACTCCTTCCAGCTGTAGACAGTTTGGGCATGGATTCTTATGCAAGTTCCAATTTTAAAATTTCAATTGAACTCTTCCATATTTCCCTTTTGGCACGAATCCATATGCAAGTTCCCTTTTTAATATTTATTTAATCCTGAAAAACATATATCATCATTAGTAGCTCACATGTTAAAAAAAATCCAATCCAACTTAAACTTGAATAAAATTTTGGCATTTTTAAAAAAACTTACATTTTTTAATGGGGACTTTCCATTTTCACAATTTTTTCCATTTTTGAAAATTTTATTTTCAAAATTTTCCATCCATCTCAAGAATTTCATTTTTAGAAACATTTTAAAATTTCAAGGAAAAACATTTCCATTTCAAAAAAAATTTCATCTTTGAATTTTTTCCATTCTGGATTTTTTTCCATTTTTCCATTTTGTGTTTTTAAGGAATTTTGGGATTTTGAGGGGGTCAAGGAATTTTCAAGAAAATTTCCTAGGGATTGAGGGTTGAAATCCCCTAAACCTCATAACTTTTTTCTAGAAGGAATTTTCAAAAGTTCAAAAGCAACCCCCTAATTTTTCGTCCTCTATCCATAGATGCAAAAAAAATTACATATAACATTGAAAATTCACTTCAAAATCCCCATTTTCGAATTCAAGACAGACAAATTTCCCCTAGAGCCTCAAAATATTGTCCTCATCAAACCCAGTCTAGAATTAATCCCAAAATAACCTCCCAGGAAGAGAAAAATCAAAATTTGACCAAGCCAAGAGGTAGAGATGCAAAAGAAAAAAGAGGGTCCATGCGTCCAGTGGGGCGTGTGTGCGAAAATTGCACAACAATGAGAGCTATGATTCTTTGAATTCCACACACACCCACAACAAGACTTATAAGTAAATTTGATTTAAAAGATGATTAGCTGCTGAATCAACCAATAAATGTAACATGAATAACACACTTAAATCAGTGCCTCATACTTGGAATGGAGTCAACTTTAAACACCCACATAATCTGCTAACAATCTTCAAACCTGACATTATATGAAGCTCTGAAATGTTTCCTTACAATATTTTAGCATTGTGTCTTAACCTTTACTTCTTACTAGCATCCTAACACTCAATTTAATACAAATTTACAACCATGTTCAAGCACCTATGTTAATTCTTTGAATTAATAAATAAGAATAGAGCCACACATCCATCTGAAATTGATAGAGACAAATAAGACAACCTTGATTGTATTATTCATAATCTGTAAAACCAATACATAGGAGAGTAAAATAGTATCAAACTTGAAACATTCAACATTATTTTTCCAATATTGTAATCAAAATTACACAAATAATAACAGGCTCAGATCCTAAGACTTGACTCTAAAATGCTCTGTATTCTCACCAAAATGTTCTAAGTGATTAATTACAAAACAACTAGACATAAAAAATGGACTAGAAATCAACACATAAGGAAAAAGAAACCCTAAATGGTGATCTCCCAAAGACACCTAGCACACTTAGCATCATAGATCTATAACTACATTTTCTTGCTAAAGAAGTTCCAATCTGCTCTTTGATTCATGCATCCTATGTTTAATCCATAATTATATGCAAACTCGAGTTTAACTAATTTTGCATAATCATAAACATGACAATATGAAGGATCACTAGGATGATTGATAATATGATGGTAACTTGGGCCTGGAACATGTGATAATGCAAATAGATAGGAATTCCTAAGATACACATTTTCATTTTAACCATTCATACTAGCAAATTTGGGAATATTTTGACAAACGAATAGGAGAGTGAATAAAATATCCCAAAGAGTAGCCACTTTCTCATATTCAGATTCAACAAGTTGATGTGGCCAACAAATGGGAGAGTGAATTAAATACCTTTCTCCCCTACACTTCAGGCTCTGTTAAACCTGGGAAGGTGATCCCAACAGTGTGCTTTCAAATACTTGTGTGCCAAAGTATCAAACACACAGTGAACATATAAATCTCCTTTATATGCTTAATAGACACAATACACTGAAGGTATGGTTGACCTTCATTGCAGTGTACACATTGAACATGAGAGCTATGATTCTTTGAATTCCACACACACCCATAATAAGACTGATAAGTAAAATTGATTTAAAAGATGATTAGTTGCTGCATTAGCCAACAAATGTAACATGAATAACACACTTAGATCAGTGCCTCATCCTTGGAGTGGAGTCAACTTTAAACACCCACATAATCTAATAACAATCTTCAAACCTGACATTATATGAAGCTTTGAAATGTTTCCTTACAATATTTCAGCATTGTGTCTTAACCTTTACTTCTTACTAGCATCCTAGCACTCAATTTAATACAAATTTACAACTATATTCAAGCACCTACATCAATTCTTTGAATTAATAAACAAGAATAGAGTCACACATCCATTTGAAATTGATAGAGACAAATAAGACAACCTTGATTGTATTATTCATAATATGTAAAACCGACACATAATAGAGTAAAACAATATCAAACTTGAAACATTCAACATTATTTTTCTAGTATTGTAATCAAAATTACATAGATAATAATAGACTCAAACCCTAATACTTGACTCTAAAATGCTCTATATTCTCATCAAAATGTTCTATGTGATTAATTACAAAACAACTCCATAAAAAATGGACTAGAAATCAACACTTGAGGAAAAAAAACCCTAAATGGTGATCTCCCAAAGACACCTAGCACACTCAATACCATAGATCTGCATTTACCTTTGCTTGCTGAAGAAGTTCTAATCTTCTCTTTGATTCATGCATCCTGTGTTTAATCCATAATTTAATGCAAACTAGGGTTTAACTAATTTTGCATAATCATAAACATGACAATATGAAGGATCACTATGATGATTAATAATATGATGGTAACTTGGGCCTGGAACATGTGATAATGCAAATTGATAGGTATTCCTAAGATACACATTTTCATTTTAACCATTCATACTAGAAAATTTGGGAATATTCTAACAAACACCTTGTAGCGCTCGAAAAATTAAGAGTGTTTTCAATCCGTTTAAATCAGTATTAAAGAGTATTTTCAATTTATTCAAATCATTATAAAAGGTTTCCAAGTAGTCAACATTGTTCATAACACTTCCAAATGAGCTCAATAAAAGAGAATTTAAATTGCATTTCATGTATAATAATAATATCAATGTAATGTATCAAGATTTTACAAAACATAAGTATTTCAATGACTTTCTCATATACATATATTCAACCTCACTCGGAAGAATCAACAATTCTAATAGAAACATCTTTTCTATGCTAAGTTATAAAACTTTAACTTCTCAAATCAATGTTACATTAGATACTTTCAAAACATACTTCTATTTCAAAGTTTCAACAAAGAATGTCAAATACATATACATTTGCAATGGGCTTCACAAGCCAATCTTGAATAATGCACAAGTACATCAATAGCAAATAAAACTTGGAACCACCAACCGCCGTGACACCTTCGGTCTTCTTGCGAGTTGGGGCCAAGAATGTGATTCAGGCACCTTTTCCGCCCAACCACGAAGTCCATGACTTCCCTGGGTCCCTTCCTAACTCGAAGGAATCCCCGGCCCTGCATAAAGGAGCCTAGCAACCCGAAACAGTAAAACAGGAGGGAACTCTCGATGCGTGCCTGATGCCTATATGCATTTCTAACATGAGAAATAGACACATTTCTTGCAACAGGAGGTGGCAGAGACTCAAATACATATATGTTTCTAGGCTTTTAAAATAAAAACAACCCATCTATTTCAATGGTACAAGTGCTTGGCCAAGCATAAATAATACAAGTAAATGGTAGTTTAGAAAAGGTAATACTACCGTCTCTGTTGGCCCACCTTCGGCACCCTGTCCCAGAAGTTACCATAGTGAAGTATGAATAAATACCAAAGTAGAAAATTATGCATTTTCGTACATGTTTCAATCATTCAATTAATTCTAAAAGAATTTCAATCGTGAATTTCAAAACATCCTTTGTAAATTCAGTAGTAAGATTTCGTTTATTCTTTGGTAAGTAACCCTTTTCTGATTTGGATGAAGGCTCTGTTTTTAAAGAAGAACATATATGTCTTAATACTTTTCAGTGCACTATTAGAAAGAAGATTTAATCAATTTGTTTGAATGGAACAGTGTTTTCTGTTTTTAGTATGTATTTCTATTCTTTCCAAGCTCAGGCTGACTGAAAGTGTAATTCCTAATTTCAATACAGGTTTTAGAGTAATAATAATATACTGAAACAGTGCAATTTATTCAGAAATTCAGAGGTTTGAAAGATAATCTTGCTTTCAAATTTTATGTTGTATTCCTTTACTCAGGATTGTACTTCTACAAGTAAGTATATGTTAAAGTAATCAAGATGCTTTCCAATTTACATGGTTTCTCAAAGACATTTCTGTTCTTGTTTCAGGTTTAACATTTCTGAGATATTTGTGTATATTTAACAGAGTTCATACTACTTTCTGGAAATGGTTTACCTGTTTCAACTTGTATCTTGGCACATATATGCATGGATATCTATATATGTATATGTATATATATAAATATATAAATATATATATATATATGTATGTATATACAGTATATGTATACATATATATATATATATGTGTGTGTGTGTGTGTGTGTGTGTAAGAAAATTCATGTACAACTGCGTGTAATTTGAAGAAAGAAATTCTATATATATATGTATATACAGTATATGTATACATATATATATATGTGTGTGTGTGTGTAAAAAAATTCATGTACAACTGCGTGTAATTTGAAGAAAGAAATTCTATTTTTAAAACTATTCAAAGAGTTCACTGGCCGAGCACACAGAACAGGACATTTTTCAGGGTTTTCTTCCTGGCGTTGAGCAACATAGGGCGCAGGAAAAGCCCTTGCCCCTCCCATGCGGAGGGGGTGGGCTGTGAGGGGCTCGCGCCTCCTCCACAGGCCGCGGCCTGTGGAAGGTGCGAGCCTCCCATAGGGTCACGTCCTTCCCATGGGGAGGACAAGGGATTAAATCCCTTCCTCTTTCCTATGGATTACAATTTCAAAACTCAAAATAAAGAAGTCATTTCGTTTAGTATATCTGCATTCGAATTTATCTCAAAGGCATTTTGAATTCATCCAGATGACAGAGTTTTTATGCAGACCATATATGCATATATATATATATTTATATATATATGCACGGGAATTTGAATTCCTGTGCATATATATATGCATATTTATATATGTTTATATATATATATTTGCAGTTATACTTGAGAGCAGTTTATTAAATTGTAGAATTTGCAACAGAATAAAAACCCTAATTCTGAAGAAAAGAATGTGTATTCTATATTGCAACAAAGAGAAGTAAGCAATTACCCAGATTTAAAAACAAAAATTGGAAAGATTTCTCAGTTGTTTGTACTCATATCATGGAATAAAGCATTACATTCCTTCCATTTCCTTACTGCCATTTTAAATTAAAAGAGGGCAAAGCATGAAAAGAACCTGGAAAATTTTGCTTCCAGTGCAGAAGCCCAGCAATACCTTCTTCGCCTCTGTTCCATAGCTCTCAGATATATCTCAATCGAAGTCCTCTTTTCTCTCTTAAAGCTCTCTTCCTCTTTTCGAGGATCATGCATAAAATTTCCTGATGACAGATAAAATTCTCATGCAAATTCTAAGGATTGCCACATGCCAACTGCATTGTTGGTTTTAAGATAGAATTTCCAGAGCTCAATGTTCTCTCGGGCTGTTCATTCCTCATTATTTTTGGAAAATTAACCATATACAAAACAAAAATATTTCCCCTTTTATGCAAACTTATAATTTCATTTATGCAAACACAATATTCTATTCCATTATTTGTTTTGTTTTATTTTTAATTATATTTCTTTTAAAACAGATTTTTCCTTTTTGTTGCTCAAATATAAATGGGGATTAATTAAATAGAATAAGCCATATTATTTCCACAATTTCTAAGGTTAATTAAACCATATTTTAAATTTTCTATGCTAACGCAATCACATGAACAACAGACATGACCTAATGCAGCTACATGATTTAAGTGGTGTGTGCGTAATCGAGAGCTTCTCCTCTTTTACCCTGTCGGGAAGCTAACCTTCTTTTCCTCAATCACACTCTTGGCCTTCGATCACCTTGGCCTTCGATCACCTGCAACTCAAATGCACTCAGGCGTGCGAAAACGAAAGTGTATTAGTAACCATTGTAGAAACATAAATTCAAACAATAATTAATCAACATTCCTATTTTATATGAATGCACTCATAATTCTTGAAAGAAAACAATTATATATATATATTTTTCTACATTCCCATACATCAAAGTATTGCTCTAACACGTATCATAATTCGTATATTAAATCCCATAAAGTCATGGTCAAACATTATCAAAATAAGTCATGGTCAAAATAGCATCAAAGTAAGTCATGGTCAAAATAGCATCAAAATATGAGACGTGACACACCTTAAGTGGAACAATAATGGCATTCAATATAATAGGTTCAAAAAATGAAAAATATGCAAAGAACTGTGTACCTTCACACCTCCAATTGTTGTAACTTTGAATATAGCATTTTTAGGTTACAATAACAAACACCAACCCCTTATGTGTACAAATTGTAGAGTAGAGTCACACCTCTTGAACAAGAGGAAAATATTTGAAGCAAAAGTATCTTTCTCTGAGTTCTTCCAACAGAGTCACTTTCTTAGTATTATGAATTTAGGGCTACTTCAAATGAATTTTCAAATCTAGAACTCTTCAATATTTGAACCAGATGTTCATTTTGTGTTGACTCCTTTCAAATTGTCTTCAAAAAATTTACATCAAAGATACAAAGTGTTCCCCAATAGAGTCACCATTTCTGTTGGTTATTTTTTTAGAACTAAACTTAATCTTAGTCCTAGCCTATGAATTTTCCACAACTTAATTATCAACAAGCTTGAGGATTGGCCAACACCTAAGCAAAGTAATTAGTACTTGACTTCTTCTCTTCGGGCTCTATGAAACCTAGGGAGGGTAATCCAATGCATACTCACAATATCTCACATTAGGTCAAGAGTATTTCTTCACATATATGCACAATCACAAGAAACTCACCTCATCAAATGCTCGACATACCTTATATAGAAGTGTTACTTATTTTGAGGAGTGCACTTACATACTTAAAATTGGGACAATTTAGTTTAGAGTATATTATGAATCATTCTTCATCTTGAATCCTAGGCCAAATTTAATACTAGCTCAACTAACCACAAGATATACTAATAGTACAATTAGTTCCTTATCTAAGGTAGAAAAAGAGTTATAACTTGTAATCAATCAGTAATACAATTCTGATTGAACTTCAAAAATTAATGGACAATTAGAATGCCACTTTGTAACATCTAACTCACTGTGTTGTAAAATATTGCTTCCTTACTAAATCCTATATCCTTTTCTCACAAGCTAATGACCTTGCTTTAACATTTAATCAACTCATTGAACTGAAGCATAAGACAAGTTCATTCCTTCGGTCCAAATGATAGAAGATAAATGAAATTTTATTTAAAAATTCCATTCATAACTTGGAAGAAAATGTATAGGAGAGAAATATTTTAGAACTAAAATTCTTCTTCATTTCTGCTATTGCTTTGTAAAACCATATTTAAGATTTTATATAGTATAAATTTCATCTTAAACTTTCTTTTGAAATATCTACTTAAATATCATCTTGCATTCTATTATGCTTTTACAACAATAGTATCTACTGTGACCCTTTCTAGACTCAAAAATTTTGATCTCTTTCTTTTAGCCATGAAATCCCCTTTATACAACAGGGGAGCAACAAGCACTTGGCTGAATTACAATTTCACTTTTCATTTCAGTTCATTTCAGAAACCTAATTTTAACTTACTCCTCATAGAATTCTCTAGGCGGTTTCATAAGTAATCATTTGAGAACATGGGAGGACAAAAGGAAAATAACATGTGTAGGACACCAATAGTTGTCATAGCGTTCGTTATTGAAACAAGAAGATTCCATATCACATCTTTCAGAGAACTTCCACATTAGCATAAGAAAACAAAAAAAAAACCATGGAAACATGAAAAAATAATCTCTTATGCAAAGACCATGGTGTCATAAAAAACTAAAACAAGAAGGTGACTCTATTCAAAGTTGTCGGCATAAGAAAATGCCTGACCGCTCCTTGTCCTTGATGAAATTCGAGGGATCATCACCACATCATCATTAGATCTCCCATATGGCACTAGAGAATGGAGGTACTGGCCATAGTCTGAGTTAGTGTCAACTTCAACATTCAAAGGAGTATCTGGAAGCACAATAGGAGAGTTGTGTTTGCCCAGGTATGTCCTATGGCTTTTCTCTTTTTTCCTGGCCTTCTTCACTGGCAACGCTAGTTCCTTGCCTTTGCACTCAACCAATTCTCCTAGAAGGGTCCTATTTCTCAAGCGGTATGTAATATGCATAATTCACTTCTTCTTATGACCTCTATTTCTCCTTTTACCCTTTGAAACCTCAAGAGAAGCCTAGCCTTCATGCTCAGCTATATCTTCACGAAACTCGTACAAACTTAGTTAGCTAGACCTCCTAACATGTGGAATTGTTGCACCAACTTTTCCCACTTTCTTTAAAACTAGCAGAGTGATAACTAGAAGGATTTTTGACTCAAGACCCATAGGAGACACACCCCAATCCCAATAATTGCAGTTAGCTCAAACAACAAAAAACATAAATAAACCAAAGAACCTAATTTCATACCAATTTACTTAGGATGAAAAAACTAAAACTCTCTTTAGGAAAACTTATATCCCTTTCAATCTTCTCCACTACATTCACCTTATTTCTACTATAGACTAAAAAGATGGTGAAAATTAATAGCGATCAACCTGCATTAAATATAAAATTTGAGCATGCAAAATTAATGATCCAAGAACCTTTTGGTCGAATGAATTGATAACTTAGTAGTTATGCTTTGAATCTAGGATGTTGATCTTAGAGCAATCGAAATTTCATCTAAGGTGGCCATGAGCATTGTTTTTCAACCATTATCAACTTGCTCCTTGAAAAAAATGATCGATGCTATTTCAAATACTACCACATTCTTCTCTAATGTTGATTAATCATAGCCAATCTAACAATTAGCATGCATTGCCCGCCTAATCCGTGCCTTTTCATTTATATCGGTGAAGTACACGAGACTAGTTTTTCTTCTTGAGAGAATATTTCCTTATTCACTTCATCACAAATCACTGATCTTTCTCAATGATGAATGTATTCATGTGATGAGCTTAGTCCATTGGATCATCCTAGTTTGAAACTTTATCAATAGTTCTCTAGTCCCTTTGCTGCTTTCCCTTTTGCTTCATGAGAAATCCTTAGGATCCTACCACATTTCTTATCTCTTTATCATGGATACATCTCATCCTTAGTCAACCTCATCAATGATGTTAAAACATCCCCGTGATGATCACTAGCCCTTGGTTTCGTTGCCTATTCTTTGGTCACATCTGTCCCTCCCTCGAGCATCGCTAATTTAAAATTTGCATTTAGGTTCCTAATGGTGACAAGAGATGTTGTAGAGGCATCAATTTTAGACATGTACACCTGCATAAAATAAAAGGTACAAAAGACATCACTCATAGGATCATATCAAATTATTGAGAGAAAACCTTTAGAGGACACCACTGCCTATTGCTAATTTAGAACTCAAGTTCTAAAATTAATTCATGATGAGTGATGTAACATAAGA
The DNA here is from genome assembly GCA_007258455.2 of Sequoia sempervirens. Taxonomy (NCBI): domain Eukaryota; kingdom Viridiplantae; phylum Streptophyta; class Pinopsida; order Cupressales; family Cupressaceae; genus Sequoia; species Sequoia sempervirens. The sequence continues at coordinate 157,702,456 of VDFB02353493.1, read as the reverse complement.
CCATCACTCATTGCTAATTCTCCTCATACATTTTGTGAGAAATTAGCGATGAGAGGATTTACAACGTTCATAATGTCCATCACGTATCGCTAATGCAGGTTCTACATTTTAAAACATAACTGTGAGATCACATGATATAAAGGAAATTACATTACATTGTTCATCACTAATCCAAATTTATCATCTTATGACCATCTGCGATGAGCAATAAGATCAAAAGGCCCACAACATTGTTCATCACTATTACAAATTCGAAAGCTCAAAATCCATTAGCGATGAGCGATGCTGAAAGAAAACATCATTCCATTGCTTGTTGCTAATTCAAGGTGTGTGCCTATGAATAAATCAATGATGAGCAATATAGTTATGAGGGCCATCAGGACTTAAGTGGAAACTTTGAGCATGTGCACTTAAGTCATTCTAAAAAGGGGACTCTTGAGGATGACATATGAATAATAGGTTCAAGAATTTTGAATTTACGAGATATAAAGGATGTAAATGTGAACACATCCTTTACTATCCTTATAAAAGAAAGGTACTTCAGACCTAGATATGAGAGGGTTCAATCACTTGATGACATTGATAGACATGAAAGTTTCATATGACTGGAAACATGAACCATGCATTTAAATCAACATAATAGAATGTTATGTAAGCAATGAAAATGAATCAAAACCCCAAACCCCCATATAAGAACCCTATATCAAATGTAACAAAGGTTTTAGATAAAAATTATTAGGGTTTAATATGAGCACTTCAAATTTTGCAAAATTTGAAAGTGCCATAAGATCCTATTATAAAATATTCTCTATTTTTAGGATATGACCCTATACTTGGCATTTCTTCTACTACTAGTTGCATTATGGGATCTCCACTAGATCAATTTTCTTTAAATTGTTTCATCTTACTAGTTAGTTTCTCTAGTTGCTCCTTGAATTCTTCTTCAGTTAGGTCAGGACCTTATTCTTGAATTATAGGAGTCCCTTCTAAATCATGTCTTATTGTTGTCATGCCGACCAAGGGTGGAGAAGTGAATATATCTACCACCTTTTGTGATGCAGACCTTTTCTTATCACACTCTTGTGTTTTCGTTCTCACATCCTCGCCAGTCATAGGCTAAGTTCTCGGCTTTATTATGGAATACAATGCTGTGTTTGGTGTTTCCATTACATTAGCCTGAGTGGCCACAATTTCTTTATGCTAGATAGTTGGCCGTAACACCACTGGAATTCCTTGGCTTGAAGTATTGGGAGCTTTCTCCCTACCTTGCTTAGCTGCCTTTGTTTCTATAGTCTTTCTTTTCTTTTTAGAAGTACCTCCATACCCCGATTCATCTACCATCTTTTGCTTTCTCTTGACATTGATCGACTATTTGTGTTCTATCCCAGTTCCTTTCAGTGCCTCAACATAAGTTACATTAATCCAATATTGAGTATATGTCAATACTTCCTTAGAAATATCCTCGATGGTTACTACCTCCTTTGTATAATTTGGTTCTGGGGTGGGTTCGCCATTTTTTTTGTATCATAAACTATATTCAATACCTCTCCATTATCAATATCTATTTGTTCCAAAATATCATGACTTTTGAGAAACTTTGCTTCTTCTAGTGTCAACCTTTGGTATGATCTTTTCCTTATATCATGATCATCATCACAATTAAGCCATAAATCCTCTAGTTGATGAACATGAACATACTTTTTTCTTATTTTCTTGGCAAGATTTTCCTCTAGATAATAATTTTTCCATTGGAGTGCAAAGTACTCCATCCCATAAAGTTTCAACTCCTCCTTGCACATGCAAATTTTTTTGGCTTCCAAGCACTTATAATTCCCAATTGTGATAGGGAATTTAACATAACATTTCTTGTGTGCTTTTGCGAAAAGAGCATGAAATGGTTGCACCTATCTTACCAATTCCAATAGTAACAGTTTATTTGTTGTATACTTGGGTAACATGAAGGGGTATCCTATAAATCCTTCCAGTATGATATAAGTGAAGGTAGGAAATTGAATATAGTAGCCTCCAACAGACTTGATAACACTATGTGCTTCAAGGGATAGTCTTTTGGCTTTGTTCTCTTTCGTTATTCTCACTAGGTTCATAGAAAACACATCGTTTACCCTCCAAGAATTCTCCTAATACTATGGATAGTAATCTAGGGCATATGAGCACAAATCAAACTATTCCCTGGTTCTCTGCCTAGGGTACTAACTTTGTTCAATCCTTGTATATTTTTCTTCAGGGTGTAAGAAAAAAAAACACACGAGGACATGGTGAACCATTGGGTGTCAGAGAATGTCATTTTCTGATCATGCAACCTGTTGTTGATAAAATTCCCCCTATGAATTTACAAAGGGACTTCCATTATTTTCACTATAAGCCCAAACATCCAAGGCTCATATTTGATGGGATCTTTGCATCCAACTATCCTACTCAATAGGGTCATTATGTCTTGAACATCCTGAATAAATGCTGACCTTAGGATTTGCTTCATCTGCTTCATAGGATTCTCCTAGAACCATGTTGAAATCATCAACCTCCTGTTTTGTTCTTCTACATTCAAGTATGCTGTGGCTAGAACCTACATATCCAATGGATTCATCTATTTGAATATGGGGAGCCAAAATGTGTACACAATACCCTTTGTGGAGAGGTTTGCATATACTCTTCCTTCTTTCTCAACGACCCTCTTGTTTGGGTCATACCATCTCATACACTCTAATACCAGTTCAGGGGCATGTATCACCAACATAAAACCTTCTATCAAGTAGTTCACTTGCAACAATATTCTTAGCATACTAAGAGACACCTACTTGCCGAATCTGCGTAGTGAATTCATGATCATTGAATCCTTCTGGGTGAGTATATATAACTGTTACACATACTTATACAACTTGTGAAACAAGGGATTTGAATTCCTCATCTATTTTGTTCTTCCTGGAAGTGCTCATATTTCTCTTGATTTCCTACATTATTAGCAAATATGTTCCTTGTGTGCGAGTTAGGGTTAAATTTAATCATACATTTTTGTTAATTCATGAAAGTTATTTTACTCATGACATTTATAGTTTTCAATCATATTATATTATTTTAAAATAATCAACATTTCAATGACCTAACTAGTGGTAATGCCATTTAACTTGAGCCATGCATGCATAAAAAAGTTAACCAAAATTTAGTTACTAGAAGCATATCTAGTTTTGCTAATAAGGTGATTGATTGAGTGTCGGTTCAAAACCTTGGTAGTAGTGTCCTTCAATGTTCTAAAACTTACCCTTCTTTGCATGCAAAATCTTGGTTTTAATTCTTTGATTTCCTTACAAGTGAGTAATTTGGCACAAGGTAGAGTATTATGGAAGCAACTGCATGCTCGAGGTGGTGCAAAGTACGTGTGCTATTTTACACCTTCATTAATTTATTTTACTATGCATTAACTATCCTGAATAAAGGTGTAATCATCGTGGATTAGGGTTCAAATTATGAACTCATTGGTTCCTATGTGGGGGACCATCTTTTGACAAGAAAGTGGCACAAATGGCTAATATGGTACACTTATGTGTCACTTTAATTCTTATGAGGAAAGAGGCCTTAGAGGAAGCATCCATCTTGGATACTTAACAATTGATAATCAATCAAGGTTTGATTCATCCAACACCATGTAATACCCCTCAATGTTGTTGATACTCTTATGTGTGGATTTTGTACTTGGTTTGTGTGGATGATCAGTTCATTGTTTTGTGTGTGGATTCATAGTTTGGTTGGTTTGATGCAATTGATATTACATGTGATGCTTGATGATAAATTTTATAGTGATTATGTTATATGGTTATGTTATGGTTTTCTTTAATAATATATATGTGGTGATGTTATGATTCTACGCTGCTATGGTTTTTGATGTGTTTGCTAGTGAGTCTTCGTGAAAGGAAAGAGTGTCATCACTTGCTCACAAGTGCCTTGCTACCCCATAATTAACTTTCACGATGTGTCTGCAATGGAGATTTACATGCTACTTGACATTTGTTTCTATGAAGGATGTAGGTACTAGACATCGACTCCACCTAATTGTCAAGTTTGAGTGTATCCCATAAACCCAATAGGTATAATGTTGAAAAGGGAGTTGTTAAGGAAGTGTCCCCATCCCAAGTTCGTCACCTTGTTGTGAGTCCAACAGTGTCTTTGTCTTAACCTCATCTTTGTTTAAGTTTGAGTTAGTGTTGGTTATTTATTTTAGTTTGTAAATGTTTTTTATTTAATTAATCTTTATTTTATGTGTGATTAATTAATGCTATTTAGTTGATATAATTATTTGTAGAGAATTATAGTTAAATTAATTAATTAAATTTTCTTGATTGAGTGGATAGTTTAAATAAAAATAATAGATGCTATAATGTGAATTAGAATTTTAATTTGCATAAGGTAAGTAGTATTGATTTTTGAATTTTTAAATTAATCAAATAGCTTATAATGCTTTATTATTATCAAAAGAAAATGATTTTTAAAAAATATAAAAATAATATAAAAAAAATAATTAGTTAAATTATAATTAGAGTATCTATAGGAGTGAGTGGGAATTTAATAAAAATTCTTGTATAAAAATATTCTCAGAGAGAATATTGGCATGCTGTGAATGATAGGAAGCTTCTTCACCGAAATAAATTGGCTGTAGAAGGTTTTTTGGGGTTTTTGGTATAAAAATTTGAGGAGGTTTACAACATATATTTTGGGCTCATATTTTGCTTTTGGCTAGAGGTGAAGTTTCTGGAAAGGATTTAGAAGTTGAATTCTGAAGGCAAAGCTTTGCTCCAACACTCGTTCTTTCAAGCTTCAGGAAAATAGGTTCCTTTACTATTTATTTAATTATTTTCTTGCTTTGAAAAGATTGACTAAAATTGTCTGTGTAAGAGGAAATTGCCGTGAATTAGTTATAACCCTCATTATAAATGTTTGTTGATAGCTTCTGAGTAGAAAAGTTTGTTAAAAGTTCATAGAAAAAAATTGTTTTTGGTTGTTGAAGTTTTGCCGTGATTATTTTGTTGCCTCTGCAAAAATTTTTACAGTAAAATCAAAGAGCCTCATGAAATAAAATTATTGTTAAACAATAGGTAAACTACAAAAGGAAAACAATAGAAAACCTTTGTAAGTTGCAATGGAATCCTCTATCAAAATCATGAAATTGAAAACCCCTATATAAATTTTCTTTACAATTTCTGTAGAAAAAACTTTTGTGTAAACAATTTTATTTTCTATTGTTAAATCTTGCTAATATGCTTGACTAAAGTATTTGAAATAATTGTTATATATATATATACCATACAAATTATATATATATATATATATATTAAGTATATGTCTAAGAAGTTTTATGAAGAAATTGTTATTTAATTTAGACCTACAATGGTAATTTCCGTACGAAATCAAATTTTTTTTTTAAATAAATTGTTTTGGAGGGAGTCGACCACAACTGTACCCCCCCATGTAGCACAGCCTACATGCTACACAACAGTCCAAGGATTGCTGTATGCAGTCATGTGGGGACTGTGGGTTTGTTTTATTAAAAGTTTCTTTTTAAAAACTTCAATTTTATTTTAAATTGTTTTGTTTTATAATATATATATATATATATATATAGTTGTAAATCTACAGTGATCATATTGTTAATTTTTTTTTATAATGTGGTTTATGTGTATGATTTTAAAGATATATATATATATATATATATATATATATATATATATATATATATATATATATATATATATATATATATATATATATATATATATATATATATATATGGTAATTCTTGCTAAAATTATGGACAATTAGAGGATGTTAAAATTTGCAAAGGTTGGATATTATAGAGTGATTGCTTTATTTGGAGATAAGTATTGTTAATTAGGTTATGATGAATGATTTTGGGTAAATCAATTATTTATTTTCCTTGGCAAATTGTGTTTGTCAAATTATTGCTAAGTCAATTACGGTTTTCACTTATTTGGGTTATGTCATGTGAGGAAAACCCTTAAGTTAGTCTATTCTTCTATAGAAGCTTATGTTGTCGTTTAAAAACTTGCAGGGGCATGGAAAATGGTGGTTTATTATGTGACCTTTCAGTTTGATATTTGTCTCTATTTTAACTATAGTTGTGATCTTGAGTTTACATTGGGTTGTGCCATTCTTATTATGGGAGTTGATTCATATGACTTTGGGCAAGATGGTTTGCCTCACAGTTGTTCTATTTTGTGTTTTAGAGTACTTGTGGGTACAACCCCTTGGAATTTTGTTGTTGTATTTTGGGTTTCTAGGGAGAGTGGCTCTATGTGGGCGCCGATGGACAAAGGGGCTGTTAGGATAACCCATGTTAGAGTTAGAGTAATAAGTGATAATCTAATTAATTAATTAGAGAGTGGGTAGTTAAACATTAACAAGATAATTTTGGATGTCTCAACCACCTATTAGTTCTTATGCAAACTAAAGGTGGGCCAAGAAGGCCATGGTTGGAAAGATCATTGCCTTGTCTCCACAAGAGGTTAATGGTTCCACACGAGTCACCCTATTGGGCCAGTGCCTAAAGATGTTGTCAAGATAACCATAGATGGGGGCAACACCTAGAGAAAGACAGTCAGGATAACCCATGTAGGACTATGCAATGACACTCTCCTCTAGTATTCCCTTGAGTTGTTTTTATTGCTAACCTCTGGAAGTGGTCTATTGATATGTTTTGGTGATTTATTGTTGTTATGTTTTGGAAGTGGTCTATTGATATGTTTTGGTGATTTATTGTTGTTATGTTTTAGAAGTGGTCTTTTGATATTATGTTTCCCTATATGTGTGTTTTAGCTTTCCATGCTTGGAGTTTAGTCTTGTGTAATTTTTTAGATTTTCTTGGTCGGGGACCCTTTCTAATCTACTCCTAGCATAGGGGTGGTTGGGTGGAACAAGCTACACACCTCGTTGGGTTTCCTATCTTGCAGTTGTACTTTTTAGTGCAAAGTTTTGTAGAGACAACTTGATCCAAAGTTTACATGTTTCCAAATGTATACTTGTACTTCTATCATACTTTTTGTATTGATATGTTACTCTCCCATGTATTGGGTAGAATTATGATGTAATATTGAGTGATTTATCAATGAGATGTACTTGTAGATTGATGTAAAGTATATTCACATTATGTAATTCATGCTTTATCCATAATTGTAAATATCATTAATGTTGTGTTATGTTCGAGAAAATATGTTCTTTATATTTCCAAGTACAATCATTTATGAAAGCATGTATGGTTTCTATATGGTTTATTCTTAATAAACATTTAAAAGAGGATTGTGAATGATTGGGTTACGTTTGTAGAATTGATAATTACTTTTATCAACTTTGTTATGGGATAGATTATGTAATGTCACCTAGTGTACCCCAAGGGACTTAGGTTTAACTTATTATCATTAGTTATGTTAGTTGCATTAGTAAACTTAGTGTTTATTTGTAATGTTTTCAAAAAAAATATTTGTGTTTTTAGTTGTCCTTTGGGGTTTGCACGACGAGGTGTTAGAACTTGGTATTAGAGCTAGGTTTGCAAACACTGGGTACTCTGGGTAGTTTGAGTCCATTAGGAAACCTTTGTGTTAATTCTTGATCTCTTATAACCCCAATTGTTGTGTAGGATCATGCCTCAGGGTAGATGTCATGGCTAAAGAAGAGGCCAGGGTGGTGGCCGTGGAGCCAATCGCCAAAGTCCATCACCATCGAGTTCCCATGGTTCAAAGTGTGAGGAACTACAAAGTTCCCAAGGCAATCTGACAAAAGGTGGTCTGAACATGGAGTAGCCAGGCATGAAGAAAGTGCAAGTAGGCCAACCATTAGAAGAAATCTCTGATGATGAAACCTTGGCACACACTCTAGTCCTGATCAAGATAGAAGAAAGTAGAAAAACTATTGAGTTTAAACTTGTTACTAGGACCAAGAAGCCATCAATGGTTTGAGACTGGCCATTAGGGTGTGGACCCCATGCCCCTAAGCTAACAAAAGAGGAGGTGGAATGCCTATGAGCACATCGCCCCTCCTCTAAAATGGCCATGAGGACTCAAATGAGGACCCAGAAGAGTGTCCTTTTGGGGATCACGAGTAGACACCTTTGTTTTGTGAACCCTTTTTAATAATGTACTTGACATTATAAGTTTCTATTGGTGCAGGTGCACCCTTTTGTTTGAACTGGTTGACAGTATGAATAACACTCTATTATAATGTTTGTGTTATGAACTAAAGAGTGGTGTTTTATTAAGAATTGTAGTGTGGAATCTTGGCCTTTTGGTTGTAAATGTGTAGGAGCTTGTGCTGAAAAGTGAATAAAGTAAATTTTTTGGTGTGTAAATGGAGAAGTTAAAAAATAAATAAATTGGTGTGAATAATCATGCTAGGATTTTATAGTATTTTGAGGTTAAGATGAAGTTTGAACTATTAACACTAATGTGTTATGTCATATCATAGTTGGTGATTTCCTAATAGTTGGATTTTTCATTTGTTTAACCTTTTTATGCAATAGGAATTTTCTCTTTCTATTTGTGGTTGCAAACGATTGATTATTTATTTTATTGCTTGATGTTCAATGCAAAACTTTGTACTCCATTATAGAATTTGATACTCTAGTCTTATTGCCATTGGTATTTGTTTGAAAAATTTTAAGCTTCGGCGTGTCTTTCTTTTCTTGCCTTTTTGGCTTGCTACGAATAGCTTGAAGATCATTATATGTTAGTTTGTCATCAATAGTAAACCCTTCAATTTACTGTGAAGATTCCATCTTGGTAGTATGGTTGCATTCTAGAATGTAGATTGACCTTGGTATTCAAATTTGGGTTCTTATTCTTTGTGTTATAACTACGATACTCTGCATTATTACTTGATCTCAATAAGCATATTATGGTCCTTATTGTATCTTAAATTCGATGCCTACTTATTACTCATCATGCCATTAACCTTCACTATTTTCACCCTTTCTTTCCAATCGCATAGTCACGATTTGTCGTAGTTTTCAATTTCTGTCTTGATGCATGTATGTTTTCCTGAGTATAGGTAGCTGCTAAATCTATCAAGAGTCCATATTTCTTCTTTATGCTTGATGGAGGTTGAATTATATCGCACAACCATAGATGAAATCCCTTGTAGATTTACACTAGTCTAGTGTGTTTTTTGGAAATTTTAGAGCCCTATCTATCAAACCATTGTGGTAAATCCTTCAAAGCATAGCATACCATGAAACTTCCAACATACCAAATAAAACATCACTAGATCTGAATAGCCTATCCTCTTTTGGTTTTGTTGGTGATACTCAACCTACGATAGTATATGATCCTTAGGCACCATTAGTTTATGCACACATGATGATAATTATATATGTAATGCATTGAGGGAGTTCTACTGTGTGAAGAAGGCATTGCCCTTAACCATTAACCCTACATTTTCTCATTGATAGGTTTTCGCATTATGGTCTTCTTGTGCTTATCGTTCTTGCATAGTGATCTTTGAGTTATCTCTGCATATTCATTAGTGTTGGAAATTTGATTTGGAGGACATGTTTGCAATTCAATGGTTTTAGTTAGGTGAAGGTTAACAGTTCAACCCATGAACCAGAACTACATTTGCTATAATTGGTATTCAACAGAGTAATACATTGGTCTGAAAATTCGATTCAAATGCTTATGCTTGGAGATAGCTGGAATTTCTTTATGGTTGGAAAAGTAACTTCTCTTTGCTTGGTTTTCCATTGTACTCAATCATTGTTAAATCTTCTATGTGTAACACATGTGAATTTCCATTATATTGAAATTTTCATTTTATGATGCATTGGATTATAGTTGCATTTGTGTCTGTGTTCTCTTCTTTTCCCTAGAATTTCACTGATGACTGCTAGGAATGTGTTTGGTTTGATATGGTTTTAATTCTTTTGTTGTAGTCCATAATTAGTAATGGTTATTCTCATTTTATGTGAAATTAGCTTTTCCTATTTTTGAGGCGTATTTATCACAACTTCTTGCTTGTTTTCATTTGTTTTCCTTTGAGGGAGTTAATTTTCTTATTAGGGCAGTGTTGCTTGTACGATAGTTATCCTCCTCGGTATTGCGTTCTCTCCTTTTTGCTGTAATGTGTGAGCAAAGACGTATACCATGTTGAGTTATTGCATCAAGTAATATTTTGAATTTGATATGCTAGTTTATATATATATACATAAATGTGCATTGTCTCTATATGAATTGGTATAATGCATTATAAATTGTAATTTTCTAATAGTATAGATTTGCATATTAGGTGTTGTAGTAATTGTAATTGCTGATTAAGATTTATGCAGAAATCAATGACGTAGATTGTCTCCGTTAATCAACATATGAGGTATTCCATCATGAATGTTTTTGGGTTGCGTAGCTTTATAATTTGATAGTTCATAATTTCCATTTAGTGATAAATGCTCTTTCTTAGTTATAGATTCAAGTTGTGTGGTTTCCAGGTAAATGATTAACTTTATTTTATAATAGGTAGTGAGAGTAAGGGAAATGGATTATACTATGCTTTTAATGTGTAGATATATTTTGTTTATACTAATAATAATACTTTGGTATAGGTTGTAGTTTATTAATAAATAGAATGATTTATTTGATAAGGGGAAAACAAGTAGGAAAGAATTAAATTTAAAAGTTGTTCTTACCCTAATAATTAATAAGTCAGGAAATGAGTTAATTAGATTGTCGCTTGTTACTAACAATATCATAATGGTATCACAGTAATCAGTCCCAATTATGTAAGTATCATGGTTGAGACCCGTGTGGGAGATAGTGACTAGTTTTGTAGAGGTATTGAGTAGCCTTTAAGAAAAGTGCTGAGACTTCAGTGACATGGGAGGATGCATTCTAAATTAGAGAGGCTTACCCATATTTATTTAGTGGCTTCTAGGAGTAATCCATGTTCTAGGGGGAGAGGATGTAATACCCCTCATGTTGTTGATACTCTTATGTGTGTATTTTGTACTTGTTTTGTGTGGGTGATTAGTTCACCATTTTGGTTGTGTGTGGATTCATAGTTTGGTTGGTTTGTTGCACTTGATATTACATGTGATGCTTGATGATACATTTCATATGGTTATGTTATGGTTTTCTTTAATAATATATATGTGGTGATGTTGTGATTCTATGCTGCTATGGTTTTTGATGTGTTTGCTAGCGAGTCTTGGTGAAAGGACGGAGTGGCATCACTTGCTCACAAGTGCCCTGCTACCTCGTAATTACCTTTCACGGTGTGTATGCAATGGAGATTTACATGCTACTTGATGTTTGTTTCTATGTGGGATGTAGGTATTGGACACCGACTCCACCTACTTGTCAGGTTTGAGCGTGTCCCATAAACTCAACAGGTATGATGTTGAAAAGGGAGTTGTTAAGGAAGTGTCCCCGTCCCAAGTTCGTCACCTTGTTGTGAGTCCAACGGTGTCTTTGTCTCAACCTCATCTTTGTTTAAGTTTGAGTTAGTGTTGGTTATTTATTTTAGTTTGTAAATGTTTGTTATTTAATTAATCTTTATTTTATGTGTGATTAATTAATGTTATTTAGTTGATATAATTATTTGTAGAGAATTATAGTTAAATTAATTAATTAAATTTTCTTGATCGAGTGGATAGTTTAAATAAAAACAATAGATGCTATAATGTGAATTAGAATTTTAATTTGCATAAGGTAAGTAGTATTGATTTTTGAATTTTTAAATTAATCAAATATCTTATAATGCTTTATTATTATCAAAAGAAAATAATTAAAAAAATAAAAATAAAAATTAATTAGTTAAATTATAATTAGAGTATCTACGGGAGTGAGTGGGAATTTAATAAAAATTCTTGTATAAAAATATTCTCAGAGAGAATATTGGCATGCTGTGAATGACAAGAAGCTTCTTCATGGAAAGAAATTGACTGTAGAAGGTTTTTTGGGGGTTTCTGGTATAAAAATTTGAGGAGGTTTACAACATATATTTTGGGGTCATATTTTGCTTCTGGATGGAGGTGAAGTTTTTGGAAAGGATTTAGAAGTTGAATTTCGAAATCGAAGCTTTGCTCCAACCCTCATTCTTTCAAGCTTCAGAAAAATAGGTTCCTTTACTATTTATTTAATTGTTTTCTTGCTTTGAAAAGATTGACTGAAATTGTTTGTGTAAGCTAAAATTGTCGTGAATTAGTTATAACTCTCAGTAGAAATGCTTGTTGACAACTTTTTAGTAGAAAATTTTGTTAAAAGTTCCTCTGTAAAAAAACTTTGTTCTCGGCTGTTGAAGTTTTTCCGTGATTATTTTGTTTCCTTTGTAGAAATTTTTACAGTAAAATCAGAGAGCCTCATGAAATAAAATTATTGTTAAACAATAGGTAAACTACAAAAGGAAAATAGTAGAAAACCTCTGTAAGTTGCAATGGTATCCTCTGTCAAAATCATGAAATTGAAAACCCCTGTAGAAATTTTCTTTACAATTTCTATAGAAAAAACTTATGTGTAAACAATTTTTTTCTCTATTGTTAAATCTTGCTAATATGCGTGGCTGAAGTATTTGAAATAAGTGTTATATATATATATATATATACCATACAAATTATATATATATTAAGTATATGTCTGAGAATTTTTTTGAAGAAATTGTTATTTAATTTAGACTTGCAATGGTAATTTCCATACGAAATCAATTTTTTTTTAAAAATAAATTATTTTGGAGGGAGTCGGCCACAGCCACAGTCGTACCCCCCCATGTAGCACAACCTACATGCTGTGCACAATAGTCCTTTGGACTACTGTACGTAGTCATGTGGGGACTACGACCTCCCCACAGGGAGGTACACAGTATCAACGGATTGCGGGTTTGTTTTATTAAAAGTTTTTCTTTTAAAAAATTCAATTTTATTTTAAATTGTTTTGTTTTATAATATATATATATATATATATATATATAAATATATATAATGTGTATATATATTATAATATATATGTGTAAATCTATAGTGACCATATTGCTAATTTTTTTTTATAATGTGGTTTATGTGTATGATTTTAAAGATATAATTTATATTTTGATATATATATATATACATTTATATATATATATATATATAGATGGTAATTCTTGCTAAAATTATGGACAATTAGATGATGTTAAAATTTGCAAAGGTTGGATATTATAGAGTGATTGCTTTATTTGAAGATAAGTATTGTTAATTAGGTTATGATGAATGATTTTGGGTAAATCAATTATTTATTTTCCTTGGCAAATTGTGTTTGTTGAATTATTGCTAATTCAATTACAGTTTTCACTTATTTGGGTTATGTCATGTGGGGAAAACCCTTAAGTTAGTCTATTCTTCTATAGAAGCTTATGTTGTTAAAAAATTTCTAGAGGCATGGAAAATGGTGGTTTATTATGTGACCTTTTAGTTTGATATTTGTCTCTATTTTGACTATAGTTGTGATCTTGAGTTTACATTAGGTTGTACCATTCTTCTTATGGGAGTTGATTCATTTGACTTTGGGTGAGATGGTTTGACTCGCGGTTGTTCTATGTTGTGTTTTAGAGTACTTGTGGGTACAACCCCTTGGAATTTTGTTGTTGTGTTTTGGGTTTCTAGGGAGAGTGGCTCTACGTGGGTGCCAACACACAAGGGGGTTGTCAGGATAACCCATGTTAGAGTTTGAGTAATAAGTGATAACCTAATTAATTAATTGTAATGCCTCATTTTGTAACCTAAAGAATGTTGCATTGACTATGATAGTGAAATAATTTTTTTTTTTAAAAAGTGTAAATATAAACTTTATTAGTTGAAAACATTCTCTAAGATATGTGATGACACACTATTTGAAAATCCCATATAGTACAAATAAGATTCTTTCTTACATTGCATTTGAAATAACATTACAATACTCATTTTCAAAATGAGGTAGGTAATATAAAAATGTACAATTACATATTACAAATGTTCGCCTCGTTAACAATTGAGGAGTGATACATATATAAAGTTTCCATTGATACAAATAAGAAAGTACATTCTGCTCACAAGCTCTCCATCCAAGAAGTACTCATTGCCACAAACAAGAACTGGGGAGCCAACGAAGTAAGGTGCACATTCCACTTAACCATGTGGTACCTGTAGGCCCACCCCCCATGCTAGGAGATAGTAAAAATGTTCCCTAGAGATAACCTACAAACCCTAGACACAAGTAAAACCATAGACAAAACTATACAAGTACAAGCTTAACTTATTGGTTGCATTGCTTCCATAACAGATTGATCAAATATACTAAGTTCATAAGGGTACTATTATTATAGGTGGAGTGTCATCACAATGTTGCATAGGTTACCTAGGTGTTTCTTCCTAGGTTTCGGCCCCCAACTTGGGTTACCCTAGTAACCTCTTACAAAACCCGGCCCCACATGCAAACTATTGCGGAATCAAATATCTTTCATAGTGACTAGATACTGATTTTTCCATTCCAGGCCTTCTCGACTCATCCCCAAGTCTGAACTAGCCCTTGGGTCTATAAGTGAGGTTTATTAGTCTAGTTAAAGGTTTTAAACTACCTAAGATGTTGTTTTAGTTTTCACTGATTAACTAACTCTACATGAGTTTCCCAGGCACCCCTTTGTGTGCCGACCCTCATAAAGAGCCACTCTGCTAAAATAACACAAGGAAACTAACTCCACTAACTAAGGTAAACAAGGTGCACATAAACAAGCATCAGAAACCAATCATATAACAACAAACATCGCAACCTGTTCATAGAACCAGGTGTCTATAAACCATACAAAACCATGTGCACTACCCTAGTTTGTTCAAAATATGAAACCATCACAAAAATTTACTCCCTTTCAAGAATTTACATCTAGAAGACTTGAAGTCTCATATAACCCCAATTTTCCCAACAAGAATATAAAAAACAACTTAAAACAATTCAGGCAAAAATAAGAATCTAATGTTAGGATTTATTAAATCCACTTTAAATTAGTTAGAAATAGCATGAAAATAAATCAACTTGATTATTGTTCTTTTCTCAAACAATAAAAGAAATTGTAACAATTAATCTAATTTTGATTTTCTCAATTTCACATAAAAATAAATACCAAATTTTCTCTTTCAATATTACTGTTTTAAAAATAGTTAATCTTATGCTTTACATGCATCCAATTAAAATAAAATCTTATTTAAATACTTAATCATTTTCCAATAATTATATTTGTATATATTTATATATATATATTAATATATATATATTTACATATATATATATAAAATGTATTTGAAACTTAAATTAAATATATTTCAAATTCCATTTTAAAATAAAGCAAGTCGTAATAATATACACTACAGCAAATGAAGTTTAGGGTTCTAAATATACAACTGGCCCTGTTGGCCGCAACTGCATCCACAACCGGCCATAATGGCCATGGCTATGTTGGCAGCCTAAGCGTTGCCTATGAGGGTAGTGCCGGTTGCCTCCATAGCCGTTGCTCCTCATGGGCAGCTGTGGGGGTAGCCCCTGTGACCCATCAAAACAAAATTTTATTTTTCTTTAAAATTTCCCCTATAAATATTCGCTCGTACGACGATTGCAAATATGTATTGTTTCATAAAATTTTCACATCTAAAATTCATGAGATTTTCACAAATTCGCCTACATATTTTACAATTATATATATATATATATGTATATGTATATATATAATTTATATACATATATATAAAATATATTCACAATTTAAATGATAAATAGAATATTGAAAACAGGTAATTATTTTCAACAGGGTTTTCTACAGGAAATTGTGAAACTTATCAATTTACACTAATTTAACAAAGAATTTTTTTTTCGAAAACAGAGGGTTTCATTTTCAACCCAGATTCTCAAAATATTTTTTAATAGAAGTTTCCATTTCCTCAATTTAATCTACAGAGTTTTCTTCTATTTTCTTTTGAAAATTTTCAATTGTTTAACAAAAACCTTCTAGGTTGCTCTCTAATTTCACTATAAAATCTTGTTTTGAAATTTAACACAGAGAGGTAACACATTTTCTATAGAATATTTTACCGAGAAGAACAAAAGCTTCAATCACAACGATTTCCTTAGGCAATCTTTTAATTTCACAAATTAACAAAGCTTATACAATTTTAAATCTTCATAGAGCCAATCTTTTCAAATCACAAAACTAAATAAATAAATAAATAGAAAATAACTTGTTCCTGTAGCTTGAAGTATTGATAGATGAAGAAAAGCTTTGCCTGCTGTGTGCAACTTCCAAAGCCTTTAAAAATCTCCTCTTTTCAAATGAATGCAAATTATTGAACAAATAACAACTCGAGAACATCTTCCAGAAATTTTAATTCAAAACCCAAAAGAAATCACAAATTATCACAAATTTTCACAAGAACTTTGTTTTCTTTTTCTTTTTCTTTCCCGAGAAGTTTTTTTCTTGGTTTTCCCCAAATCTAGTAATATTCTTTCTCGAGAAAATCCTCAACATGAAATTTGCAATAAATTCAACTAACACACATGGAAATTTCAAGAAAATATTTGTAGTACCCCTCCATTTATGCTTATGTTTTTTTTTTGCATGTTTTCACATTGTTAGACTTTGGTACCTTGTTTTGTATATTTGATTGCTGACCTTGAGCGACAGTGGATTCATATTGTGATATGAAAAAAATTGTATGGTGATAATTAATTTCTGACATGCTTTGTAATAGCGTAGATGTTTCTTTCAGATGTTATTGCTATATACATGTTTATGGTAGACTAACTGTTATTTTAATTTGTCAGTTTGATGTGAGGTGTATTGGTGTGGAGAATGGAGTTGCATCACTTGCTTGCGAGTGCCCTATGATTTCCGTGATTTTCTCCACATAGTGTGTTTGTACAATGGATTATATATATATGCATGTTATTTGCTTGGTCGCAGGATTGCAGGTACATGACACCAACTCCACCTGGTTACTCAGGTCTGAGCATGTCAAGACTCAACGGAAATGTTGATTGGGAGGTAGTAACATGATTTATCCTAGTCTAGTCTTTAACCCAGTCATAGTATATTGTCAGTTTTAGTTTGGAGCCTTTGGTTGTCTTGTTTGTCCCTGATTGGATTAATTGTTTTTGAAAGGAAAATTTTGTCAATTTTTGATAGTTTATTATTATTTAATTTACTGTTGATTTTAATTAAACAAATAAATTAATTATATTAAAGTTACCTTTATTGTGTGAATAGATTTTAATTTTAAATTAATTATTATGTGGGAAATGGTATTTTAATTGTTAAATAAATAAATAAAATAAAGAAAAAGGAAATTTGTATTTTAAAAATTGAAATTTTAAATTCTTTAAAAAGGCATTCAATTTTTGATAAGGAAGAAATGAATGATTGCCGTGAGGTTGTTGAAAGATATTTTTTTCTTCTTGACATGTGTGTCAGTGGAATTAATTGCTTTTTGGTTTAGGATTTTCTCGGATGTTATCTGGGATTTGGGGAAAAACTATAAGATTACTTTTTCTTCACAGGAAATGAAAAGAAAAGTGCTCTGTTAAAAATTGTTTATTTGCCTTTGTGAATTGTTGTATGTTTCTAGAAGATCTCTGGTTGAGATTTTGGCATATTTGGGATTTTGTGTTCGGGAAGGGTTTTGGAAGCTACAGGCAAAGCTACTCTTCACCAGACAAGTTTCTGAAGCTACAGGAAAATAGGTATTTTCTTGTGTTTTTTTTAGTTTGTTTACTTTGAAAAGATTGTCTGTGTAAATATTTTATATTACCTGTAGAAGAAATTTCATTTTGTTTAAAATCCCTATTCTTATTGGGAAAAATTGTTTACTGTATTCTTTCTGTAAGATTTGTTGATTTTTGTATAAATTTCAAGAAATCATGGATATGTAGAGAAAACAGTGAAAACGAAAGATGGGATTCAAAAGAAAACTTCTGAAGCTTTCTCTCTGTAGAAAACATTTGAGTAAATATATTGTGAAGAAAATATTATACTTCAAAAATGAAATTGAAACCCTATGTGGTTGAATTGGGGTTTTTATGAGAAAATAATTCTGTACATTGTTAAAATTTTCAATTTCCCTATTACAACCCTGAAGAAATTTCTCAATTTCCGTATAGGAAAACCTTGTGAATTTGTATATATATATATATTTTATACATATAAACATTCATATATAAATTAGATTGTAAAAGTTTTGTATTTTCTTTTGAAATCACCGTACAGGCGAGATTCGAATTTGGGAAATTTATTAAAAAAAAAGGGAATATGATTATCGCCATCTGTATCTTATTTTATATAAATTTGTTTTGTTTTTTAAAAAAATACATGTTAATTTTTTTGTGAGCCAAGGCGCTCAGGGCAGGGCTACCTACGGCCGACCCCGCAGGGGTATGACAGCGAGGGCCGAGCCCAGCGCCGCCCTTGCGGGCAGCGCTCGGCTTAGCTGCCCACGACCGAGCCCTGGGGGGCGGGCTGAGAAGGTAGCCCTACCCACGGCGCAACTTGTGTAAGGTTAGGGCTTAAAGCCCTAACTTTTAATTTTATATATCATGCGGATTTTAATTCGTAGTTTTAATTTGTTATTATTAGCATTAATAGTTATATATTTTATATTTATTATATATATATATGCTATATATAATGTATATTAGTAATATAATATATATTATATATATATATATAATATTTATAATTATATATGTATTTATTTAATGTTAAGAAAATTTGGAAGTATAATCATGTTATTGAACAGATATTTGAAAGAAATAGTTTATTAAATAACTAGATATAGATATTTTAATAATTAATTTATTATGATTAAGTTATTTGTGCTTAGATTAAATGGATATTATTGAGTTTATATAGATTTTATTATAATATGTGGATATGAAATTGGGAAAATTATAGATTTGATTTTTGTATTGCATGAAAGATGAATTAAATCTTAGAGGATTAATTTTGGTACTTCAAATTATTGCTTGACTGGATTTAGTAAATCCTAATGTAGATTCCCAATGTTTTCGATTTGCTTTAAATTGTGTTTTCTTTTATTGGGAAAATTAGGCATGTTTTAGATGTACAAGTCTTCCAGACAAATTGTAAAACATGGGAGTTGTGATTGTTTAAGTAGAATTCTTGTGCTAACTAAGGTTGTGTAAATGGTTTTGCATGGTGTTTAGGCACCTGGTTTTATGAACATAGATATTGATGTTCATTATGAAAAGTGTAGAATTATATGTTGTATTTTTGTACACCTTGTTTACCTTAGTCAGGGAAACTTAGAATTACTTTTTGTTATTTTTAGGGGAGTGGCTCTCTGTGAGGGCCGACACACAAAGTGGTGCTAGGGTAACTTACAAAGAGTTAGTAAGTCTGTGAAAACTAAAATACACACTAGTTAGATTAAAATCTTTAACTTGATTACTATGCCTCGCTTATCGACTCAAGAGCTAGTTCAGTCTTGAGTATAAGTTGAGAAGGCCTAGAATGGAAAATCGATATCTTGTTACTTTAAAAGATATTCGATTCTGCAATAGTATGCATATGGGGCCGGGTTTTGTGAGAGGTTACCATGGTAACCCAAGTTGGAGGCCGAAACCTAGGAAGAAACACCAGGGTAACCTTTGCAACATTGTGATGACACTCCACCTAAAATAACAGTATACCTTGTGAACTTAGCATATTTGATTGTCTTAATTCTGGAAGCAATGTAACCATCAATTAGTTTTGTACTTGTGTCTAGGGTGAATAGGTTATGTCTAGGTAACCATATTACTATCTCCTAGCACGAGGGTTGACCTACGGGTACCACATGGTTGGGTGGAATGTGTACCTTACTCCATTGGGTCCCTAGTTTATGATTGTGGCAACGAGAGCTTCATGGATGGAGAGCTCGTATTTGGATAAATGTGTACTTCCTTTATTGTATCATTGAAAATCTTGTATTTGAAACACCCCTCAATTGTTTATGAGGTGAACATTTGAAATATGTAATTGTAAATTATTATTTGATCTACCTCATTTGAAGAATGAGTATTGTAATGTTATTTCAAATGCAATGTAAGAATTTTATTTATACTTTATACTATCATGAATGGAAATTCAAATGTTATGCAATGTTTACTTTTAAGTTTATGTTAATTAAATATATGCAATGCTAAATACTAAAGTCGTCTATGGAATCTCAAGTAGTGTAACATCGCGTAACTTAGTGAATGTATGCAACTAATAAAGTTAATATTAACACTTTAAAAAAAAAATTATTTCACTTTCGTAGACAATTGCAACATTCCTTAGGTTACAAGATGGGGCATTATAGATTGGTATTAGAGCTAGGTTTTCTAACACTGGACGCTCTGGGTAATCACGAGTCCATTAGGTTGACCTAGTACGTAGTGTCGCTATCTGTTAGGCTTGGTTGATTAGTATCCGAGACTTGTTATTGTTTATGTGTAGGATCATGCCTAGGTGACATGGTAGAGGTCATGGTAGAGGTCGAGGTGGAGGCCGAGGGCCAATCCCTCAAGTTACTCCCCCTCTGAGCCCTCATCAGAGTGATCAGGCAGAGCAGTTGGATCAGAGGAATGAGGGATAGATTCTTGAACAGTCAGGAGTAGAGGGTTCACAGATACGCCCTTTATCAGAGGAGGTCCTAGCTCGACTTGGACCTAGACAGGAAGTTGAGCAGGAGGTAGTTAGAGAGCGTGATAGATCTCCAAGGAGAGTAGATGATACAGTGCATCAGGATGCTATTACTGCAGGACACATGCGGGATTTATTGAGGGCACGTCCTCCTACTTTTGATGGTACAGGAGGTGGATTAGAGGCAGAGACCTAGCTATTGGACTTGGGTAGATGTTTCGCCATGCACCCATACGATAGCAATACCCGAGCGAGATGCGCTATCATGCACCCGAGAGGATTCGCCTCTACTTGGTGGCACTTGGAGGAGCAAAAGATCCACTTAGATATTGGGTCAGTGTCTTGGGAGATGTTTCTAGAGAGGTTTAGAGCACGGTTCCTATCAGAACACTGGAGGCAACAACGTGCTGACGAGTTCCATGATTTACGTCAGTTGGCTCTATCTATTGAGCAATATAAACGTAGATTTTATGAACTCAAGCAGTATGCAGGAGTTGGAGATGATGAGACGATGCTAGTACAACACTTCATCAGGGGCTTAAACGCCCGCATTAGTGGTGGAGTGAGAGTCTTTGAGCCAAAAACTATGGAAGTTGCTGTGGAGAAGGCTCGTATAGTGGAAGAGAATCTTGTTATGGTGTTAGGTGGTCACACAGGAGTACATATAGGCAGTGCTCCTGCAACAGGTTTTAGTCCATGGGGTGGACAGGTGCAAACAGGGGGTTCCTCTAGGAACCAACTGACATCCTCAAAGGGTGGGCAACAGTAGCAGTAGCGAACACCTCAGAAGAATAATAATCCACAACCACAACAAGGTAATAGCCCGCAGTTAGGAACGAACCGCAACTATTGGCGCAACAAGCACAATAGACAGGATCAGCCTGCTCAGAATGCGTAGTCTACCATCAGTAGAGGTAGTTTCCAGCAATCCAATGCACCTTCAGGTGGCAGAGGATTCGGTAGAGGCACTGGTTGTTACTCATGTGGTCAGCAGGGACACATTGCTAGGCAGTGTTCAATAAGAGGTTCTTCTGGTTTTGGGCCTTGACCTACAACATCTGAGCCTACAGTGGGTGATGCAGGATGATCACATACAGTTTATGCTGCGGTTAATGACCGCCAAGCCGATCACCAGAACATAATGGTCGAGACTTTAGGTAAGTTACATGGTGTTAGTGTTTCCATTCTTTTTGATTCCAGAGCTACCGACTCCTTTATTTCACCTACCATCATTGAGAAATGTGGTCTTGTGGCAGTAAAGAAAGGCAGTAAGTGGCAGGTAGAATTCGCCTCTGGGGTGAAAGTAGCAGTAGAGAACCTTGTACATAATTGTGAACTTAAAATTGGTATGTTAACTACCTTAGTAGATCTACATGTTACACCTTTAGGATCGTATGACATAGTTTTAGGTATGGATTGGTTAGCATCTCATCATGCTGTGATTGAATGTTGACTTAAGACAGTTAGTTGCATTAATGATTTAGGTGCGAAAGTGGAAATCATAGATATACAAAGACCTATCTCTTTGCGGATGATATCTGCTATGCAATTAAAGAGATGTCTTTGTCAGGGTTGTCAACTGTTTGCCACAACAATTACTAATTTGGAAGAAGGTGAGAGTCGAGAGATATCTCTTGATGATCATCCTATTCTTAGGGAATTCGCTGACGTGTTTCCTGATGATATACCTGGAATGCCACCAAAGAGAGATATTGATTTTAGAGTTGACCTAGTTCCTGGAGCAGAGCCTATATCTAGAGCTCCATATAGAATGACGACTCAGGAGTTAGAGGAACTTTGTATCCAGTTAGAGGAACTATTAGAAAAGGGTTTCATTCATCCAAGTGTTTCCCCTTGGGGAGAACCTATCATCTTCGTAAAGAAGGATGGGTCACTTAGATTGTGCATTGACTATTGTCAATTGAACAAGGTTACGATTAAGAATCGTTATCCTTTGCCTAGAATCGATGATCTTTTCAATCAGATCAAGGGAGCTAATGCGTTCTCTAAAATCAATTTGAAATTTGGTTACCATCAATTGCGAATCGCTGAAGCAGACATTCATAAAACTGCATTTCGTACTCGTTATGGGCACTACGAATTCACAGTAGTACCATTTGGGTTAATGAATGCACCATCAATATTTATGAGTTTAATGAATGGTGTTTTTCATACATACCTTGATCACTTTGTCCTTCTATTTCTCGATGATATTTTGATCTATTCGAGAAACATGAAGGAACATGAAGAGCACTTGAGATAGGTATTGCAATGTTTAAGGGAAAATCAATTGTATTGAACTTGAAGAAGTGTGACTTCTTTCAAACTGAAGTAAAATACCTTGGACATGTGATTTATGGAAAAGGTATTGCTGTGGATCCTTCAAACATTCAAGCTATTGTAGATTGGCCTGTGCCTACTAATGTAGGTGAAGTTCATAGTTTTATGGGTCTAGCTGGTTATTATAGACGGTTTGTTCAGGGATTTTCTAGAATTGGTCATCCTATTACTTCTCTTTAGAGAAAAGGGAAGAAGTTTGTTTGGACAGAGCAGTGTCAGTTGGCTTTTCAAACACTTAAAGAAAAGTTGACTAATGCACCTATATTGATTGTTGCTGATCCTACTAAGGATTTTGTAGTTTGCATTGATGCATCCTTAGAGGGTTTGGGAGCAGTTTTGATGCAAGATGGGCATGTGATTGCTTATGAGTCTCACAAACTTAAGGATCATGAATTAAACTATCCCACTCATGATTTAGAACTTGCTACAGTTGTGCATGCATTGGTTCGATGGAGGCATTTCTTATTGGGTCACCGTTTTGAACTTCACATTGATCACCGTAGTGTACAATACATTTTTACACAACCTAATTTGAATGCTAGACAAAGATGGTGGATGGAGTTCTTGTGTGAATATGATTTTGAAGTGAAATATGTTGAAGGAAAAGAGAACGTAGTGGCTGACGCTCTTAGTCGTCGTTGACATGAGATCTCTGCTACTTATCTTGAAGTGGATTTGAGAGGTCAAATATTAGCAGCTCTTCCTATTGATAGATTGTATCAGGAAGTAAAGTCAGAGATTGAATCTAGTAGATCTTTAGAAGGTTGATTTGTAGGGTATATCCTTGAACCAGATGGTATAATTATGACATTTAGGTTGTATCTATGTACCACATTCTGAGGGCCTTCATATATTAATTATGACTGAAGCTCATCGAGCTCCGTACTCAGCTCATCCGGGTGTTAAGAAAATGCATGTAGATCTTTGGAAATTGTATTTCTGGCCTGGTATGAAACGTGATATTGCTGACTATGTATCGAGATGTCTTGAATGCCAGCGAGTCAAAGTTGAGCATCAACATCCCGTTGGATTATTGCAGCCACATCTCATTCCTGAATGGAAATGGGATATTATATCTATTGATTTTATTGTTGGGTTACCTACGTCATCACGTCGACATGATGCCACTATGGTAACTATTGATAGATTGACTAAGGTAGCTCATTTTTCATTAGTACGATCATCATATAATGCTTCATCCGTAGCTAGGATATTCATGGAGGACATAGTTAGATTGCATGGGATTCCTCATAGGATTATTTTTGATAGAGATCCCATATTTACATCAGCCCTATGGACTTCATTATAACTTGCTCTAGGTACACAGTTGAACTTTAGTTTAGCGTATCATCCTCAAACCAATGGACAAATGGAGAGAGCTAATCAAATATTAGAGGATATGCTTAGGATGTACGTAATGGACCAACAATCACGTTTGGAGGATTATCTGTACTTAGTAGAATTTGCTTACAATAATGGATATCAAAGTTCCATAGGTATGCCACCATTTTAGGCATTATACGAATGTCCTTATCGAACTCCATTGAGCTGGGATCATCTTGAGGATAGAGTATTAATTGGTCCTAAGATGCTTCGAGACATGGAGCAATAGGTTGACCATATTATTTAAGAGCATTTGATAGCAGCACAGGATAGGAAAAAGAAGTATGCTGATGTGCATAGAATAGATTGACAGTTTACAGTTGGTGATAGAGTGTTTCTTCGAGTGCGACTACGAAAGAATCCAATCCGTTATGGAAAAGGCTCTAAGCTTGCACCTCGTTTCATTGGGCCATTTGAGATCCTAGAGAGGATTAGTCTTGTGGTGTATCGACTTGCCTTACCACCCAGTTTGTCATGTATTCATGATGTTTTCCATGTATCAGTTCTTAGACCATATCATCCTGACATTTCTCGTGTACTTGATTGGAATGTGTTACAGGTAGAGGACAGGCAGCTGGCTTTGGAGCCCATGGCCATTCTACAGCATTGGACACTCAGTCTCAGGGGTCGAGAAGTTGATCAGGTGAGGGTCCAATGGGATCCTAGCCATGAGGCTTCTGCTACTTGGGAGGATGCGACACACATGAGGGAAATTTATCCCTATTTGTTCGTAGGCTTTCAAGAGCAAGCCTAATCCTAGGGGGGGAGGATGTAGTACCCCTCCATTTATGCTTATGTTTTCTGTTTGCATGTTTTCAAACTGTTAGACTTTGGTACCTTGTTTTGTATATTTGATCGCTGACTTTGAGAGACAGTGGATTCATATTGTGATATGATAAGCATTGTATGGTGATAATTAATTTCTGACATGCTCTGTAATAGCATAGATGTTTCTTTCAGATGTTATTGCTATATACATGTTTATGGTAGACTAACTATTATTTTAATTTGTTAGTTTGATGTGACGTGTATTGGTGTGGAGAACGGAGTTGCATCACTCGCTTGTGAGTGCCCTATGATTTCCATGATTTTCTCTGCACGGTGTATTTGTACAATGGATTATATATATATGCATGTTATTTGCTTGGTTGCAGGATTGCAGGTACATGACACCGACTCCACCTGGTTACTCAGGTTTGAGCGTGTCAAGACTCAATGAAAATGTTGATTGGGAGGTAGTAACATGGTTTATCCTAGTCTAGTCTTTAACCTAGTTACAATATATTATCAGTTTTAGTTTGGAGTCTTTGGTTGTCTTGTTTGTCCCTGATTGGATTAATTATTTTTGAAAGGAAAATTTTGTCAATTTTTGATAGTTTATTATTCTTTAATTTACTGTTGATTTTAAATAAATAAATAAATAAATTAATTAAATTAAAGTTACCTTTATTGTGTGAATAGATTTTAATTTTAAATTAATTATTATGTGGGAAATGGTATTTTAATTGTTAAATAAATAAATAAAAGAAAGAAAAAGGAAATTTGTATTTTGAAAATTGAAATTTTAGATTCTTTAAAAAGGCATTCAAGTTTTGATAAGGAAGAAATGAATGATTGCCGTGAGGTTGTTGAAAGATATTTTTTTCTTCTCAACATGTGTGCCAGTGGAATTAATTGCTTTTTGGTTTAGGATTTTCTCGGATGTTATCTGGGATTTGGGGAAAAAATAGAAGATTACTTTTTCTTCACAGGAAATGAAAAGAAAAGTGCTCTGTTAAAAATTGTTTATTTTCCTTTGTGAATTGTTGTATGTTTCTGGAATATCTCTAGTTGAGATTTTGGCATATTTGGGATTTTGTGTTCGGGAAGGGTTTTGGAAGCTACAGGCAAAGCTACTCTTCACCAGACAAGTTTCTGAAGCTATAGGAAAACAGGTATTTTCCTTTGTTTTTTTTAGTTTGTTTACTTTGAAAAGATTGTCTGTGTAAATATTTTATATTACTTGTAGAAGAAATTTCATTTTGTTTAAAATCCCTATTCTTCTTGGGAATTTTTTTTTACTATATTCTTTCTATAAGATTTGTTGATTTCTGTATAAATTTCAAGAAATCATGGATATGTAGAGAAAACAGTGAAAATGAAAGATGAGATTCAAAAGAAAACTTCTGAAGCTTTCTCTCTGTAGAAAACATTTGAGTAAATATATTGTGAAGAAAATCTTATACTTAAAAAATGAAATTGAAACCCTATGTGGTTGAATTGGGGTTTTTATGAGAAAATAATTTTGTACATTGTTAAATTTTTCAATTTCCCTATTACAACCCTGAAGAAATTTCTCAATTTCCCTATAGGAAAACCCTGTGAATTTGTATATATATATATTTTATACATATAAACATTCATATATAAATTAGATTGTAAAATTTTTGTATTTTCTTTTGAAATCGCTGTATAGGCGAGATTTGGATTTGGGAAATTTATTAAAAAAAAATGGAATATGATTATCGCCATCCATATCTTATTTTATATAAATTTGTTTTGTTTTTAAAAAAATACATGTTAATTTTTTTGTGAGCCGAGGTGCTCAGGGCAGGGCTACCCGCGGCCGACCCTGCAGGGGTACGGCAGCGAGGGCCGAGCCCAGCGCCACCCTCGCGGGCAGCGCTCGGCTCGGCCGCTCGTGGCCGAGCCCTGTGGGGCAGGCTGCAAAGGCAGCCCTACCCACTGCGCAGCCAGAGTAAGGTTAGGGCTTAAAGCCCTAACTTTTAATTTTATATATCATGTAGATTTTAATTCGTAGTTTTAATTTGTTATTATTAGCATTAATAGTTATATATTTTATATTTATTATATATATATATATATATGCTATATATAATGTATATTAATAATATAATATATATTATATATAATATATGTATATATATAATATTTATAATTATATATATTTATTTAATGTTAAGAAAATTTGGAAGTATAATCATGTTATTAATGAGATATTTGAAAGAAATAGTTTATTAAATAACTAGATATAGATATTTTAATAATTAATTTATTATGATTAAGTTATTTGTGCTTAGATTAAACGGATATTATTGAGTTTATATAGATTTTATTATAATATGTGGATATGAAATTGGGAAAATTATAGATTTGATTTTCGTATTGCATGAAAGATGAATTAAATCTTAGAGGATTAATTTTGCTACTTCAAATTATTGCTTGACTGGATTTAGTAAATCCTAATGTAGATTCCCAATGTTTTCGATTTGCTTTAAATTGTGTTTTCTTTTATTGGGCAAATTAGGCATGTTTTAGATGTACAAGTCTTCCAGAAAAATTGTAAAATGTGGGAGTTGTGATTGTTTAAGTAGAATTCTTGTGTTGACTAAGGTTGTGTACATGGTTTTGCATTGTGTTTAGACACCTGGTTTTATGAACATAGATATTGATGTTCATTATGAAAAGTGTAGAATTATATGTTGTATTTTTGTACACCTTGCTTACCTTAGTCAGGGAAACTTAGAATTACTTTTTGTTATTTTTAGGGGAGTGGCTCTCTGTGAGGGCCGACACACAAAGTGGTGCTAGGGTAAATTACAAAGAGTTAGTAAGTCAGTGAAAACTAAACTACAAACTAGTTAGATTAAAATCTTTAACTTGATTAATATGCCTCGCTTATAGACTCTAGTTCAGTCTTGAGTATAAGTTGAGAAGGCCTAGAATGGAAAATCAATATCTTGTTACTTTAAAAGATATTCAATTCCGCAATAGTATGCATATGGGGCCAGGTTTCGTAAGAGGTTACCAGGGTAACCCAAGTTGGAGGCCAGACCTAGGAAGAAACACCAGGGTAACCTTTGCAACATTGTGATGACACTCCACCTAAAATAACAGTATACCTTGTGAACTTAGCATATTTGATTGTCTTAATTCTGGAAGCAATGTAACCATCAGTTAGTTTTGTACTTGTGTCTAGGGTGAATAAGTTATGTCTAAGTAACCATATTACTATCTCCTAGCACGGGGGGTGGACCTACGGGTACCACATGGTTGGGTGGAATGTGTACCTTACTCCGTTGGGTCCCTAGTTTATGATTGTGGCAACGAGAGCTTCATGGATGGAGAGCTTGTATTTGGATAAATGTGTACTTCCTTTATTGTATCATTGAAAATCTTGTATTTGAAACATCCCTCAATTGTTTATGAGGTGAAAATTTGAAATATGTAATTGTAAATTATTATTTGATCTACCTCATTTGAAGAATGAGTATTGTAATGTTATTTCAAATGCAATGTAAGAATCTTATTTGTACTTTATACTATCATGAATGGAAATTCAAATGTTATGCAATGTTTACTTTTAAGTTTATGTTAATTAAATATATGCAATGCTAAATACTAAAGTCGTCTATGGAATCTCAAGTAATGTAACATCGCGTAACTTAGTGAATGTATGCAACTAATAAAGTTAATATTAACACTTTAAAAAAAAAATTATTTCACTTTCGTAGACAATTGCAACATTCCTTAGGTTACAAGATAGGGCATTACAATATCTACTAACCACTCACAGATATTTTCTTCCCACTATTATCAAGAATTTATTCCATTTAACAGAGTTAAAGAATTCAAAAATCAAATTTATTTTCTTTATTTTTATTCATATTTAAAATTCCATTCCTACAAAAACATTTAAAGAATATTTAATCTATTCACCCAAATAAAAGTAACTTTAATTAATTAATTAATTTAATAAAATAATTTTAATCACAATGATTAAAT
Source organism: Sequoia sempervirens (assembly GCA_007258455.2). Taxonomy (NCBI): domain Eukaryota; kingdom Viridiplantae; phylum Streptophyta; class Pinopsida; order Cupressales; family Cupressaceae; genus Sequoia; species Sequoia sempervirens. The sequence goes on along the minus strand of VDFB02353493.1, from coordinate 157,673,272 downwards.
TATTTTACCAATAGACCAATTTAATTAATTAAATAAAATATGAAGCTTTTATCTACTTTATTTAAAATTAATTTAAATAAGCATTAAATTATAAAGAACATTAATCTAACATGAAATTCACAAAATATACCTTATATAACAAATAATCAAAATAGACTAGACAAGACAACTAAAAATACCAGACCTAAATTGACGACATACTGTGACTAGGTTTGAGACTAGACTAGGAAAAACCTTGTTACTACCTCCCAATCAACATTACCATTGAGTCTGGACACGCTTAGACCTGTGAAGCTAGGTGGAGTCGATGTCATGTACCTGCAATCCTGCAATCAGACATCTAACATACATGTATATAATCCATGATTCAAACACACCGTGAGGAGAAGATCGCAGAAATTAGAGGGCACTCGCAAGCGACTGATGCAACTCCATTCTCCTCACCAATACAATATCACATCAAACTAACAAAATAAACATCAATTAATCTACCATGAACATATATAGCAATAACATCTAAAGTAAACATCTATACTAACATAAAACATGTCAGAAATAATTACCATCAAACAGTGTATCATCACAACATAAAATAAATCCACCATCGCTCTAATGTCAGCTATCAATACATCAAAACCAAGTACCAAGGTCCATCAAAGTGAAAACATGCTAACAAAAAACATAAGCAAAATGGAGGGGTACTACATTAATGAGGGGGTGGGTAGTTAAACATTAACAAGATGATTGTGGATGCCTCAACCACCTGTTAGTGCTTATGCACACTAAAGGTGGGCCGAGAAGGCCGTGTTTGGAAATATTATTGCCTTGTCTCCACAAGAGGTTAACAGTTCTGCACAAGTCACCCTATGGGTCCGACACCTAGAGAGGCTGTCAGGATAACCATAAATGGGGGCGACGCCTAGAGAAAGGCAGTTAGGATAACCCACGTAGGACTGTGTGATGACACTCTCCTCTCGTGTTCCCTTGAGTTGTTTTTATTGCTAACATCTGGAAGTGGTCTATTGATATGTTTTGGTGATTTATTATTGTTATGTTTTGGAAGTGGTCTATTGATATGTTTTGGTGATTTATTGTTGTTATTTTTTGGAAGTGGTCTTTTGATATTATGTTTCCCTATATGCGTGTTTTAGCTTTCCATGCTTGGAGTTTAGTCTTGTGTAATTGTTTAGATGTTATTGGTCGGGGACCCTTTCTAATCTACTCCTAGCATGAGGGTGGTCGAGTGGAATGTGCTACACACCCTGTTGGGTTCCCTATCTTGTAGTTGTACTTTTTAGTCCAGAGTTTTGTAGAGACAACTTGATCCAGAGTTTACATGTTTCCAGATGTATATTTGTATTTCTATCATACTTTGTGTATTGATATGTTACTCTCCCATGTATTGGGTAGACTTATGATGTAATCTTGAGTAATTTATCAATGAGATGTACTTGTAGATTGATGTAAAGTATAATTACATTATGTAATTCATGCTTTATCCATAATTGTAAATATCGTTGATGTTGTGTTATGTTTGAGAAAATATTTCTTTATATTTCTAAGTACAATCATTTATGAAAGCATGTATGGTTTCTATATGGTTTATTCTTAACACATTGTTTATTCTTAATAAACATTTTAAAGAGGATTGTGAATGATTGGGTTACGTTTGTAGAATTGATAATTACTTTTATCAACTTTGTTATGGGATAGATTATGTAATGTCACCTAGTGTACCCCAATGGACTTAGGTGTTTAACTTATAATCATTAGTTATGTTAGTTGGGTATGTGCAGGATCATAGTGCGCGAAAAAGTGGCAATATTTGTGGGGTATGTGGCTGACGACTTTTTTTCACCCAAAATAAATGAAACGAAAAGGGTTTTTAGAGGAGATTCTCAGATTTCCAAAAACATAAATTATGATTTAATTTGAATTTAATAAATAATTATTATTCATTTTCTATTAAAATTACACCTAAAGTCCTGATCAATAGGTTGATTGAAAAACATCTATAACTTTCAAATGGTATCATATTTTTTGAATCCAAAACATGCGTCACATTCTATGCTTCACATAATATAGGATTAAAAAAATAAAAATTAAATTTCATGAAGTTTTGACCAAGTTAAGGTGGTCGATATGCTTCTTTGGCTATTTTCAAAAAATTTAAGAATAAAAATTCACAATTACTTATTTTACTGGAAAAAATGTATGCAATTCAAGACCCTGACAAGAGTCCCTCACTATATAAAATTCATTAAAAAATATTAGTATTTTATTATGGTTAGGGTGGCTCCATTTGCATTAATCTTTTTACTTTATTTTTTCCCAAATTAAAATAATTTATCGGGAATTTCAAATTTTCACCAAATAGATTTAATATTTATTTTAAATAAACCTATATTTTGTGAAACTAAATTAATTTCTACAAATTTTTTACTCTTTACATATTTTTGAAATAATATAGATAACTTATTCAAATATTTACGTCAAGTTGCCTAACACTGATTTTTTTGAATTTTTTGCCACTTAAGGGCCTATTTTTTGCATGATGATCCTGCACATACCCAGTTGCATTAGTAAACTTAGTGTTTATTTGTAATGTTTTCAAAAAAAAAATTGTTGCATTTTTAGTGGTCCTTTGGGGTTTGCGCGATGGGGTGTTACACACCAGGTGTTGAAAAATTACTGGGAGTTGGGAATTTTACCCTCCAGGTTCATGGGAACTAGGTGCAAAGGATACTAGGGACTGGGACAAAGCAAGAACAAATTGGTTCAAAACAAAAATTGTGCAAAGACTTCTAGTCTTTGGTTTCAAAGAAAAGAAAAGCCACTATTGGGTAAACTAAGGAAAAGTATGATACATGAACATGAAGACAATTTTAATTGGGTGACAACTTATCGGGTGCAACGACTAGCCGAGAAAAAACACAAAACTTGTAGAAGATACAATATCCTTAGACGAACAACATCAATACCTGAGACCTAGGGATTCGGTTGGTTAACAAGGTTAGGGAAAAATATTTTGCAAATACTCCAAGTTTAACAAAGCAAAAAATTAAGTGAGGGGGCCAGGAAAGTTGGTTCAAGACCTTATCATTTTACCATTTTCTCCAAAAGCAACATACCAAAACAAACAAAAATTAAAGGAAGGGAAAAAGCAACAAAAAAAGAGGGGGTCCACATTTTTCTGAAAGGTAAAATGGGGCGTGTTGTGAGACCACATAAAACATAGATATTGAGAAATATAATAAATATATTCAAAACCATATTTATATTATGTGAAATAGAGACAACCGAAGATAACATATAGGTTCTCCATGAATCAAATGTCAAATCAACTCTATATTTGATTTGTTAAAAGACCATAATAAAGTAACTGTAGTTTAGTAACCCAATACACAACCTCATAGAAATGTTAAGTGACAAGGCATATAACAACACTTCCCCACTTTAGAAGGATACAATCAAACTTGTCAAACCATGCATGTTAATATAAAACTAACTCCATCTAGAAAACCCTAAACAACAGTCTCTTTATATATCTACAAAAGAAAAAAAATCATTAAAACGAAAAACATACAAAACCATCCATGCAAATCTGAAACTAATTATACATCTAAAAAATTCTAAAAAATTGGAAAGCAACTAATATGTGATTTGAAACAATGAAATATCACAGATATGCAAATCTATAAATTTTAAAAAAGAGGAAATCTTCATAACCCATAGATACAAACAATATGAAAATAAAAAAAATGAAAGTAGAAATATAAAAAATGATTAGAGAGTTTTCTAGAAAATTCAAGCCATAAAAATATCAATTCCATAACTATTGTTGATTACATGCACACAAATGAACCAAGTTGTTTAGGAGCTTCCAAGCCACTGAAAGACCAAATCTACAATACACAATAACCAAGTGTTAATCATCTAATGGTTTCATGAAACTAAGGGATGAAACCAAGGCCTGAACACTAAGAATCCTTATAGTATTCAACATAGCTAGTGCTTTCCCATGTGACCAAGTGACCAAAAATAGGCACCCAACATGAACACTCTTTCACTACATAAAACCATAGGATAAAAGAACACAACCATCATGTTCTAAGAGGATAATAACATGCTATCAATATGAAGCTCTAGATCATAGCCACACAATGCGCATACACCTGAGAAAATCCACTTAACCTCTCCACCATTCCACTAGTGTTTTCCATACTATATCCAAAAATAACAAGCTAGATCCATTGCAAAGTCTATCTCATAGAAATATTAAAATAAAACAAATTCCTTCTAATATATTCCCACAAGATTACCAAGCTAAGAAATCAACAGTGGAAAAATGCATAAAAGAAAATCACCATTTATCTATCACATGCAAGCAACATGCAAGTCCATGCAAGTATATGTAAGTAAATTTCAAGTACATACAACTTACATGGAAACTAAAGAACCACCTTTGCTCTAATATAAAATGTTAGGAAAAGTCCCTACAAAACCCTTAATAATTAAAATAGATCTTCATAATTATTAAGCATTGTAGACTTTTCCACATTAATCCTTCAAAGATATTAACATATTAGTCAGATCCACAAGAATTTTCACAACATTTCAACACATAAATATTAATTATAAAAGAAAGAGAGAGAAAGATAAGAGAAATCAACTAGAACAAAAGAGAATAGCATGGATATATGATAGGGAAACCCTTTGAGAAAAGAACCCAGCCTCTAAAGCACCAAACCAATATATTATTGAACAATAATAAACTATTTCAATATAATATGAGTTATTACCTCCATTTGAAGGAAATTGGGGTTCAACGGACCCATCAATGGTAGGAACTCTCACTACCCACGCAGTATTGTATGCAGATAGACTTATTTCCCCATCTTACTTAGAATTAAACAATCTTTTGATCTCTGCAACCGAATCCTCTATTCTCTTATGCAAGGGTACCTGAAACAATAACTCTCAATTAGATTTTGAGATTTCTTGATTTTGTTGCATCTAACTCCACATCTTTTATTTCCTTTGGAGTTTTTGGGTTCTAATTAATTTTTAGGGACAAATTCAATCAAAATCACCTGCCGATAAATGTAATACTCATTATTAGTTATTAGATAATGGATTGAGTGTTACATTTATCAACAGTTATGTTATTGTTTTAGGCACTAGAGGAATTGATTGCAGAGATCAAAGAGTTGTTTAATTCCATGCAAGAGGGGTTCTTTAATCTATTGTTCAACAAGCTATTCACCATCATTAGATCAATATGTTGGGAGAATGCTATAGTGTCAATAGCACTGGGAGCAACTACCTTGACGCCAATATTTTGTAAGGGACAGATTCTTCAAGAAGTTTGACTTTGGAGCTGACTTTCCAGCTAATCCTCGCCTCGCTTCCATTCACTTTTAACCGTGTTTGAGTATATTATTAGATAAAACATATTTTAACATGGTAATTTAGAGGGAAAGAGATCGCAGGGAATTGGCTTCATTCCTACATTGTTCATAAATGACCACCCTGTATGCCCTGGATTATATGCACGAAGTGAACGAATGAAAGACTCCCTTTCTGAACTGTACAACTTTTTATGTGTGCACAAATCCCCAAGTGTTGTACAACACATGGTTTATAGGAATGAAGAAAAAATTCTAAATGACATGGAAGATTTCATTCAAAAGTCTCTATATGAATGACTCCTATAATAGATTATAGTTATGGGATCTTGAAATTCCAACTTACTCTTTAGAATAAAATGCTTATTCCAAAAGTTACTCTAAAGCTTTGTGTGAATATGGTTGGAATTATATTTGTCTATGACAACACTAGGCACCGTAAAACTTGGATTAGCCCTTCATTGATGAATTTTATATTTGTAATGGTGAAAATTACACATTACCTATGTTCTTTTTATTTTATGTAGTTTAGGGATGGATAATTAGAATGTTTGCTTATTTGATCTCATATTTATTGGATAATTAAGGATGAAGATAGGTGTTACAGTTAAAATCAATAATATTGTCTTAATGTAAGTGGTTGTCCCTCAAAATTTTTTAGGGAATCTTAGGTTTGCTATTAGGGTATAAATTGTTAGATCCTTGACAACTTTTCTCAAATAGGATTCATTCCATTGGTTGGAATTAGTTCCTAGGTGATCTTTAATGCACTTACAATTGTTGCGTGTACTACTTGAGTGTTGGTCATATTAGATTTTCACAAACCTTTCATATTGGAATGTGATGCCTTTGGAATGGGTGTAGGTGTAGTTTTGATGCAAGAAGGATGGTTGCTAGCCTTCACCAACAAGTAACTCACATGGAGAAATCTAGTTAAATCAATATATGAAAAATAAATGTTGTTATCCAACAATGGCATCCTTACTTGTTGACCTACATATTTCAAATAAAATAGATCACCATAGCATAAACTACTTTTTCAAAAAGTAGGTGTCCTAAAAAAAATAGGTGGACAAGATATAGGGATATACCAATGAGATTCTCTAGAAGAAGGGTAAAGAAATTGTGGTACTTATGAAATCACATGCCAAAATGAAGAAGAAGATTTCATCTTTTCTATTTTGGTACTAGTTCCCCATTAGATAGATGTGATATGAAATGAATGGGATACCACCCCTACAATTGAAGATATCATTGGCTAGTTGACTAGTATCCACAATTAATGTAATTTTTTTTCTATATAGGAAAATTCCTTACATATCATGAGAAAATTATTTTCTTGAATTTAAAACTCAATCCTCTATTACTCCTAGAGTTACACTCATCACCTATTGCTAGGAACTTAGGTTTTTTACAAACCTATGAGCATATGAAGTGTAAATTTTCTCTGATGTTCAAGCATTTGTAGCTAAATGTGATGTATGTTAAAGGACCAAAAACTAAAACTTTCAAGTCACCTAGACTATTGCAACTAGTTCTTCTTCCCAATCAAGCTTGGACTGATATTTTGTATGGATTTCGTTGTGGGACTTCCATTTTTATGTAGTAAATAGGCCACCTTAGTGATGGTGGGTACTTGACTAAATATGCCCATTTTCTTGCATTACCTCACCCTTAAATTTTTTTATGGTTTCTCAATATTTCTCGATTTAGTCTTCAAACTCAATGGGATGTCATTTTTTTATGGTTTCTCAATAGTTTTTAGATTTAGTTAGTGACCATGATCCATCCTTCACTAGAAAATTATAGTAAGAGTTGTTTAAGTTACAAGGCACAACCTTGAACATGATTTTGGCTTATCATCCTCAAATCAATGGTTAAACAAATATTGTCAACATGTTCCTTTAGACTTATTTGTATTATTTTGTATCTAAATGGTAAGGATAATGGTCCAAGTGGCCACCTCTAGTAGAATGGTGGTACAATGCTACTTGTTATTGTCATAAACCAATTATATTATGTATTTATTATAATATGGTAAATGAAATTATTAAAGAAATTCAATATATATTAATGGAAATTTTGAAATTTTGAAATTTTTGAAATAGATTGCGAGAAATTGATTGATGTTAACTATGCAATATTTTGAAATTATTTTATATGTTATCAAAAATTAAACGTTACTAATAAATATTGCAAGTGCAAGTGTGTATAGTTGCAGGGTGATAGGTTGAAGGATGAGAGTGCGATTGAAGTAGGATTATTTATTTGGATTGAACTGTAAGCTAGATGGAATTTGGTGCACACACAACTGACATGATATTTGCATTTAAAAATTTATATAAGAATGACTCAATGATTGAAAATATGCATTGTGAAACAAAATTTCATGGAAACTTATATTTGAAAGAGTCAATCTTGAGCTTGTGTTTTGAATTTAGAGAAAAATGAAAGTATGATTTGGCATGTAAACGGATGTGTAAACCTTAATTATGCATTTTGTATTACTATCAAATGAAAATGAAAGATCTTTGTATATAAACAATAGATATGCACATGAAAAAAAAAAATTATATGAATACAAATATATGTATGTATATATATAAATGATATATTAACATATATATATATATATACATATATATACATATATATATATATATATTGAAAGTTTGAAAACCGATAATTATCAATATTGAATAGATGAAATTTAAATTGATATCATGAGAAAATCCCACGATGGATGTGGTATGCCAATGATAGTAATGTCATATTCAAAATTCAGAGGATGGGGCGGCAGAAATCATTAATGCCCACTACCCAATGGAATCAGCCCCTTAGTGGAGGGCAGTAAAATGTAGGAAACTTGCCATTTTTGAGGGAGATCGACACCACTCTCAATGTACAATTCATCGAACCTACCTTTGTGGAAAAAGTAGAAGAAGAACCCTCAATTTCAGAGGTAATTCGTGGATTTTTCATATAACTATTATTGTCTTTTTTTACTCTTTATAGATATTATTTGTATTCTATGCATAGCCTCTGGAATTTATATGTTGACAATTTTATAGGTTGAATAAAACCAATTGTTTGAGCTCCCATGAATCGAATTGTGTTCCTTGTAAAATGATTGTATTGATTCTTTTGTAATTAGATTTATCAATGCATGTTTCGCCATGACTTGAGAGTTGATGGCTTTATTATTAAATTGTAATATTTTCTTCCGCAACCACCATCATAGCATAGGCTACATGTAATATTTTTTCTTAGATTAACATAGAGATTTTGGTTAACCTAATAGTCTTCAATAGGAGCTATGTGAGCAATGGTTGATACCACCCTTAAGTGGTAGATCGAATCTCCTTAAGAGATTCTAATAAAATTTATATGTTCTTCATTTATTTTGCTTTGTATATCTAAGAGATGGTCATCATTCAATGAAATACCATCCTCCTCAATCTAGGTATTGACGGAACCCCTTTATAAACCTTTTGGTAGTCTCATCATCCATGGCGACAAAGGGCTATGATGCCTGATTTTGTATTTTTTATATATATATATATATATATATATATATATATATATATATCTAGTAAATCTTTCAAATGCATGAATATTGTAATAACACAAGGACCTCGTGAAAACACTTGTTGCCTAATCCATGAAGGATTAAGGTCAAATGATAAACTCATTCCCTATCTTGATGCATGTGTAATTTAGTAAACTATCGTTTACGTTAAACGATACCCATGTCACCTATGGGCAACTATGCCCCAAACTGAGGGTGCATGTTAAGGCACGGACTCAAACCTCATGTTTTACATAGCAGTCAATGACTAAATATTGATGTATAATATATGTAAACAATGAACGAGGGTTTCAAACTAAACCCAGTTAAGATTGATCTCATGGATTCGATCATTTTATCATTAATTATTAACGGTTAGTATGTCGTCCAGTACTTTTAAATTCATTCCAATATTGATGGTAGCTTCATTTTATTGTTCTTACATGAAATTGTGTATATAAATGTCAGAATAATTAAGCCTAGAAATGAGGCAATGGAACTTGAAGTTGCAACCATAAACCTCTGTAAACGACATTGTTTTGTCATAAACTGTAACCATTTTGCCTGAAACAACATTGTATTGATGTAAACAATGAATGTTTTGTTAGAAATGACATTTTTTTGGCATAAAATGTGACTGTTTAGCCTGAAACAACATTGTATTGATGTAAACAATGAATGTCCTGTTGGAAACGACATTGTTTTGTCATAAATTGTAACTGTTTAGCCTGAAACAACATTGTATTGATGTAAATAGTGAATGTTCTATTGGAAATAAAATTGTTTTGTCATAAATTGTAACTATTTAGCTTGAAACAACATTGTATTATTGTTAATAGTGACTATTCTATTGCAAATGACATTGATTTGTTGTAAAAGTAAATGTGTAGCTGAAACAGTCTTGTTCATTAAACTGTTAAGCTGAAATAGCATTGATTAGTTGTTAATTATAACGTTCTACATGAAATAGCTTGTTTTGTAACTGTTAGTTGGAAACAGTATTGTTTTGTTAAAACAGTGAATGTTTACATGTGAAACAACAATGTTAGGATACTACAGTTTGTGTGAATATAAAGGAAGCAATAGTAATACAAACTTATTCTGGATTCTTTATTTTTGTGAAAGAAACGTCAAATGGAATATTATTAAATGATTGCAATCTGATTTAATGGTTTATTTCAAAATGTATGCAAAAACCAATAACTTAAGTAGGCACATAGATGTGTATGCACATAGACCTTGTTTATGTACATACACATACTTGTGACATACCTTCTTTTGTTCTTTTTACTTAATTCATTTTTAAATGGATAATACTTATGTTGAAAGTAAGCATGGGTCATGTGAATGATATGACTGAATATTGTATTGTTCTATTTGAATCATGTATCCGATTTATGTTTAGAGAGGAAATTAGTAATCTAATTCTTCTTTTTCGTAGACATATGTGAGAAGAATATTATTTTACTTGAATAGAATAGTGATACCCAAGTAGAGTAGAGCACCTCAAGGTAGATGTTGCTAGAGGGTAGATAGTTATGAAATGTTGTATTGTAGAAAGTTACCTTCCGGGACAGGTGTTGAAATGGAGTTTAGAGAGTATAGGTTCGCTTTACCAAAACCTATTGTTTGTTGTTGTTGCAACATAGTTTTATGCTTTTCCAAGCAATATAGTTCATTTTTTATGTATGAACTTTTTCATATCACTCTCTGCCATTCCTAGCTTAGATCTTGCATTTTCTTTTCTAACTTGTAGATAGAAATTGCTTGTTCATGTATGGGCATGCACCAGATTCCACCTTTGTAGATTGTTCTCTTGCTAAAATTTCCATGTAGGGTTGGATATTCTTCAAGTTGGAAGAGATTTGATGAAGCATAAGCTTCGTGGTTGGGTGGTAAAGCGCTTCACCCATGTTCTCATCCACCAGTGGAGGCGAGCGTCAAGAGGAACTTTAGATGTGCACAAGGCTTTTAGTCTATGATGTAACCATGATGTAATACTTGATGTACTTGGTGTAAAGTTGTACATTGTAATGACTATGTGGTTGTATGAGCCAAGTCAAACCTGATATTTTAATTTGACTTTTGAATTGAATATATGAATCATTAACTCATTTTAAATGGACATGTGTTGCTATGATTTCAACTTTAGCCACTAATTATGTCTTTTAAATTTGAAATATATTCATGTGTCATTTACAATAATAATAATTAAGTAATAATTTAGGATGGGTTATTACAGTGTAGGAGACAAATTTTTCTTTTGTGAAGAAAAACTTTCCAGCTTACCACATGATGTTTTAAATATAATAGATGATGGAAAATGAGATGTAGAAGGAGTAGATTGGAAACCTAAACCCCTTTTAGAAAGGTATAGTGTAGACTTCACATGATCCTTAACCCCTTGTTTCTGTAGAGAAGGGGGATTTGCTGCTCATGAGTCTCTTTATTCTCAAGAGATTCCCAGGGAACAAACTACCCTAAACTACCTCAGATTATCTTAATGAACAAAGAAAGAGTTTCAAAATCAGAATGAGTAGGTAATAAAGGTTCTTTAGACAAATTGATGAGCTCTTGGCCAAAGGATGGAGGCGCAACACATAGATAGCAACATGACACACTAGCATTCCAAATGTACACTGGAATCTCATACGGACCAAAATTTGAGAATATCTCAAAAAATAGCTTAGTGGCTAATTCTACTCTGACTATTAAGAACTTTAAAATGTGAGAAAGTAACAGAATATAATAGAACTAAAATAAAGTAAATTAAATGTAAATGATAAAACTAAGGGAAAGAAAGCACTCACAATAGACCAAGCAATAAAGCCTCCAACAAATGAATATCTTCAATACCTGCGCACATAAGATCGAAGAACATTTTTGGGGTTGTTTAGGGGCTTGTCACAATCAAACCCCTATTTCAGTGTTCCCACCTCCACAGAAAACTAGATAGATAGATAGATGGATAGACAAGAAATAAAATAGCCAAGATAATGGGCACAATGATAAAGTGCATAGACAGGGGTTGTGAGGAATCCCAAGATGCTCAAAGACATAAGATAAGAGAGATATCTCTTGCAAGGATTAAGGAAGCCAAGGAGAGAGATAAAAAAGGGAGGTTTGTGAGACCTAAGAGGCTTGCAAAGAGCGTTGCCAAGAGAGCTTGAGAGTGTTGTAGAAATTTGTAGAGAGATATACAAGCTTAAGAGAGAGAAAAGAGAGAGAAAGAATGTCCAAGAAAGGAGAAGAGAGTTCAAGATAAAACCAAAGAAGACCAAATGGATTGAAAATACCACTTTTAAAGAGAGAATAGGAGGGAAAAGAATGTTCTTGAGCCATTACAAGGTATCCCATGCCATTACCATGGGAAAAAGTAGCTAACAAGTGAAAAGATACTTGAAAATAGTTGTTTGAATTTTGAAATTTCATTGTACGCTAGCATGGTGTGCGGACGTCCGCGCGACACGCTAGTGTCTAGATACATCATGCTACAAAACGATGAGAATTAGAAAAGCACAGGGTTCAATGCAAAGCTGATGTGCAAAGGTGGTTGTTGAAAAAGGGGTCTTGAGCATCCTAAGCAGGAAAAAGGCTAATGCAGGGGCTAAAATGATCGTACACAAAGACTAAGGGAGTGGACACTAAATTGGATGCAAAAAAACATAATAAATTGTAAGGGATGCAATTTTATGACATTACAGTTTCATGTTTTCATTATGTCCACTTTTAGAAAGAATTTTATATCCAAGCCCATAACACTTGTCTAACTCAAATGTAGGAGTCTTGTCTAAATGCTTATGAGAAGAAATACCTCTTTCACAAGAATGAAAATCCTTTTCAGGTGTTGAATTGTTAATGTTAGACATCACCAACACACAAGTGATGAAAGCTAAAGAGACCCCATCACCGTCATGGGATGATGTTTTTGGAGTTTTTGATGTTGAACAAGATTAAGGAAATGAAACATAAGACTCCTTAGGTTGAGATTCTGAGATTTTATCTTTTCCTACAGAGGAGAGTGTAAAATTTAGTTAACTCCAATAAAAACTTGTATTTGAAGAGGAAGCCATATTGTGATCATTATTTGCAATTTGAGAAGAAGAAGCATAAGATTGTGTTGGAACAATATATGATTTTATAGGTCCTCATGGTGATATTTTGTAATCCCCAATGAAAGTGGATATAAAATTTAATGATCCCAAATCATCACCAAAGATTTTATTCATGATATCATTATCATTGGAATGTAATGGTTCCACTTTTGAAGATGGAATTAAAGTACTAAGAGAGTTGGAAGTGCTATGTTCAGCTTGAATTTGTGAATAATAACTTCTTGCATCCACTTTTACCATATATATTGTTATTATATTTAAACTTCATCTCATGGTCAAGAGTAGACAAGACTCTTTTCATGGCATGAATCCACTGTCTACCAAGAAGAATATTGCATGAGAGTATTCAACATGACATGGATAAGAGTAGGTAAAACCATGGGCCCTACCCTAATAGGTAATGTTATTATTCCCAATGGTTTCCTACCAACATTATCAAAGCCACATATAGAAATATTACTCGGTTGTATGAGATTCTTATCCACACCAATATTATCTAGAAGATCAATGATACAAACATTAAGATATGATCCACTATCAATAAGAGTACTTCCTCAAGGTTTCATCTCTTGACTCATCCAAATGCTCACATAATTACACCCTAAATACCATGCACACACAAGTGTTTAAACTAGTACACAACTCTCTTTTATCATCGAATTGAGAAAAAATTAGTACCATTGTGAATTAAAATTAACATTCTCTTCAAAGTCTATTCAAAATCGAAAAATCGATTCCATATGCAAAAGTTATGCCCAAAACCGTGAAATAGAGAACATTTGGCTTCTAGGCTCCAAAATTGGTCAAAACATAAAAAACATGAAACCAGACCTATACCACTATGCAATGCTCAGAACCACCTTTCCAACAAGTATAAGAAGTCAAAAATCCAACATCTTGAGTGAAAGTTATGCCTCCTAGAAAAAAATCTGCCCAATTTGGCTAGTGTCTAGTGGCTGGTGGCCCCCTAAGTGGCAGACTAGTGGTTCGTCAGTCACACCACCAGGGGTGGTGGCATGTCTTATCTTTCCAAACCTGAAATCCAATTTAAATGTGATTTAATGTTTTAAACTTTGGAATCCGAGGGATTTAAAATTATATATATATATATATATATATATTAAACTTCAAATGGTGGTTAAAAAATTTATCACCCCCTATGGGCTAGGTGAGGGGTCCCTTATGGGACCAGGGGCCCTGCAACAGGGACCAACCAATGATATGTTGACCGCACGGTATGGAGTATTGTGGGGGCAGGGAAGGGTACGAGTTTGCAGACACCACCCACCCCACCTATCATTTTTTTTTTAATTTAAAATATTTTCAATAATTTTTAACTCTATCGGATTTTCAAAATTGTATCTTTTGTGCAATATTTTATTTTTCTATGGAAAAAATTTGATGCCCTTCTATAGACATCGCATGGTCGTACAATCGTACGATGGGTTGTGGGGGTAAAAATATTGTATTTTTTCATAGTGGCCAAAATAGAGAAAATTGTCTTTTTTCATCTCTCGACCATCCTAGATGCAAGTGAGGTCCATTTTGTCCTAGGGGGTCATCTGCAATCACTTCCCCCACAAAAACCTTACATGAACACACATCCAAGATGTTGGGATTAAGGTGTCTCAACCTTAGAGTCCTAATATTGTTTTAATTGATGTATTATTGTATTAATTTGTATTATTTAATTTCCTATGGTGTCATGTCACAAATTGAGACCCATTGGTTGGGTGGCATCCCTGTTGGAAGTGACTAGATGACACATAATCATCCCAAGTAGACATAGGCATCCCACTTTGGAATCTAGACATATGACAGATTCTATGACACATCATAAGGCATCTTTGAATGCATGGGAGAAAGTTGGCACCCAAGTTGGGCTATGACAAGATCTAAGAGAATCAAATATTTTTAGTCAGTTATGATAGATTCTCTTACAGTTGTAATTTTTGTCAGCTATGACAGATTTTATGACAATTGTAAGATGTGTAAGGCATCTGTCATAAGCTATTTTTAGCATATTCTAGACACCCAAGCTTGGAAGAAGAATATTTACATGTTTGACCATTGTAAGGGGTGTAAGGGAATGTTGTACATGTGTCTAAATGCATGTATAAGGCATTGGATTTTTTGCCATGTGGATTTGGACGCCCCTCACCTTTTAGATGCTTCTTGAAGTTTGTATCTCTCTATAAAATGATTGTCTTGCATTGTAGAATGCATAGTTTGTTTGCAGGTAACAAAGTGTTGTCGATATCACTCTAGAACAGGTGTTTGTGTTGAAGCACTTGTATAGAAGCTTTGTACTTGGTGATATAATAGAAGTTTTGTACTTGGTGATAGAAGCTTTGTACTTGTATAGAAGCTTTGTACTTGTTGTAACTCTTATTTGATATAATATAGAAGTGTTGTGCTTTTGGAGGGTGAAGTTTTTTACCTAAAAGGGATTTCCCCATGTATATTTGGTGTCACTGTTTTATGCATTGTTGTTGTTCTATTCATTTATTCTCTATGTGCTTCTCTTGTCGTAATTGTTAAAAGGTGTTAAAATAAAATTTTGTAACCCTCCCCTACTTAGATTAGTGTAGGCAGTTATTTATGCTCACCCAGCTTCCTTTTAGTTGGTATTAGAGCCTGGCCAACCTTGGCTCCTTTGCTGGGTTAGAAGGTTTTTTGAGTTGATCTTTGTTTCACTAGGAGATTTGCAAAAGTGTGTGTTTCATTACCTTGTTGCAGGAAAGAGATGGTAGGCACATCTAGGAGGATTGAGATGAAAAAATTTAAGGGTTGTAATTTAGAGTTGTGGAAGCTCAAAATGGAATACATGCTTGTAGACCGTGATCTATGGGTTGCTATTTCTAGAACCAAACCTTCAAGCATGAAACAAAAAGATTGGGATCTCATGGATAGGAAAGCCAAGGGTCTTATTAGACTCTATTTGGTTGATTCTATCCTCCTAGATGTCCATGAAGAGAAAACTTATGTTTCTTTGTGGAAGAAGCTTGGTGATGTCTATCAGGCTAAATCCTTGGTAAGAAATCTTTTCCTGAGAAAGAAGATGTATTCTCTAAAAATGGAAGATGGAGGGTCCATAGCAGATCATCTAAATGCATTTAACATGTTGGTTGCACAACTGGGTTCCGTTGGAGATAAGATTGATGAACAAGACTGTTGCATGCTCCTTTTGTGTTTGTTACCAGACTCTTGGGATCACTTGGTAATGGCTATTGGAAGCACTACTTCCACCTTCAAGATGGATGAGGTTTTTTCCTCACTATTATTTGAAGAGATGTGAAGGAAGTATTTTGAGATGGCCAAGGAGACCCTTGCAGTTCATGGTAGACCAAAGGATAGAGGAAAAAAGAAAGACAAGAAAACTAAGTCAAAGTATCTAGGGAGATCTGAGTCTCTTGGTAAGAATTCCAAGGAAAAATTTCAGAACTATAGTGAAGTTGGTCACATTTGTAAAGATTGCAAGAAGAAGAAGAAGAAGAAGAAAAACAATCTTTCTCTAATTTTGAATCTAAGAAATCATCTCAAGATAATGAGGAAGCATTTATCGCAGCCTTGGTAGCTCATGCATTGGATGATGTGTGGTTGATAGATTCAGGTGCATCCTTTCACATGACTTCTCATAGAGATTGGTTCTCGAAGTATGAAGAGTAAAATGGAAGAGAGGTGTACCTGGGTGATGACTCTCATCTAAAAATTGTTGGCCATGGAAGAGTGAAGAGGATTGATGGTGTCTTGCATATCCCGGGTTTGGCACAAAACCTTCTTTCTATAAGTAAACTGAATGATTCGGAAGTGCAAGTTATTTTCTTTGGTGGAAGATGTAAGATGACAAGAGGAGCTATGGTGTTAGCTAAAGGAGTTCATTTGGCACTTTGTTTAAACTTGATGCAGGCATTGTATAGTGCAATAGTTCTTCTAATGTACCAAAGAAGAGATCTTTGGATTCTTCATCCTCACTATCATATTGTGCAGAGTAAAAACATGTTGTAGCTACATCCGATGGTTGTGCATTTTGGGTACCTAAGGGTGCTCATTCCATGGGAATGAAGCTTCCTATAGAGAAGACAATGTTATGGCACCAATGACTTGGTCACATTGGTGAAAAGGGTCTCAAAACCATGAAAAATAAGAGCCTTGTTGAAGGCATTGATGATTGTAATCTCAAGTTTGAATTTTGTGAACATTGTGTATATGGAAAACAACACCATGTTTCTTTTTACTCTAGTTCTGATAAGTCTTCTGGGGTTTTGGACTATGTTCATTCAGATGTTTTTGGTCATGTAAATGTTCCTTCGTTATCAAAATTTGTAAATTTTGTTTCTTTCAAAGATGATTACAGTAGAAGGACATTCGTTTATTTCCTCAGAAGTAAAGTTGAAGTCTTTAGTCAATTTAAGGAGTTTAAGGCCTTGGTAGAAAATCATACTAGGAGAAAGATTAAGTGTTTGAGGACTTATAATGGTGGTGATTTTTATTTCATAGAGTTTGACAAGTTTTGTAAAGAGCGCGAGATTGAGAGACAAAATAAAACTCCCTATATTCCACAGTAAAATGGAGTAGTCGAAAGGATGAACAAAACGTTGATGGAGAGGGCTAGGAATATGTTGAGTGGTGTTATCCTTGAACAAAAATTTTGGGCTAAAGCGGTAGCCACTGCATGTTATTTGATCAATAGATCTCCTACATCAACGCGTGTTGGTAAGACACCCATGGAGGCGTGGTCTGGTAAAAAGGCTTTGATGAGACATCTCAGAGTATTTGGTTGTGAAGCTTATGCTCATGTTTCGATTAAGAAGAGGTCAAAATTGGAGAACAAGGCTATTAAGTGTATCTTTATTGGTTATGGTGTCAGTGTGAAAGGGTACAAGCTTTGGGATCCAAAAGCTCAGAAGGTTCTCTACAGCACAAGTGTGATCTTCAAAGAGATGAAACCTTCATTGTTGAGCTACAACCAAAGAAAGAGGAGAAACATAAGAAGGAGGTAGTGCATATTCGACCTACTCTGAAGACAGAAGAACCTATTGGATCTGAAAATGAGATCTCAAGTAGCTCTGAAAGTTCTAAAGAAGAAGAAGAACCTCAACCTCGACCCTTGAGGAGGTCTACAAGAGTTAGGAAGCAACCAGAAAGGTCTATTAATTCATTATCGGATTCCAGTTGCATCTTTGCTTTGATTACTAACACTGAAGAGCCTAGGACGGTGAGAGAGGCAATGGGTATGAGTGATTTAGATTCCTAGATGCAAGCCATAGATGAAGAGATGGCTTCATTAAAGAAAAATAAGACTTCAGATCTGGTACCTTTGCCTACTAGACATAAACTTGTTGGTTGTAAATGGGTTTTCAAGAAGAAGTGTGGTCTTGATGGTATTATTGAGAAGTTTAAGGCACGGTTGGTCGCTAAAGGGTTTTCTTAGGTGGAGGGAATTGATTATGGGTAGATATTCTCTCTTGTAGCAAAGTTGACATCTATCCAGCTTCTATTGCCATTTGCAGCAACATACAACTTAGAAGTGGAACAAATGGATGTGAAGAAAACTTTCCTTCATGGTCATTTGGAGGAAGAGATTTACATGTCATTGATGAGGTAAAAGTAACCTCATCAATATAATGGGCTCAATACTCAACCTTATACCTTTCAGCCAAATTTACCCTACCAATTAATTATCTTTAGGATAAGTAGTTGCTCTCTTTTTATTAATAAGCGTGCAATATTTATTTCTTGAGATTAGTCAAAATAAGCTAATTTATGCCGACTTAATGGTTTAGTTCTTGAGTATTCCACAGGTCAACTTCTACCATCGGATACCATTCTAGTCAAAGAGTTTTTAACGCAAATTTCAACATAGTTGAAGACAAGTGAATGGGCGTCAGAACTTTAGGAGCATACATTATGGACTAAGTTTTCATAGTTTCTGTTATTTTTCAATTCTAAAGACTTTATGGCTTATGTCGAGCCTCTTTAATATTTCATGTCATGGGCTTTAAAGTCTATTTGTTGTTGACAATCAGTTGAAGACTTTATCAACTGAAAAGTAGGATTTTGTTAGCTGCTTTCATATAAATATGTAACTGTTGAAAATGATGAATATAGAAGAATATCGTTATGTTGCCACTATGTTTTCTAAGTTATACTTTTCATATGAATAAAATGATTTTTTCTCGCCACTTTTGGAGTTACTGAATAATGTCAATGGATTTCTTTGAATGAAGTAATTTGGAGTTACCAGTGCATGTGATCTGAGATAGGTGTACAAGCACCCAAGAGCTGGCCACTCAAGGGTTATAGATTAGATAGATAAGTATTTTACTTCTAATTTTGTACTTTCTTTTAGTAGATAATAATCAAAATTGGAATTTATTTTCATGTGTGTCATTCTATTAATATCAATCCTACAGGTTGTAGTTGAGTCTGTAGTCTTTGAATTTAGTGTCTAAAGTTCCCGAGCACCTTCTACTAGTTGTTTTAGATTGTTATATTTTAATTAGATCATTGTTTGCTAGTTTCTTTACCAATTTTACTTCTTCAGCAATATATACATTGCTTAGTTTAATCATTTCCATGCTTTCTAGTTTAGTGGTTATACTTTTTAGATTCATAGTTTTATGTTTTCTAGTTTAGTTATTTCAAGCTTTCTAGGTAGATGATTTCCTACTTTCTAAGTTTAGTGGCTTTATAGTTTAGAGTTTTATTTCAGTTGTTTGGTATTTAGAAAATCCAAGAGAGATAGCCAAGATTTCTTCTATTGCATACAACCTTTGGACACTACCCAGTTGATATATTAATGTGTTTATTAACTAAAGTGTTAGGACCTGACGACAGTCGATCACTTTTTGGCATTGTTGTCAGGGAAGCCTTCTTTTTCTAAGGGTTAGTAGGAGATTCCTTGAATACCTCTTTTAGGAACAAAAATAGTCCTTTGGAATCTTTTCTACATGGTCAGGAAATGAGGCCCCCATGGAAGATTCATACCAAAAACCCCCCCAATCAATGTACCAACTACAAGTAGGGAGGAAGGAAACTCATATCAAGAACTTACTAAGGAATTGACCCAATAGGGTCAACCTGAGACCTTCCCACATAGCCCAGAAAGAGAACACATAGTTGTAGAGGAGCATATTCCTTTGCAAACTCCAGGACCTCGCCCAACTAAGTGAATTTTGGAAGAGGATCATATCCCCTTCAACATCATGGGTGACCATAGAAATTTCACGAACAACAATAATAACCCTCCACCACCACACACATTCACTTATCCTATTGCTATTGACGTAGATGATGATATGATAATGAAAAATATCTCACTAGCCTTCTTTCCAACCTTTCGAGGTTTTTCCACTGAGGACCTTGATTAGTTTCTATTTGAGTTTAAAGTCTTGTATCAGACATATGACTACAAGAATGACAATCAAAAACTAAAGCTTTTCCCTTCCACCCTGAAAGACTCAGCCATGTGTTGGTTTATGGGATTAGCTTCTTAGTCAATAACCTCCTGGGATAAAATGGAGTCTTCCTTTTTGGAGAAATACCAAAGTTATTATAGGGTTAGCGATAAGAAGGAAGAACTGTTCAAAATAAGGAAAAATGAGGATGAAAGTCTAGAGGATTACCTAGATAGTTTTATCTTCTTATCTAAACGTTGTGGTGGAGAAGTCATAAGTCTTGATATTCTAAAGACCCTATTCCTTAAAGGTCTCGATGATGAAGTTCGAAGGAGCTTGGATTTAATGGGAAAAGGAGACATGTCCCAACTGGGATTGGACGATATTATGGAATTGTGTCAAAATTTCTCTCAAACTCAAGGAGGTATCTAAAATTCCACCCTCTTTAAAGGTTCCAATGAAATAGGAAAACTACGGGAAGAACTAGCAAACTTCAAGACCAACATCCTAGTTCAGTTAAACACCATGTTAGACAACATATAGGCTAAAACGCGAAATCCTGAGACTTTTTCCATTTACTACCCCAAGTGTTGAAACAAACATTTGCTAAGGGAATGCCCTTTGGAAAAAGTTGAAAAAATTGATGCTTGTCAAATATGTGATAAAAATCACCTCACCGATCAGTGTGAGCTTCTGAATGCCATCAATAATTCTAAGAAAAGAACACCCTAAGTTGAGGAAGAAGTTAATGTTGTAAATCAAAGAACTGGAGGAAAAAAAAATTTATGGCCAGAATTCAAGCTCTAACTCGAGATCTCAACCTAATAGGAACAATAATCAATAGGCAGCACCTTGGCCTCAAGCACCACCTCCAGTACCACCTAATTGGGGAACTTATCCTTGGGGACCACCTGAATGGGAAAATCAATCTTGGGGTACCCCTCAGTGGCCTAACCAACCTCAATAGTAGTGGTACCCTTAGAATCTCATTCCTCAATGGAATCAACCTTAGCATCAATTTTATACTGGTCCCAGAAGGATGCCTACTCAACAACAGAATCTTTTACCACCTCCCCAAAATACTCAACAAATTGAACAAGTTAACCAACCACCACTTCTAGTGCAACCTGTTCTGAACCTAAAGAACAATCGCCCAAATACTCCAGTTTATGCCATCGAATAGGTTAATATCACTAGACTTAATGCAATACACTGTGGAAACATGCAATTGAGGTCTGGAAAAACACTTTCGCAGCCAAGTATTGAGAAAATTCTAGATGAATTTGTTAAAAATTCTGCTAAGAAAACCACAACAACACCTACATCCGTAGAACCAACCCTAGAAGCTATTCAAAACAAGCTTAACCTATCATCTTCAGTTAGAGCTTCTAACCTACCTTAGGAGGAGGGGGGTCAATCTCCAACTGAACTTTTGAAGGATCCCACTCCTAAGGAAAAAATCAAAGCACCTTTTCTAGAGCATCTAAAACCAATCATTGTGAAAGATACTCCAAAAATGACCACATCTACTGAAACTGCATTAATACAAGAAATGAAATAGCTACAGATCAAAGTCCCTTTGCTACAAGCGATTAAGGAGATTCTTGAGTTAAACCAGTTGATCAAACAGTTGTGTATCAAAACTTCAGGGAGGAAACCAAAATGAATAAATATTGTCCACATAAATGGTTACCTAGTTGACTTGTTGGTTGGGATGACCACTACTCCAAAATATGACAATCCATGTAGTCCACTTATAACAGTAATAGTTAATGAGGTAGCAATACCAAATGCTTTGGTGGAACTTGCAGCAACCATTAATGTAATGACTATCGATGTGATGGAAAAGTTGGTACTTACTGATTTACATTTGACAAGTACAGTCTTGCAGATGGAAAATCAATCCATAGCTATTCCCAAGGGTTTCATTGAAAATATTCTTGTTAAGGTGGATGGATGGGAATATCCGATATACTTTTAAATAATTGAGTCCCTTACACCTAAAGACAGTTATCCAATAATTCTTGGATGGCCATGGCTAGCTACTATTGCAGCCAAAATTGACTATAGAGAGGGAGGAATGACCATTTCACATGGACCTAATAGCAAACATTTGTTTTTGTATCCTCCTGCCAAGCCTGCCAAACACAATAAAGTATGGGTTGATGAACCAAAAAGTCCCAATGGACAAGAAAATTTGGCTTCACTAGCCATAGTAGTCATCAAACAACATGGTGACGAGTTAGAGGATAAATTAAAAAACAACATGGAAATTTTTACTATGGATAAGAGTGGTGAAGAGATGATGGACGTAGAAGAAATCCTAGGACACCCAATCAACATAGATCACATAGGGTTTAATAATGCTAGTTTCATGGGATTTCCCTGTCCTTTGACAAATCTCGTTCCAAAAATGCACCAGTTTTTTGCATGCATTGCCAAGCTTCATAAAACCATACCTCATAGTTGTCCTCTTAACACCCTGATAAGGCCCATGTATACTATCACATCCAACTATCTAGGAGTTAAAGCCATTATGTTGCTGCCAGGAAAAATTTTAAACATTAATAGTTGATTGACTAAGCAAGAAGAACACAAATTGTTTCACACTGGTGAATAGATCTAAAGCTTTCACTTGGGACTATATAGATATGAGAGGAATACACCCCAGTGTGTGTACTCATCATATCTACACTGAGTATGTTCGACATGTTCACCAACCACAACATAGACTCAATCCTACTCTAAAAGATAATGTTAAAACTGTTGGGAAAATGTGTGTTGTACACCTTGCATTATGTATTTAATGTAATTATTCTTGGGGCCACTTAATGTTGCATGTAACATTGGTACATAAGTTAAATTGATAAAATGTAATTATTTAATATTGGGGAAATAATAAATAAAGCACCCAATATTAAATAAGGGGACATGGTTTGTAATCTCATAGTTATTGTCACATAGTTTTGTGTAATACCACTTAGTGGTTTTGTGGGAGCTTGCTTCTATAAAAGCAACCACAAAGGTAGTTATTGTAAGAGATGCAATTTTGCATGATTAGCTCTGATTAGCATTTGTGAGGGTTTGAAGCATGGCACAGGATGTGTGGTTGCATGCTTGTTCGCATGGATTGTTTGGAGAGAGCTTGTTGCTTCAATGGTGTTCATGGAGACTTAGAAGATGTATTGTAATCTTATTGCTGAATAATACATGAGAGATGGATGCTTTTGGAGGCTAGGTTTTTTCCCTCTTTAGGGTTTTCCCAGGGTATATCTTGTGTCATATTTTCATGGGTATGTTGTCTATTCTCTTGCATGTGGATTTGAATACTTAAATACATAGATTTCTTTATGGGTTATGTGGAAATTGTCTTTAATTGGCTGCAAGTTTCCAACAAAAACTGAAATTGAGAAACTCCTACAAGTAGGGTTTATCTACCCGATTTCTAACAACAAATGGGTGTCACCTTTGGTTGTGGTTCCGAAGAAGAATGGAAAGTGGAGAGTTTGTGTAGACTATAGGGAACTTAACAAAGCAACATGCGGATATTATTTCCCTCTACCATTTGTAGACCAGGTGTTAGATAACTTGGCTGGAAGGAAATATTTTTCATTTTTAGACGGATTTAATGGTTACAACTAGATACAGGTAGTAGCAAAAGACCAGGATAAGATGACCTTTACTTTCCCTTAGGGGACATTTGCATATCGGGTTCTTCCATTTGGGCTATGCAATGCTCCTACAACATTACAGAGAGCTATCCTAGCTATATTTGTTGAGTTGGTGAATGAGTGTGTGGAAGTTTATATGGATGACTTCACCGTATATGGTTCAACCTTTGATGAGGCCCTCAAAAATCTGGATAAGGTGTTGAAGCAATGTGAGGATCATTATTTGTCCCTAAGCCACGAGAAATGTCTGATAATGGTGGAACAAGGAATAGTGTTGGGACATCATATTTCAGCTGAAGGGATTAAGGTTGATCCTAAGAAAATCAAAGTAATACAACAACTCAAGACCCAAAAAACCCGGAATGATGTCAAAATTTTCTTAGGGAATGTTGGATACTATCAAAGATTCATAGAAAATTTCAGCAAAATTGTAGCCCCTATTTTTTCCCATCTTCAGAAGAATGTTGAGTTCATCTGAACACCTGAGTGTCAGTCATCATTTGAAATCATCAAGGAGAAACTCATATCTACTCTTGTCCTTTGTGGACCTAATTGGAACCTTTCATTCCATATCTATGATGATGCATCAAATGATGCCATTGGACCAGTTTTAGGACAAGAAGATAAGAATGGGAGAAAATATGCCATATATTTCATTAGTAAGAATTTGATGCCAGTAGAAAGGAATTATACCACAACGGAGAAAGAATTCTTGGTTGTAGTTCATGCAATTAAGAAATTTTGACACTATATCATAGGATACAAAGTCACAATGTATATAGATCACTCAGCTATCAAGTACCTCATGAATAAACCTGTAGTAAATGCAAGGATAATTAGGTGGTTGCTTCTTCTCCAGGAATTCAACATGACAATTATTGAGAAACCAGGGAAATCCAATGTAGTTGCAAATTTCTTATCTCGGATTAAACGTGACATTGATTGTGCTCTGATACAGGATGAGTTCCCAAATGAAAATATTTATGTCATCTCTACTAAAACCCCCTAGTTTGCCGATATTGCAAACTACTTTTCCATTGCAAAAGTACCACCTCATTTTCATCAAAACAAAGGAAATTCCTTGTTAGAGAAAGTACCCCTTTCAAATGGATTAATGGGATCTTATCTCGATGTGGACCTGATATGGTTCTACGATGTTGTGTTAGAGTAGACGAGACCTATAGCATCCTCAGAGCCTGCCATGATGATCCTTCCGGAGGGCATTATTCTGCTAAAATGACAACTCACAAGATTTTGGGAGCAGGATACTATTAGCCTTCTATGCATAAGGACATCAAGAAATATGTTCGTAGATGTGATGAATGTCAAAGGGTAGGAAGACCAACTGCATCTAATGAAATGCCCCTACAGCCTCAGGTAGTCCTTGAACCATTTGAAAAATGGGGATTGGATTTTATCGACCCTATAGACCCTCTTTCACAAGGAAAAGAGTACATTTTGGTCTGTACCGACTACCTGACTAAGTGGGTAGAAGTGCAAGCCCTACGTGTTGCTAGAGAAGAACAAGTAGTTGATTTCCTTTACAACATAATTTTCCTCAGATTTGGAGCTCCTAGGATAGTTGTCACAGACCAGGGCCCCCAGTTTATTTCCAAAGGTATGTTAGCCTTCATAGATCATTTCCAAGTTAGCCACAAGAAGTCCTCACCCTACCACCCTTAGTCTAATGGACAAGTCAAAGTCACTAACAAGGAATTGGAAAACATTTTAACAAAAACAGTTCCATCGAGAAGAAAAGACTGGGATAGGAAACTACCTGAAGCCGTTTGGGCTTACAACACCACTTGGAAATCAACTACTGGCTGCATCTTTTAATGATGCTCCAAAAAAAATTTGGTTGCTACTCTGGCTACATCTTTTGACAATGCTCCATAAATTTTTAGTCGCTACTCTAGCTGCATCTTTCAACGATGCTCTAAAATCCTCCATCTTGTTGTTGTGTTTCGAAGATATCTCTCCACAATGCTTTGGAACTTTCTCTTCTTCCACATTGCCTGCATTTTCAGCAATGCCCCAGATTTTTGTAAAATTTTCCTTTTTTTTAGTATTTTGATTTTTCCTAAGTTTTGCGCATGCCCATCATTTGATTCTCTACCACCTCGAGATATGCTCCCTAATAGTCACTCCACCATATCGTATCCAATCTTACCATAATAAATGAAATTATTATGACACTCCTTTTTGTCATAATAATTTTCGTCGCCATTTAAAACCATCCCATCCATGTCATTATTATCCGTCGCCACCCTCGCCAAATCATGTAACTATCCAATTATGTCAGCACAGGTGAGTGATGTTCAATTTAGTGACAAGACGTAAGGTGCATAAGAATTTATTTATTTAAAGCTAGTAATTATTTTGAATAAAGATTAATTAATTGGCATGAACCATTCCTTCTCACCATTTTGAAACTTGTACCATCGCACGATTGCTAGAAGTATGGCAATGGTTGTGTAATTCCCCATGAAAAATTGTCATAATTATTCAATAAGGTGAAAAGCAAGGTGATTAATTCCTCTTTCATTGGTTATATCAAAATTGAGTCCCTTTTTCATCTACAATTCAGTAAGGAAAATACTACAGAGTTTCATAGAATTTAGCAGAGTGGCAAGGAAAGGAAAAAAATGGGAGCAGCCAAGAAAATGTCTGAACCAGCTTCAGCAGCTCAATTGTTGGCATTGAGCAATATTGCAGGTCTATTTCAAAAAGTTGAGTGGCTGGAATTCATGAAAAAGTTTGAGGGGTATACAGAGCAGCTGGTAAAAGAGTTCATCAAGAGTTTTGTAGACAAACAGACCATGGTGCGTGGAAAGCGATTCTGGGTAAGTCCGAAAATCATTGCTCATCTTTCTGGTCTTGAAAATGGAGGAATTGACTTGAATGAAACTGCCAATGTTACCTATCAAAGACTGGTAGAATTATTTCATAGGGAGGGGGAGCCTCAACATGTAATCGTCATAAGTACCAGGGGACAAAACAAAGGTTTCCATAGAATGTTTATTCCAGAACCCTGGAGAACTTTCGTAGCCTGGATAATCAAATATTTCACTTGTGAAGGACAAATAACTATGGTAGTGGGGCCCCCTTTTCGCTTACTAATTCATTTATGCCACGGCATTGAGGACCCTTCTCTTATGGTTAACTTACCAGTCTTTTTGTGTCATTCATTTATCTCCATGATGGAAAAATATAAAGTTGGGACAAGGCCCCTCAAACATCATGGCCTTATACAGTTGATATGCAAGTATCATTTTCACAAAAATCCAAAAAAGAAGTGGCACAAGTTTCTGTGAAATTTCAAAAAAGAGGAGTCTGAAGGACCACTTGAGGAGGGCGAGTACTCTAAACAAAAAGAGAAATCTTTGGAAGAACCCTCCTCTAAGGCCATAGGTGCTCCTGAATCCTAACAGACCTCGACGCTCCTAGTGGCGATGCACCAAAAACCTTGCCAGATGAGTTAGAAACCCCAGGACAGTCAAGGGATGTGGAAATTGTGCACTCTGGAGAAGAAGAAGAGCCTCCTCATAAGAGGAAGAAGCAGAATAAAGTTACTTTTCAAACGACCCCTCCTCTATGGAGAAGTAAGAGGTTGTCTATAGGATCCAGTGAAACTGGATCCTATGACATTGGAAGTACCTCCAAAAAGAAAAAGGCTCGGACTCAAACAAGGGTAGTGGAAATTGAAAGTTGTCCTGGTAGTGAGGAAATAAGTGAAATAGAAAAGCAGGTTGATCAATCCCCTAAGGAAGAGGAAAAGAGAGCACCATCTCAAAAGGAGCAGGAGGAAGAAAAAACACAGTCACCACACTCTATGGAGATTGAAGATGATCCTGTGGGGGGGACTTTCTCCATTTCTTGACAGAATTGAAAATATACCTGATATTGAGGAAAATGCACCTCATACTAACATGGAAATTTCCAACCCCTCCTCCATGGACACAGGGGATGCAAAATCTAGGTAGAAAGAGGAGGAATTAGAGAAATTAAAAGTAGAAATTGTTGAATTAAAATCTAGGTTGCAGAGTAATGAAGAACATATCACCCAGCAACAAGAAGAAATTGAGGCAGATGTTGCAATTGTAAATAAAAGGGATCAAGAAATTGCAAAATTGACACTACAGATGGAAAAAAAAGATAGACTCATTAAATAGTTACAATACCAAATCTAGCAATGGAATCAGCAAAACAAGCAGCACATGGTTTATCAGTCTAAAAAAAGATAAACATATTCAAGGTTTGAAAAACAATTTTATGCAATTATTTAATGCTTTTGCAGAAGAAAGAAATAGGTAGGAAATTGAATTGAATGCTTCTATGAGTAAGATTGTGGAATTAGAGCAGGATTTGCAAGAAAGTAACACTAAGCCAATAATGGAATCCAAGGAGACACAAACTAAACCCATTGTTGCAGAATGGTTCTAGGTACGCAACCCCCCATTATTAATGAAATGGATAGAGCAATGTTATCTTCTAAGGGATGTGGAATTTGAAAATAATAGGTTGAAAAAGGAGTTAGTATTGTTAAAAGAATCATTTCACAAAGCATATAGAGGTAAACAGGATGCTTGTGAAATTGGTGAATTATTATTAGCTTGTAGAAGACCATCTAGGTTGTACTCTATGTTCCTTCATGAACAAATCCTAAGATGGAAGCTACAGAGAATTCACCATAATCAGCCACATGACCTTGATGATAAAGAATTTGTGAAGATATTTGTTGAGTCAATTCCTAAACAGCAAGATTTATTATGTGAATTCTTTGTCCATAATTTTCTCCTGGAAGAATATACAAATTTCTTTGTTAATTTCTTAGTGGGAAAAGTCCAATTGAGATCATTCCTATCCATAATGCATAATCATCTTCACTCGAAGGTAATATGCACATGCAGAGAAAATTGTTGGGTTGCAAATGAGATACCCCCATAGGAAGCCTTTCTTTTTCAAGGAACGGTTTATCAGCATTTGACTTAGAGGGGAGGTACAAGGAAAGTACAATAATAACCTCTAGTTGTGCTATGATCACTTTCAAGATCAAGGACCAAAGTTTATAGGGAAAGCTTAGCATGCATGTGAAGAACGGTTTACCCCTCTTCCTATGTATCTCAAGAAAAGAGAACTAATCTCACCCCTTAATATTAGATGGTCCTACAGAAGGGCAATAGCCTTGGCCAAAATCCTTGAAGAACTAAAGGTTAATTGGATTGGTATGAGGTATAGACCTCCTCTCCTTCTTTCACCACCTCCTTTAGCATATACCAATCTAGACCAGAGTGATGACAGTTTTGCAAGATGGGTACAAAGGATCACTTTTCATTAGGGATTTCTGAGGGAGCTAGAGGAGTTGGATATAGAGGCAGATGATTGTATGATCTCAGTTCCAAGTATGAGGAGATGAATAAGGGAAATGAAGGACAAGGAACACACTAGAGAGTAGGAGGACCTGCTCGGGCTTAGGAAGGGGAGGAAATGATGAGGTAAAAATAACCTCATCAATATAATGGGCTCTATACTCAACCTTATACCTTTCAGCCAAATTTACCCTACCAATTAATTATCTTTAGGATATGTAGTTACTGTCTTTGTGAATAAGTGTGCAATCTTTATTTCTTGAAATTAGTCGAAATAAGCAAATTTATGCTGACTTAATGGTTTAGTTCTTGAGTATTCCACAGGTCAACTTCTACCATCGATTACCATTCTAGTCAAAGAGGTTTTAATGCAGATTTTAATACAGTTGAAGACAAGTGAATGGGCGTTGAAACTTCAGGAGCATACATTATGGACTGACTTTTCATTGTTTCTATTATTTTCAATTCTAAAGACTTTATGGCTCATGTCGAGCCTCTTTAATATTTCATGTCATGGGCTATAAATTCTATTTGTTGTTGACAATCAGTTGAAGACTTTATCAACTAAAAAGTAGGATTTTGTTAGCCGCTTTCATATAAATATGTAACTATTGAAAACGATGAATACAGAAGAATATCGTTATGCTGCCACTATGTTTTCTAAGTTATGCTTTTCACATGAATAAAATGAGTTTTTCCCGCCACTTTTGGAGTTACTGAATAATGTCAATGGAGATCTTTGAATGAAGTAATTTGGAGTTACTAGTGCATGTGATCTGAGATAGGCGTAGAAGCACCCGAGACCTAGCCACTTGAGGGTTATAGATTAGATAGATAAGTATTTTACTTCTAATTTTGTACTTTCTTTTAGTAGATAATAATCAAAATTGGAATTTATTTTCATGTGTGTCATTCTGTTAATATTAATCCTGCAAGTTGTAGTTGAGTCTATAGTCTTTGAATTTAGTGTCTGAAGTTCTAGAGAACCTTCTACTAGTTGTTTTAGATTGTTATCTTTTAATTAGATCAATGTTTCCTAGTTTCTTTACCAGTTTTACTTCTTCAGCAATCTATACATTTCTTAGTTTAATCACTTCCATACTTTCTAGTTTAGTGGTTATGCTTTTTAGATTCATAGTTTTCTACTTTCTAGTTTAGTTATTTCAAGCTTTCTAGGTAGATGATTTCCTACTTTCTAAGTTTAGTGACTTTTTAGTTCAGAGTTGTATTCCAACTGTTTGTTATTTATAAAACTCGAGAGAGATAGTCGAGATGTCTTCTATTGCATACAGACTTTGGATACTACCCGATCGATATATTAATGTTTTTATTAACTAAAGTGTTAGGACCTTACAACAACCTATCAGTCATAGCCAGAGCATTTCATTGAAAAAGGTAAAGAAAATTTGGTTTGCAAACTTAAGAAGTCTCTTTATGGTTTGAAACAGTCTCCTAGAATGTGGTACCAAAAGTTCGATACCTATGTGTTTTCATTGGGATTTCAAAGATCTAAATCTAACCATTGTGTATACTTTAACACTAATAATGGTCACATTCTCATTATTGTCCTATACGTAGATGATATGTTTTTTATTGGGAATGGTAAAAGTATGATTTCAGATTTGAAGTTTCAGTTGTTAGTACAGTTTGAGATGAAAGACCTAGGCGTAGCTAGGTACATTTTGGGAATGGAAATCATGAGAGACAGAGCTAAAAGAAAGTTTTGGTTAATCCAAAGCAAGTATGTGAACTTGATGTTGGAGAGATTCAACATGGTAGATTACAGACAGTTAGTTGTTCCTATGATGCAAGGGACTAAGCTTTATGTGAATGATTGTCCAAAATCTCCTACTAAGATGGAGGACATGACCAAATTACCATATGTGAGTGCAGTTGGCAGTCTAATGTATGCAATGGTTTGTACAAGACCAGACATTTCCCAAGCAGTGGGAGTCCTTAGCCATTTTATGGCTAATCTTGGACGGGTGCATTAGGATGCGGTTAAGAGAGTGTTCAAATATTTACGAGGTACTTCTGAGTATGCCTTGCATTTTCATGGTGATTCTACTAGATCTCAACATTCTGTGAGCATTCATGGATATGTGGATTCAAATTGGGTAGGTGACATTGACAGTAGAAGATCCACCAGTGGTTATGTATTTATGATTTTTGGTGGTGCTATTAGTTGGATGAGTAAGTGACAGGTTGTAGTTGCATTATCCACGACAAAGGCAGAGTACATGGTAGCCACTCATGCCTATAAGAAAGCTATTTGGCTTAAGAGATTGTGTTCTGATATTGGTCTAGATGCAGACAGATTTATTTTCTCCTTATGCTCTCTATCATCCTAATGATGGATCACTGAGTGTGATCTGAAACGTTGATGAAAAAACTCAAACACAATCAAAATCCAGAAATAGTAAAAAATCTTAAGAATCAAAGTGTGATTTTCCTAGTAAAGAATCCCACCTTTCATGCGAGAACAAAGCACATCAATGTTCAGTATCATTTTTTTTAAATATGGTAGAAGATGGAAAGGTGAACCTAGAAAAGGTTAACACTCTGGTGAATGTTGTAGATGCACTAACAAAACCAGTGAGCACAAAGAAGTTCAGATGGTGTTTCGATTCCATGGGCCTTGTGGCCCTAAGTAGTTGATTTTGCATGTCTCTCAACAAGTCTTCAACAAGCGGGAGAATGTTGGGATTAAGGTGTGTCAACCTTAGAGTCCTAATATTGTTTTAATTGATGTATTATTGTATTAATTTGTATTATTTAATTTCCTATTGTGTCATGTCACAAATTGAGACCCACCAGTTGGGTGGCATCCCCATTGGAAGTGACTAGATGACACATAATCATCACAAGTGGACATAGGCATCCCACTTTGGAATCTATGACATATGATAGACTCTATGATGCATCATAAGGCATCTTTGAATGCATTGGAGAAAGTTGGCACCCAAGTTGGGCTATGACAAGATGTAAGAGAATCGACTATTTTTAGTCAGTTATGTCATATTCTCTTACAGCTATAAGTGTTGTTAGCTATGGGGTAAGTGCACAAATTTGAGTCCACGAAATGTGGAAGTTTTTGCCTTAGCCAAAAAAATGAAATCGGCATTGCAAAAACGGGATCTCAATTTTTATAAACAGGATCCCTACTTTTAAAAATTGGGATCCCGAGCCTAGATGCCAAATGGGATCCTGCTTTTTAAAAATTGGGATCCAGTTTGTTAAAGGGTCCAGAATCAACAGACAAAAAACGAGATCCAAATTAGTACGAAACGAGATCTCGTTTTGTAATAATCGAGATCCTATTTTGTAATGGTATTTTTTTTAAATGAACAAAGGAACGAGATCCCATTTATAAAGCGGGATCTCGTTTGTTTGTTAACGGTCACTGCATTTAATATTGGGGAACGAGATCCTGATTTACAAAACAGGATCCCGCTTCTAAAAATTTGAAATTGGATTTGCTTTGTGGTCGAGTTTTTGGTTTGTGTTTTGGTTTGGGAAAAGCATTAGGAATCCAAACCTAGGCCTTCAACTTGGTTTGACCTGCAAGTTGAAGGTCCTAACAATGTTAGAGAAAAATAGCGAGTTTGGACATATGGCTGACGACTTTTTTTGTAGAATTTTTTGACAAAATTAAAACCCATTTTAGATGAGACAGTGCAGATTCCAAATATATATTTTTAAAAAAATTGGATTATTTTTTCTATTTTTTAATTAATTTCTAATGAAACTGGTCCATAAACTTTAAATATCAGGTTTTTTTACTATTTTAATAACTTTTGATCAACATAACATTTTAACGAACGAATTGCACGAGAACAAACTTCAAACAATTCTTTTCAATTTAAAAACAAAACAAAAATGATAAGTTTAGGTCATCTTATGCGTGTCGTACATGGCGATTTTTTAAAATGACAAATATGCCTAATAAAAATTTAACAAAAAAAATTCAATAAAAAATTACAAAAAAATATCAAAAACAAGCTTCAGTGAGTCATAAATATTTTCCCAAAAGGATTTAGAAAAATATGATAATTTAAGTCAAAATATGGATGTCATACACGTGCATGGTATGGTAAAAACAAAGTGACTTTTAAACAGTGGTTTTTAGAAACGCCTATTGAAACTCAATTTGTATAATCTGGTATTGAAATAAATTACATATTTGGAAACTAGACTCCAAGTACTACATTTTATGATTAGTGACTTTTTTGAAGATTTCATCTCTATGTGCTTCAAATTTTAAGGTCAAATGTGTCAAATTCTAAAAAATCAAGGAAAA
Source organism: Sequoia sempervirens (assembly GCA_007258455.2). Taxonomy (NCBI): domain Eukaryota; kingdom Viridiplantae; phylum Streptophyta; class Pinopsida; order Cupressales; family Cupressaceae; genus Sequoia; species Sequoia sempervirens. Next base: position 157,639,441 of record VDFB02353493.1, on the reverse strand, counting down.
CACTTCCACTTTTTGGCCAAAAAGTGGACTCAACTTCTCTCCAGCACCCTATGACAAATTCTATGAAAGTTGTAAGATGTGTAAGGCATCTGTCATAAGCTATTTTTAGCATATTCTAGGCACCCAAGCTTGGAAGAAGAATATTTGCATGTTTGACCATTGTAAGGGGTGTAAGGGAATGTTGTACATGTGTCCAAATGCATGTCTAAGGCATTGGATATTGTGTTGTGTGGATTTGTATGCCCCTCACCTTCTAGATGCTTCTTGAAGCTTGTATCACTCTATAATTGAGTGCCTTGCATTGTAGAATGCATAGTTTGTTTGCAGGTAACGAAGTGTTGCCGATATCACTCCAAAACAGGTGTTTATGTTGAAGCACTTGTGTAGAAGCTTTGTACTTGGTGATGTGTTGTAACTCTTATTTGATATAATAGAGAAGTATTGTGCTTTTGGAGGGTGGGGTTTTTTACCCGAAAGGGTTTTCCCCACGTATATTTGGTGTCATTGTTTTATGCATTGTTGTTGTTCTATTCATTTATTCTCTATGTGCTTCTCTTGTTGTAATTGTTAAAAGGTGTTAAAACAAAATTTTGTAACCCTCCCCTACTTAGATTAGTGTAGGAAGTTGTTTCTACTCACCCGACTTCCTTTCACAAGAAACCCTTTTGACCCAACATTTCTCACACCCCAAATCTACAAACAACCCATCATAACAGTAAAACCCAAAACCCTCATATCTGCAATAAACAACCTACAAAATCCTCATATCTTGCCATGTCTTTCATTCTTTCCATGCAAGCCCTAGATTCAAACTTAACCATAGATTTACTCAACCAAGGGTTATCCAACCACAACCATGGCTTTGATACCAAATGAAAGGAAACTTGAGCCATCTAAAGACAATTTCCACATAACCCAAAAGAGAAATCTATGAAAATAAGTATTTAAATCCACATGCAAGAGAATAGACAACATACCCATCAAAAGATGACACAAGAGATATACCTTGGGAAAACCCTCATAGAGGGAAAAACCCAGCCTCCAAAAGCATCCATGCTCAATGTATTATTCAACAATAAACATTACAATACATCTTAAAGCCTCCATGAACACCTTTGAAACATCAAGCCTCTCCAATGCATCCTCCATGTGTCCAAGCATGTAACCACACATCCCATGCCATGCTTCACATATGCACTCTTCAGAAGAAGACTCAAAACCCCAACAAGCCAACCTTAGACAACTACCCTTGTGTTTTCTTTTATAGAAACAAGCTCACACAAAACCACCAAGTAGTATTACATAAAACCATGTGACTAAAACCATGAGATTACAAAACCATGACCCTACATTTAATATTAGGTACTTTATTAATTAAGTTTCTCCAATATTAAATAAATAATTTTTTACAACTTACATTCAACTTATGTCCCAATGTTACATACAACATATAAAGTGGCCCCAAGAATGTTAACTCCTATTGATGCACATAATTCTAGGTCCCCCTAGGTGTACCACACACATAATAATAAATTAAACATAAACATTATGCAAGGTGTACAACACCTAATTCCTAACATAATAAACTATTCAATATCGCTTATAATAAAAACAAAATCTAATTTCTACATAAAGGAAACTATAGGGTAAAAGCACAAAGCTATATCACACTTTTGACCAACTTATCAACACAAGTGAATATAAGTATTTAAAACTAAAAAAATTCAATTTTGGTCAAACATATGATCTAGTTAGATTCATTGTAGCTAAGTTAGATATGGCCACAATTTTTTTGAAATAAAAGTGTTCACTAATGCATATGTAGCACCACTTTGAGGCCAATTACAAAAAAAAAAAAAAAAATTATTCAAAAAATTGATGTTCCAACAACTCCTACTCTTGTAAATAATATTTTTAAATATAAAAATCCTTTTGTAGATCTATAGGTAGCTTTCAAATATATATATAAATATTAATATTTAATTTTTTTTTATATTTTACTAAAAGTAGGTTATCATCACCAAAATATAAGGTAGATTATCTTGTCAAAAATAACTAAAATTTATTCAAAAATGGAAAAAATATGGTGCACTAGATAAAATATTCTATGTCAACATGGTATAATTTTTTCTGTTTTGGATAAATAGTTAAGACAAAAGGTGATGTCTCGTAGAAACAATTATATTTTCAATAAATGCATATTTTAATATTTATTTCAAAAATGTATTAATCAAAATTGGAAAAATAAATAAATTCATGCACTAAATTTTTGACTTATAAATACACAAAAAAAATGAAGGAAAAAAAAAATTACTATATAAAGAGCGACTTCTAGTTTAACTTCATTTTTCAACATTTTATCAGCAACTAAATAATATATATATATATATATATATTCAACTACTTTTTCTTTTGGAGTAACACAAATATAAAAATGTTGGAATATAACACTCCAACAACAATTTAACAGAACTGTCTGTGTCATCAACATATCAACAGAGAGCAACAAATGTGTCTAGTCTTCTCTAGTTTGTTGTCATTAGTTGTCCAAATAGATGTCAGGAGTCTAGTTACATGTCAATAGTTTCAGTCTATTGTCAAATTAGTTACCATGACTATAGAAAGTTGTTGAAATTAGTTACATCTATAAATTTGTAAACTCAATTCATGAATAATAAGCAATGAGTGTTTTGTTGTTTCAATTTTTAATATGGTATCAAAGTTAATGGGAGGTCTTGTTGTTGTGAGGGGTAAACACACAAAACTGGTTTACAATTCCATTAAGTAAGGAAAAATGCATTTCCGAATGGAAAACACTTTAGGGGGTTCGCTAAAGGGTTCGATAGAACCCCCCCTTTAGCAAACCCCCCTTTAATAGGTTTTATTTTTTAATTGCATTAAAGGGGGGTTCGCTAGAAGGGGGTTCTAGCAAACCCCCTGGTTCTAGCTAACATTGGTTTGTTAGAACACCCAATTTCCCCCCTTCTCCCTTCTAGCACCAAATTTCTGCAAAAATTTTCACTTCGAAGCTCGAGTTGAGCATGAAAATGGAGGAGACTTCATAGACCCAACTGGATGATGGTAGTCCTCGGAATGAGCTAACCATCAAATATAATTTCAATATGTTTTGGTTTTATTATGTATTTGGTTTTTTAGTTTGATTAAACATAGGTTTTTCACCAAAAATCAAGCTCTTTGTTCTGCACATGTGGAAAAATAACAGATTATCAAAATAAAATTTTGAAAAATATGTTCAGGCTAGGTATTGATGTCTTTGATCCATTAAAAAAAATTGAATTTCGATACATACCAAAAAAGTTATGTTGTATACAGTCCACCTATGTCTGAATTGTAACTGGTGACTTTGAAACTTGATTAAGGAAAAAATATTCAATAAAACAATATGAAACCAAATGAATTGGTTAGACATTGTGGTTACAAATCTAAATTTGAAAAAAATAGAATTTTATCCTTCATAGAAAAAAAATTATGTTGTATACGGTGAGCATCACTCCTTAAAAATGGTGTTTACTGATAAAAACTAGTTTTTGAAGGAGATGGAAAAAGAAGTGCAAACTGATTCTAAAAAATTTGAGAAAAATATTTAAAATCTATAGACAAAATGTCACAAATCACTAGTTTGCATCATCTTCAAATTCATCACAGTTTAGCTGCTATAGGTGCCTGAAATTGAAGATTTAGTTAAAAAAATCAATTCAGTGTCTAGTTTGGTCAAAAATTGTAAATCGGTATTGTGGGATCACCTTGAGTCTATGTCAAGTTTGATGTTGTGTGTTGTGGAAGATTTTGAAAAGAAGTTTGTTGCAACCATAAGAGCTGAGAGAATGTCAATAATTGTTGAAGAACCACTAGATGATAGTAATGATGACTTCATTGAAGATGAAGTAGTTGTTCTATTTTGAAGAGGCCAACACTTTGAAGATAGGGAATGATGCAATAGAGGATAGATAGATTCTCAATAATTTGAGGTGCTAGTGGATCGAAGAAACTATACCTCATTGGGGTTATGATACATACATGTGAGGGTTAGTGTCTAATAGTTTAGGGGAGATCCAAAAATTTGGAAGTTCAACATTATACCTTTACGAGGGTAATGAGACACTTCATGTGCAAATGGTGTCCAATGATGTTGGGAACTTGGATTATAGCTAGGTGACTATGCTTGGGAGCAACTTGAATAATTATTACTAGCTTGAGAAATATTTACAAAGAATAGCTTCCTCATAATGTATTTCCTTTTATTTTTATGTTGTAGTGTTAAGAGGGGGTGGTTGAATATAACACTCCAACAATAATTTAACAAAACTATATGTGTCATCAACATGTCAATAGAGAGCAGTAGATGTGTCTAGTCTTGTCTAGTTTTTTGTCATTACATGTCCAATTAGTTGTCAAGAGTCTAGTTGCATGTCAATAATTTTAGTTTGTTGTCAAATTAGTTGTCGTGATTATAGAAAGTTGTTGAAATCAATTACATTTATAAATTTGTAAACTCTTCATGAATAAAAAGCAGTGAGTGTTTTGTTTGTTGTTTCACATTTTAAGTGTTTCAAATTAAAAGTCCTATTTTTTATTTTATTACACTTAAGCTAAACTTTAGAGTGTTTTTTTATATTTAGGTTATGGGTTTTTTTGTCTTATACCATGAAGACACTTGTCATAATCTAAGTTAATCCTCATCTAGGGTTGCTTTTTGCTTTTATAAGAATTCATTATTCATCATGTTAAAGTAAAATAGGAAAATTATTAACCAATTAGTTAATTAGGTCCCATTTTTATTTTATTACATTTAAGCTAAACTTAGGAGTGCTTTTCATAATTAGATCATGTGTTTTTTCTCATAGCATAAGATGAAGACACTTGCCGTGATCTAATTTAATCCTCACCTAGAGGTTTTTTTCCTTATTATAAAAATTATTTATTCATTATTGTAATCATCCAACATCCATTATCTAGATGCAATGAATACATAAGCTCAATCATGGAGCCTTTTGAGATCAATTCAATTCTCAAGATTGCATAGCACACTATCTTTGTTTTCTCTCTTCATTTTATAGGTGTTTTGGTTGCAGGGGATTTATGGGAGTTGTAAGGTTCAACAATCAACTCCAACATGGTATCAAATCACTAGATATATGACTTCCTATCTATTTTTTGAGAGATTCGACCTTGAAGAAAAAAAATGACACATCCTAGAGTGAAACAAGCATCACCATTACATCTAAAATACCCAAAAACCCTAACATCACCTCTTCAAACACTCAAATCCAAGCAATAAAAAAGTCATTTTTAAGGGCAAAAAATCTAGACAATAATACGTACAACCATATGGATCCATATAATAAATTCTAGTTGTACATTTGTACTATACATTACTCACTATTACTCTACTAATCTACATCAAAATCTAGCATTTTACGCAATATCCTAGTGGCAGCATACGATGGCAATAACATTAAAATCACAATGACAATTTTATTAACTTTTTGATGATTTTAAAATTTCCCATTGCCATGTTTTTAACCAATCGACATTGAAATTTGTACGGGTTTTCCCAAGCAAGGAGTATAATAATATACAACCCCTAATCACATTAACCAAGAACTCCTAGTCATTGCGAGTGAGAGGGGATTGAAGTTAGGCCACCACCATCGAGAGGTGCGCAAAGGATGGTACCACCAAAACCTAGCTCATTTGACATGCCACTAACGATTCATCCTATTATTTCCAAATCTAGTGATGCCACCAAGGAAGCTCTACCCAATTGCTTTTATTTCAACCAGATCGTTACGCTCCTAGATCCATCACCACCCATTTAAAACTAGGTCACCGCCAAGATGAGTGGCATCACTGAATCACTGCCTTCCAACTACTCAACCTCCACTTGCCCTCTAGCCTTACTAATCGTGTCCTAAATGAGCTATTTTTTTCTTTAGCATAACTACGACATATGGACTTTCGAATGGTGTAAGTCTCATGGTTAGATTTTATTGTCGGTCTATCTTATCCCCTATTGAAATCATATCATCATTTTTTTCTTTCGAGTTCATAACTATTTTATTGTATCTTCAATTTTCACAATTCTTGTGGCATTGGAAAGGTATTTTAGAGCTCTTCAAATATATTCATATTTTTTTTCAAAATCTGCCCTAGGTATTTTTTTTTTCACTCTATCACTATTTCACATTATGGTTAATTAATTGGACACCTTGGAACCTAGAAATGTTTTGTTTGCATGATATGACTTCATTTGATTTTTTTTACATGCCTTGAGATTATTGGTCTCTAATTTTATTATTTGAGGAGGTCTCATAGGTTTTTATTGTCGGTCTATCTTATCACCTATCGAAATCATATCATCATTTTTTTCTTTCGAGCTCATAACTATTTTTTTGTATCTTCAATTTTCACAATTCTTGTGGCATTGGAAAGGTATTTCAAAGCTCCTCAAATATATCCATGTATTTTTTACAAAATCTACCCTAGGTATTTTTTATTCACTCTATCACTATTTCACATTATGGTTAATTAATTGGACATCTTGGAACCTAGAAATGTTTTGTTTGCATGATATGACTTCATTTGATTTTTTTTACATGCCTGGAGATTATTGGTCTCTAATTTTATTATTTGAGGAGGTATCATAGGTTTTTTCTGTTCATCCTTGTGTGGTAATCTTAGAAAAGGATACATATGAGTCTTGGAAAAATGGTATTCTAATACATTTTAGGTGGTTTAATATTTTGTCTTATCTTTATGGACTCATACCTAAACTAGACACAATAAGGAGTAGATCAACATGGGCTAATATCTTTGATCATATTGTAAGAATGATTTGTTCCAATGTTGATTATGGCATTATGTGTTTTGTATCAAATATTTACTATCCCCACAAACTTTGGACTAGACTTTGGGAGATTCATGGAAACCCTCATAGCTGTACATTCCTAGGGTATCCTACTACAAATTGTCTCATTCCCCTTGATGATGCAAATAGCATATCCTTTGATGATAAAACTTTAGAGAATCTTGAGTATATCATAGGTCTTACATGTTTTGATGGTTTAGAGGCTTGTCTCCTTGTTTTCACTCTTCGTATCAAGACACAATATCCATCTTTTATTATTCCTTATTAGATTTGTATCAGCACATCCATAGCCCATATTGATTCAATGCAACATGACATTCATCCTCTTTAAGACTTAATTACTTGGGATTCATATCTATCAAACATATCATCCTTGTTTGTGGAGTCTCATATTGTATATTTTGAGGATTATTTTGAGGAAATTAATCTCATCTTTCATGATAGCCACATCATCATTGTTAACTCATCATCGTTGTCTTTGGAGCTTGTTATATATTATTCTTCACAGGATTTTGGATTAACATCATCTCATTCTGACATGTGGACATTTGAGCAATTTTCAAAGGCACGCATCATTTAGATTTGGATTCCTTATTCATCTAGCTTATAGGAATGGATTATCCAATCACTAATGGATCTATTTCTTCTTGAGAGGAGATATGTTTGTAGACAATGGATCATATTTTATCTTTATACTTTCATCATTGGCATAGGAGCTACTTCTTTTGGGAGGATTCAGATTCTCATCTTATCTCTCCTATTGGGGAACATCTATTGTACTTATGTAATAGAAGTAGTCCTTGGGGGCATATTGAGTCCTCCTTTCCTTTTTTCACTAGTACATATTCATTTTATTTTTCTCTATTTTGGAGATGAGTTTTTTCCCATGAGGTTTTCTTATTTTCTCTGGTTATGAGAGATTTGTTTATTTGTATATGCGTACCTCATCAAGCCTTGTAGTGAAGACCCATCTATGCATCGATCTATGTATTCATCATTAGGTGTCTAGCTTCTCCCTAAGTTGGGGGTGCTAGAGTAAAATAGAAAAATCACATAATTAATTAATTAGGTCCTATTTTTACTTTATTACACTTAAGCTAAACTTAAGAGTGTCTTTTTATATTTAAGTCATGTGTTTTTTTTGTCTCATAAAATAGGATGAGGACACTTGTCATGATCTAATTTAGTCCCCACCTAAGATTTCACCTAGAGTCATTTTTTACTTTCTTCTTATTATAAAGATTCATTATTCATCATTATAATCATCCAACATCCATAATCCAAATGTATTGAATTAGCTCATCCTGGATTTTTTTCTCAATTCAATTTTCAAGGTCACATAGCATATGTTTGTTTTTCTCTCTTCATGTGATGAACGTTTTGGTTGTAGGTGAGGTTCAACAATCAACTCAACATACACACGTATTTTTGCAATTTCAATTCTATCTTTATAGGGATGAGCTTTTGAGCCTTAGATATAAAATATTTTCTCACTTTTTGTCTAATCAACTATAGAGGAAACTATATGTATATGTCTAGAAATACTGATATTTCATCATATGTGGCTAAACATTACTATAGAAGCATTCAATTATAAATTCATAAAAAAATATTTATGGAATTCAATCATAAAGATGAATTATAAATAATAATAAGTTAGTTGAAGGTGTGTCATTTTAGGTTAAGTAGATGTAAATGGATTAATTAATTATTTATTATTTTTTCATTAGAATGTTTGTCTAATAAATATTTTAACATGAATTTTGAGTAATATTTTTTATTTAATTGATTGATAGGATTTAACATAAATTTACCATATGTAAAATTATAATGTAATTCTAATTTAAATAATGTTGAAATCAAATATATTTGATTTAGTATAAGTTTAAACATTTGTGTATATAATTATGTATAAAAGTAAATGAGGAGGTGAGACTTCCAATTATATTATAAATTGTAATTGATAAATCCCTTCAAGATAGCTTATACTAATTTTTTATTATATTTTTTTTGTTAAATTAAAATTCTTCTTAGGAGTAAGTAAAAGAGTATTAAAACCTCTTAAATGCCAATAATTACAAGTTTGTTGGGTCCATAATTTTTAAAAACTAATATTACTTTGAATTTTCAACCCACCTCACTATCCAAAAAAAAAAATAGTAAAGTATATAGTTTATTAGTAGGCTTCACTTGTGTACTACATACAATAATTTTCTATAGTATATCTCATTTATAATTTTGAGTGATTAAATTTTATTTATGTTTACAATTAATATTGTGTTAATATTACCTTATCATAATATTATTTTAAAAAATTATTAAATATTTTTGTATTGATCTAATAAACAAATATGTAATACCATAAAACTACATATGAATAATACTATTAAATGACTGTTATTTTTTAAAAAAAAAATTAAATTAATAAGATATATTTTAAATTTTAAAAATAAGTATCAAATCAAATTGTCTTATTGTTTCTTGAGTTTATAATAATTAGATTTATATATTTACAAAAATTTCCACATACTCTTATATGAATTAAAAACTTTAAATTATTATTTTAAATTCTAAAATATAAATAATATAACACATATAATACTAACTCTTATATATAATTTAAAAAATTAATATTTTTATGTAGACATACCAATTACTAATATTTAACCCTAGAGAGAATATATAAAAGTAAATAAAAACTTTGTTGTACAATATGATAACAGCAATTGAACGTGGACACTAAATATCTATGAATCTTTAAATGATTGTAACGTTACATAATTAATGTTCTGATAAACCATTTTAATCGTGTAGATATAATCAAAATCATTTGATTTGAAGATATGATTTTGTAGGTGAAACATAATTATCTAATCTAATGTACTCTCAACTATAGGAAGGAGTGGGAAAGATATTTTGCACAGTGAAAAAGATTCGTTTAGTGGTTACCACGTCTTCCCAAAAGGCATATTAACTTTGTCAAACATTGGGGTTTTAGTTCCGAGCTATTCGTTGTGGTTTAATTTTTCAATTAATTTTTTATATAAAATAATACATTAGGTTATAGTTTAAGATTTGAAATTTTGATTGCAATTTAAAAAAGACACTAAATTTATTATTTAATTTAAAAACTAGTACATATTTAAAAGAGATTCAAAGATTACGAAAATAGAAAATTATATGTATGTTTTTTTTTTTTTTTTTTTAGACTGCAGTGCGCCTCGTAAACTTTTTAACGTGACCGGCGGCGCTGGAGCGACATGCCCTCCTGTACCACAGGGTGGGGAGACTAGACCTCGTGACCAATAATGGGGAGACTAGACCTCGTGACCAACAACAGGAAAGATTTAGCCAACCGAGCTAGGGCCCCAACCCCAAAAATTATATGTATGTTATATGTTAGAGAATATGTGTTTATATATACAAATTATAGTTCTATGTTGTTGGATTAAACAATTAATAATAAATGTTAAATAATGAAATGAAATAAATTTAATAAGTTCTAGATTTTGTGTTCCTTTTTATTTATTTATCATTTCAAATTTTATTAATTAAAAAAATTATTTTTTATTTAAAAATAAATAAAATTATAGAAATATTGTTTTGTAAATTGGAAGTATGTTAGTTAGAGTGGAGACATGTCATTGATTAGTTTTTCAATAGTAATTGTTATTTGTCAAGAACAATAGAGTTGTTATAATATATCAAGTTGTGAATTTAAATAGTTTTTAATTAAAATCATGGTAGCATGATTTTTGGTTCAACAATGTGTTTAATCATATTGAATTTATAACTGCAAAGTCATAATATGATATTACATAATAGTTTGAGTGTAAATTAATGTTTTTAATATAAAAAGCAGCAAAACTAGAGTGTTGTCCCTTTAATACAAGGCATCACCGGCCATCCATAGCAGAGTAACACTAACAACACAATGTCTTTAGCAAAATAAAACATAAACAAAGGCTGATTCAACAGCACCAGTCAAAAAACCAAAGCCCCGAGTATAAATTAATGTTGACAAACATATAATTAAATATATTTAGTACATAAAGACTAATATGATATTAGATAAGAGTTTGAGTGTAAGTTAATTTTGGCAAACATATAATTAAGTGTATTAATACATAAGGACTATTATGATGGTTATACCAATGTTCAATGTCATTCAAACAAATACAAAACATTAATAAAGTTGAAATTTGAACCTCAAAATAATGTTTGAATAAGACTTACATTATTGATATAGTTGAAAGATTGAAAATGTAATAAGAATTTTATTTATGTAGATAAATAACATTCAAAATTATCAAATAAAAAAATAATTATAACTATAGAATTGTTGCTTAAATTATTTAATTTTATAGGAACAAATATAAGAAATTGCATCCAATTGATACATTAATTTTGACAAGATCTCCCTTGATCTCCCTAGGTAATCTATATATATTCCGTTTTTGTTTCTTTCTAAAATTTATCTCTTTCAATCCCATTAACCCATCGTAATTATTAATACATAAACAACAATATAATTTGTCTTTTATAAAGCACAGTACACGATACCTTGGAAAGCTGTCCAGGTTGAATGATTCGAGCGTATCTTTTAATATTTGGCTCACGGCCAAAGAATTCTTGGCAGTAATATTCTCTCTTTTGGAACCTTGTATATTTGTGCTGTTTGAATTTTAAATTCAATATAAACATTTTATTTTATTTTATGCATAGTTACCATTTTGTACTTATAATGAAAAGCGGATCTGTTGGAACTTGGTACTGGGAAATTCCAAATCCCTGTGAAGAAAGAGCCACTAGCCAATATTGGCACTATCGAAGGTGGTTTACAGCTTTGGAAGAGACAATTCTGAGGTGTTGTCCACTGAGCAAATTTATGATTTCCCCTCAGATATAACTTAGATTAATTGTAACCTCGTTTAACCCGTGAACATATAAAATTACAGCTGTCTAGGTAAGAAGAAAGCTCAGCTAGGGTTGCAAGTCTTACTAGAAGCTGTTGTACTTTACTATGCAGGTGCCGAATTTTCTTTTCATTTTCTGCACATCTTTAATTAGTGCATTTCTTCCCTTTGTCAAAGGAAGATCATGTTTGCTTGTCCCATCTCTCTTTTTGAAGCCGCTTCAGTGAAAATCAATCCTTAAAGGCTTAAACCTGAAGAATAGCCAAGGAAAATCAATCTTTAAGGCTTAATCCTGAAAAGTAGCTAAGCATGTTTCAAACCAAAATTGGTATATACAACATTCTTTTTTCTGTTGCCGTTAGTTTTCCATAATTCATGTATTCAAATGATTACTTCTGAAATTCACTGTGTATGTCTTTGAATTGATGTTTCGTGACTGTAATCCATCATCAGATCACATTCTTTTTTTGTCTGTTTAGCTTTTTTGTTTGTTTAGCTTTAATCCCTATTCATAATACAGAACACAATATCAAATGCTCACTCTTCTGAGCATGTAAGATGAACAATCTGGAGAATTACTTTTCTGAGCATATGAGATGAACAATCAGGAGGAATTACATTTAAGAATATTCTATAACTAATTTTCTTGTATAACTAAAACTTTATGCAGTTTTGTATTCCTCCAAACCCTGATTTTCTCCTCAAGTTACTTTTACTTTCTTTCCAATATAAATTTCAATGCAGAAGGGAACAAAGTAAAGCAAGAGAATGATGTTATGAGCATAAAACTTGCCGCAAAAGAAAGTTTATGAGCATAAATCTTTGCCACAAATGAAAGTAATTGCTTTGATTGCTGAACACTCCTTGTCAGGCAAAAATCTTTCCCTAGAACTAACTGTTTATAAATTCAACTTATGTGGCATGCGTCTCAAAAGCAATGCCATAAAAGAAATCAATTGTTCAGCAGCCCAATATAACACATAATACCAATATAAACTACTCTACATAATAATTTGTCATATACCATGTCTAAACCACCTTCGAAATATATATTAAGCATTGAAACCGATAATAGTTTCCAAACATATTACAGTGCAAAGGGATGTGCAGGCCCAAATCCCTTCCTCTTTTTGGAAGGCTGCAAATATAAAGAATACCTTACAACTTCAAAATAAAATGAATGAATAAGATTTAATAGCTCCTATCTTCAGGAGATCTTCCAGTACACATCGTCATATCCCACTGGAAGTAGAATACATTTGGCATCGCAAGTCAATGAAACAGATTATTGGCATTATAGTGGCTCAGAAATGCATCTTATGAAACTCATAAATTGACACTGCTATGGTACTTGCAGATAGTGGTCCTAAACAAAAAGCCAAACCAGGGTCTTCCGCAAGGCATCCACTTTCCCATTATTAAATTCGCAATCAGGTTTACTGATGCCAAACTGGTTGCCATTAAATGTTGACCTTACAATTTTAGGTCTTGATCATTGAGCTGCTTTTGAAGACCGCCAATTCTTTTTCTGACAAATGAGAATCCTTTCTTTCTTATTTTCACCATCTTCTGTATCCTTCTTCTGGCAACTCCATTTCATTCCTGTGGCTAGATTGTATACACTATTCACAAAATGTGGGGATTCACGCATTATGACAAAACCAGTAGGTCTAAGTATTCGGTCCATTTCCAGCAAAACGAATTTCATCTCACACCTGGTTTAAACAATCAAGCATAAGCATGTGCTCGTCTGTCAAAAATTCCCCAATTAAAAGCAATACAAAAACAAAATCGTCAAAATATAGCATCATCTCCATATTTATGTACAACATTTAGTTCATTAACGATTTTCCAAGCTTAGAATTACGATTTGAAAAAAAGTTACTGTGAAAACATTATGGCTCAATACGTTGTGTCCTCCCACAGATCCTTCAGGGTCCCCTGACACTTGTGGACATTACTATAAATTTTCCTTCAATATCATAAAATTTGTGCCTACCTGTGACTTTCTGCACTGAAAAGACCATCAAGATGCAAGAGATCATAGGTTCTAGGATAGGTTGAAAATGCTTCACACCTGCACACCGAAAAGTAGGGTATTGGTAAATTCAAAGATTGTGATCATGCTATACTGAATTATGCAATTTAAAGATTCAAAAGAAAGCATCTTACCAGTCATTAATAGCACCAATTAATCCTCGATCATAGACAACATTCAAGGAATTCAGACCATACGAGGAGACCACATTCATGACCCACACAGGATCATCTATCAGAGCTGCAGCAAAACCTCCATAAAGGGTGTTCATGTCCATAATATTCCTTATCTTGTCTGTTCCCAGATCAGGCACCAGTCTCTTATAATACTTAACACGTTTAACCCATTTGGCTGTGTCCTGCTTGAATGCTCCATCACTACCACCAGACACTGTACGAACTCGCTCTGGGGCTATCTGCAACCGTTGTGGCCACTTCGGAGTCTGCCCTACTCCCAAGTGCTTGAAGTTTGGATTTCTTGTAGCTATACAAGCCCGCATAGGAACATACCATGCTGCATCTGGTTCAATGCTATCATCACATTTTGGGGGATAGACTGTTTCACCACGGCTAGCATAGCAGTCATTGTCCAATGGCTTCTGCCATACAGCAATGTCATCCTTTTTATTGTATAGTGTATAGCACATCTTAGTTAAGAGATCTTGGAGGGTATCATAGTCAGCCTTCTGATCCTCTATAGTTGTGTTCCATCCTCGCCATCTATTTTCATAGTTAACTGGCGGTCCAGATAGCACCCAGAAACCCCCTGGCCGCAGTATTCTATCTATTTCCAAAAGGTATACTCCACCTGCAATAGGAGAAAAGCAACACTGAATTCAGAATTTTGGGTTTTTCCCTTACAAAATAAATGCACAATTGCCATTACTAAACTCCCCAAGAATGCATCTGACATTATGCCATTCTCTATAGGTGCAAGGGCTTCCAAAACTGTTTTTGTTTCTTTCTCACATTCTTCACTTACCTGAGGATCAGATATTGTGAGGGTTTTTCTTTTGAGCAACAGTACTAAAGTGAGAAACATGGTAAGTTGACAGGCACCTTAACTGGGATGCTCAAGTCAATTTCTATAAGGAAAATATTACTAGCTCAAATAAAATGCATACCAATAAGATGGATTTCAAAAACCTTAGGCATACCAACTGTGACCCATGTTATCTGGGCCCTGGGGTGATTAGGCATCCCAGAACACTACTCTTTTTCTAATCTGGGTGATTAGATCCATAGCCCAATTCAAATTTCAAAGCAAACTTCTTAGTGACATGAAAATCAATCTTACTGCAATATATTATCATTGTCTAACTTACCAAATTCTGTCCATGGAATAAGACAGCGAGAGCAGTGAGCCATGTCAAATGCATTGGATGGATATGGAAGCCGCTGTGTGGAGATGATACCAAGAATTGCAGGAATTCCCCGTTCAAGTGCAAACTGCACCTGAGCTTCATGATTATCTCTGG
The DNA here is from genome assembly GCA_007258455.2 of Sequoia sempervirens. Taxonomy (NCBI): domain Eukaryota; kingdom Viridiplantae; phylum Streptophyta; class Pinopsida; order Cupressales; family Cupressaceae; genus Sequoia; species Sequoia sempervirens. The sequence goes on along the minus strand of VDFB02353493.1, from coordinate 157,624,121 downwards.
GTGCCAGAGACAATGTGATAATTCCACGACCCAGCAAATCACCACCCCAACTTGCAACCTAGAGAAGAAAGGCATCCATTTAGATAGAAAAAGGCTTGTTATTACACATGGTAAACCATATTTGTTCATTACTCAAACAACAATTTGACAACAATTCACGACAAGAACTCTTCTTCAGTCTCATCTTGCTGAATTATCAACACACATATAGCACTAACAAATACACATAAAATATATAAATGTCACTCAGTTATTTCTAAAATAGCTTCTAATGCAAATCTGCAGCTGTACTTTTTTTTGGCAATGGGAGCATAGTACATTCTCTTATTGTCTATGTGTATTGAACTAAACTGTCACATCATGAAAGCAATTATCTTTCTGACCATGGATTAAAACTTAGCTCTAAAACATGCTTATGATAGTAGACATGATGTTTCCTCAGTCCATATAAGTCAATTAGTATGCTTCTGGAATTAACTCCGTAAGACCCAAAATGTTGATACACAAAATACCTATAGAGTTAATTCCAGACAAATCGTCATTCATGTTTCTGCTGTTAGACCATGCTGAAAGGAAGGTTCACTTGTTTTAAATATTTTACAAGTTAGATACATATCAATTCATCCCTCTTTTAGTACCCTAAACTTATCTTATGCAAGACATTTCTGCAAGTCTTTTATTCATGTGAGGGCCCTAAGCATGATGGTGGGTTGGTATTGGTACTTTATGGTTCATATGCATGTTATCTGACTATGTCTTTTAATTGATGATATGAAATGAAACTAAAACCCTTCTATACGCTTAGATATAATCTATTTCAGTTTGACATATAGCTGGATAAACAAGAGAGAATCTTACGCACCCCACATCCAGTATCAAGTGCAGTTCGAACAGTACCATCTTTCATTCCTGGAATCAAAGCTTCCATTCGATCCACATATTCACTGACTCCTCTGGGAAACATCGTACCTCCACCTGGAAACAGAAATTTCTCCCCTTCCTTCCTCACCCAATTCTGATTTGATTTTTCATTAGTAATCCATTCATAGGGAACATTCCTGCAGCAGAAACATCTTTTAGAACTTAAAAATCATAAAATGATGCAAACTCTTCATAACAGAATCCATTATTTCATGCATGAGCAACAAAATCAGAATTATAAAGATCAAATTATAGAAGTAACTTGAAATGGCATTGCAATTTCTTCTTTTACAGTGGATATAGGATAGAATAAAAATGCAGCAAGCATTTACCTGTACCAACACTCATCCTTGCTTGTTGGCCATCTAATAGGTAGCTTGTAACCTTCTGGTGGAGGGATTAGGCACTCAATTCTTTCAGAAATTGGTGGACAGTGTCGCTCCCTAAATGCTAACCTGTGCATATCATACTTCCTCCATCTCTGCAAAGATGACAGTGAAACATGTTACCTAAAAATGGAATGGCATATTCAAGTATGCATGACAGTTAAGAACCCAAGTTCACTAGAAAGATATACTTGAAGATGAGCACAAAAAAAGAAACATGGAAGATCAGAGAGTTCAGAGAAATTTGGAAGTCCCCTCCTAAACCTGTTCCAGGTTCCAGGTAGAATGCTTTGCGGAAGTATTACAACCTACAAGTAAAAGAGGTCTCTTTTGTCGCATTCAAACATAAGAGACCACAGAGCTTACCCAAGGATGATATGGAAAAAACATTCTGACAGGTTTGTTTACAACTTCAGGATTTTCATGCATGGTATATTTCAACCAAACATAATGTTGTAATGAATGTAATAAACACTTTCACCGTTTATGGATCTATCTACTTTTCCTTTGGTTTCTACATTTACACCTATTTCCATATGCAGATGAAATGCACTTTGATTGTCTATTAGCATCAGTCATTAAGTTCCCCTGTAAACCCATGCAATCACCTGGATCGGCTCCTACTTTGTGGATCGTATTAAGCTACTGGAGTGCTATAGCTCACAACATGAAATGAAACAAATTGTCCAAACTGCACACCAAAAATCTAAAACAATTACAACATGATGTATCTGAAAATAGAAACCTGTGGGTCTGTGCATGGAGTATAATCCTGATATTCGCTGCTGCATTCTTCAAATATTATCGCCTTCTCTTCAGCAGCTGAGCAGCTCACTTGTACAGGAGCATGTGAAACTTCTTGTTCTAGAAGGTATCTATCCTTCTGAGAGCAAAACATGCCCCCAAAATAAAATGAAATGGCACATAAAGATAGGAGCATCAAAGCAACAGGCACCACCCTTATAGACTTGTCTGAATGCATTCCTGCTTTATAATCCTTATCCTTCATTTTTCCGAGTCAAGATATCAGCTGTTGGAACATAGATTTCGAAGATTAAGATCAGTTAAACAAACAAGACAACAAATAATAGCCAAAGCTAAACTTGCTTGCCAGTTGATTTAATAAAATTGAAAAGACAAGCTGCCATCAATACTTAAATAATAAAGACTGATCTATAATGCCAAGAAATTGATCTACAGTGCAAGGCGCCGATCTATAACACCAAGACGCTGATCTGAAATATCATTATAATCGACTGAAAACAGGACAACTCCTCGGATCCCAAAAATATCATGATTTTAGACAATATATCAAGAAATACCTGTTCAACTAATTTGAGAATTGATAGCCCTATCTTAATGGAAGGGGGATTGTTTCATTAAGTTTGATCGTGGCCACCAGGGCTACATTCCAGCTAGAGTTACATGTAAATCAAAAGCATTGGCCTGGTGAAAACTCATTTGTATTTTACGACAAAACAAATTTTGACACAAAGTGTATCTTACTTCAAAACAAGCACTAACACCCAAGTTGACATAATACATCTGCAAAAGAAAGAAGCCAGAATGCGGTGCTATAGGTGTTGATTCTATAATTTATGGAGATCTGAGATGGCCCAAAATCCAGGCTGACGTGAAATTGCAAAATGTTAACACTCATCCAGAAAAAGTCCAGTAAAATCCATACTCAAATGTCGATAACTATCCAAAATCTAGAGTACCACTAGTAACGTATCCAAACTCTAATCAAACAGGGGGAAAGTACCTATTTTGCAAACCAAACAAAACAAGAAACTCAATTTGTGAATAGATCTAAGGATACCCAATTCACTAACTTCAACCAAATGTCCAACATTCCATCGAAGAGGCACTCAGCTGCACACTGACAGTCTCAAGTACAAAAAAGGCGCACACACAATCTGCACCAAACTGACACCAAAGGAGGGGCAAGAATGCTTACCTGATACACCCACAAGAAAAAACACCACCCACTGAGGCGCTGTAGGCAAATAGATATCAGAAGTACAGCATAGCCAGTCCGACTGATATCCCTTCAGCTATTGCATCTGTATGCTACTTTCATCCCCTCGCCATTACTTATAAGAGCCTAGAAAGTCCCCTCGCCTGCCCCTCTTGGTAGTAACGTGCGCTTTTACCGCGCACTTTTAATCCGGTTTATTTCCTGGTCTTTACTTGTAGAACATTATTCTGTCACTTGCCGGCTAGTGTCAAGTACAAACTTGGACAGTGACTGAGGATAAGTCGTTTGCTCTTGGGCAAAATATATACACCGACATTTCAATTTGTTAATCTCATTGGCGCATGGCTGTTGTTTCGTTGGATTGAAAAAAATGTTAATGAGTTGACTCATAACACGCTTCAGCTGGGTCCTACCCCTTCCCTCTACAGAGACCCTGTGCATTTATTATGGATTTTTCTTGTCACTATAAGTTAGTCAAAAGCAGGCCACATGTTTCCAGATCCTTTGCTTCCCTGGTTTTCACAAAATACTGATTATTCCTCCCAGTTTTCTAGTTAGATTAAGTGTGGACATTAAAGAAATATTGTTCTTGTGGAAGTTTGAGTTTACTGATTTGAAGGGAACCAAACCAAACCAGATGCCCCACAAAACAATTCGCCGGCCCATGATTTAAGGAGGATGCCCAGGTCCAAGACTAAAAAGAAAGTTTGCCTAACATGGACTTTTGTTGGGTCACTATACGTCATGATTTGAACAGATCTATGAATTCTTTTGACATGCATGTGGGTGTACTATAAGGTAGTTGCGTATAGAACAGGGTCTAATGATAAGTCATCACAATCTTTTTTAAGTGGATAATCATACTTGTATTTGAGGCATGTTACATGTATTTTTTTTTGTGGATAACCATACTTGTATTTGAGGCATGTTACATGTATTTATTTAGTGGATCATATTTGTATTTAGGCATGTTACATGTATTTGATGATGTATGTTGGTCTTATGTTTAAATGTATAGAGAAAAATTAAGACAATTGAGTACGTAAATTATCACATGAGTATGATGTAATGAGTCTAAGGTATTCAAAGCTACTACTTATGAATTCGGAAAAAGTTTAAAGGCTTGAAGAGATTGAGAATGTGGGACATAAAATTTGTAAAGAAGTTTAAAGACTTAAAGCAATGTATAATATAATTAATTGTGAAAAAATCAATTAACTCTAATAAATAAGACAACATAATTTAAAAGTACTAGAGAGTGGAAAACATAATTTGTTAAATTTGTGAGGAAGTTTAAAAGTTTTTTAAGTGACATAGAATGTAGTTTAAAAGTTTTTTGATTGGTATAGAATGTAGTTTAAAAAGTTTTTAAGTGATAAAGAAAGTGGTACATGAAATTATTTGTGTTTAAATATCAACCATTCCTAATTTTTTACTCTCTTAAAAATAGGATGACTATTTACAACTTTATGTGAGAGAGATTGGTAAGTTGTAACCCCCAAGAAATAGAAAGTTCCAAATGTACGTTGTGGCAAGAAGTTTTATCATTTTTAAGCTTTTTCAAATGAAACCAACAAATGTTTAAATAAACTTATGAAACTCAAAGAACAAAAAGCAAGCCCTTACTAGGTATTTCTTCTTTATGTGTATATCACTATAAATCAAATTAAAGACTTTCATTTTATAGAGTAAAGTGTCCTAATTGCAACTAATCAACATACACAATAGCTAGAACTAAAGATGCAATAAAGAAACACAACAAAAAACTAGACTAAGAAATTAAACTTTGCGAGGGTCAAAACATGAACTTGTGCATCTAGGAGAAAGAAACAATGTAAAATAGAATTGCTTAGAATGATGCCAAAAAGATTCTCAAAAAAATTGAAGGCTTTAAGAAGCGTCACTTAATAAAGGAGTGAGTTTGGTCACATTAAGGGGATGTGTCCTTAAGAAGCATAAGTGATTTAATGTTAAAATGTCCCCAAACTAGAAATGATGGATCTTCAAGTCTACTAGATTTTTTGAAATGATAGTCGCTTGCCCCTAAACTATACAAAAAAGATACAATACAAACAAAGTAGTCCAAATGTACAAAAGGCACTAGAAAAGTAAACCCTAAATAAAGAATTTGAGTTATCTAAAGTTGAGAAAAATAAGCAAAAGATTAATTAAGCGAGAAATGACAAGTAGTTGTTTTAAGGAAATTTTGATGATGTCAAAAGAAAATCTCCAACAAAGAAGTGCATTAAGTAGTGGGGTTGTCCTCTAGGAGCACAATCAATTTTGACATAGAATAGCCTAAAATTTTGTGGGAAGCTCTATTACAAAATGCATTGAACTTTTGTTAAGTGGCACTTTTCTTAAATCTACACCAAACAACTATAAAACATGAAACCATACAAAAAGAAAGTGTTGAGGGGGGGCCTACCTCAATTAGCCCCCATATGGGTTATTCCAACTAAATATGACATGAAAAATATGTAAGGTAATGTATGTAGACCTATGATTTGGAAACAGTGGCTATAATAAATAATAGTCCAAAAAGACAAAACCTTAAGATATGAAGGCTAACCCTAGAAAGTGTGTAATAAGTGACAATGGCTAAGAGATGGGTAGGGGTGATTAAATGGACATGAAAAGGGATTTAGAGGAAAAAGGGAGATAAAGAGGGATGGTGGAAAATGGACAAAAATAGATGGACAACATATAGGGACAACTAGAAGGAAACATACCACAAGAGAGTGAAGTCCAAAGAAAAAGAAAGATACAAAGGCATGAGAGAACTCCAATAACACAAGCTTTGGAAAATCTCCTCCAAAGACACCTACAAGAGGGCCCTTGTATAATGAAATGGTTTCCTCGAGAAGTCTAAGCAATTGTGGAAATATTGATTGCAAGGATGTCTAAATGAGAGGATAAGGAGTTTGTTTGTAGGCTTTTTAAAGGAATTGGGGTAGGTAAATATAATAAATGTGGTAGGGAGGACATCAATTAGATACCCATAAAGTTTGATGGTAAATTTTCATAAAACTCACCCCTCTAGTAAAGGGGCACAAGCAATGGTGTGGTTATCCTCTAGGGAGTGTGGATATTTTTTAATGCTAGGAAGCTCAAATCTCTAGGTATGATAAATGAGGCTAAGATAAGGTGGTGGGAGTGATTTCACATCAATTGGATCATTAGGGAGCAATGTATGAGGGAAACAAGGTAAAAAGAAGGATCCAAAATAGTAAGATAAGACAAAATTAAATGTTAGGTGGACAAGATAAACATCACATGGATAAAAAAATAGCAAAGCTTACACAAGGGTCTCAAACATGTACAAAAGGGGAAAATAAGGCACATACAGTTAAAAAGGGATGTATAAAGCTAGATAAAGTGTGAACATAAGCTAAATAGGGGGTAAAATACATACTAAAGGGCACACTTAAAATGAGTACAAAACATATATACATTTTTTTTGTTATTGCATAAATTTGTGAAAATATATATTATATTAAAAATCAGTTGGGCATCCTTCAAGTGCAATAAATTAACTTTATCTGGGAGTGGGAACAATACCTTTTCAAAAAAACTCTTTAATGATGAAAGGGTAAAAAGTGTATAGGTCTTGCACTTTATTTTTAACTCACTTCAACCAAATTTCCCTAAATGCAATTATTGGTGTGTAAGTAACATGTTTTTACATGAAAGATAGAAAATTGACCTAAATCTACCTTCACACATTCTAAGGGTTTGAACCTAATTTGCATGTTACCCATTTTATATATTGCATGTAGATCTAAACCTAGATTAAATATGTACCTATAGAAGTGAACTTAGGTCAAACCAATAGTTCTAGATATGAACCTAGTTAAATTTTATAATGTGTATTTGACCCATAGATCTTGAAATTCAAATATAATCCTAAGCCCGAGTTGACCTCTTTCCTACTAGTTGCTATTTCTCAATTTAAGTGTAAAAACATTCAATTTCTACACTAGCATGTTGTATAAAAGAATAAACCCAGTTTATTCTAAGCATCATAGCATCATTAGCTTGAATTATCATCTACATGCTAAGGAATGATTAAGAATATAACACAATTGCTTAGTGCACGTCTTGTTCTTATCTAAATTGTTGTTTTAGTTCAAGGGGTTTGGCTAAAGTAAATTTTCTTATAAAATGAATATGAATGGTATCTATAGAGACCACCAATTTTAGATACATATGGTTAATATTTTTTAAGAGATCAAGTGAACATTGTTCAAATTGATAATAAAAAGGTCAAATATATAAATTAGGGATTGAGTATGCATTCATGTAGAGATCATTTCTACAATGTAGCATTGAACCAAATAAAGGAGCAAGACATCTAATAATATATTACATTTTTATATTTGCATTATTGATAATTAAGCCCAATCCATAACAAAAAGTCTATAAGCTACACACAAAGCTAATTTCACATAACCTCTTTATCATTTATGAAAAGTGTGCTTGTGTTAATTTATATATTGGTTGAGCCTTATTATGAGATTACTAGCTTATCATTATTGATTTATTGATTTACCTTAGCATTTATTCAAAATATCCTTTTTATTTCTTTTGTGAAACCATCTAATCTTACACCCCATTAAGGCTTGGTTAGTAGGGTTTATTTTCTTATTTTATGTTTATACATTTTTTTTTTTAATTATCTAATTTTGAACTCAAATATGAACCATGTTTGATCGTTAATACCTTTTAAATTTTGTGCCAGTGTGTAAGTCATGGCCGCATCCTCCTCTTCTCTTAACTTTAATAATTATTCTAGATTAGGTTGATCCCACAATAGTGTGTCCCACTTATGGGACATCTTGATTTTTTATTGAATCCCATATTTTTGAGAAAAAATAATGGTTTAAGCCTCAAGATTACCATCTAAATGGACTTGATTGAAAGCTATTAAACAAACCCTTTTGGATAGAATCCCCCTAGGCTTAAATCAAACCATTAATGAAGTCTCCTCCACACCTATCAAAATGTTGATAAAAAATAATTGTGCTTCACCTTTCAAGGGATCAAATGAAGTCATTAAGAAATATCATTTTTTAAATATGTAGCCCTTAGTATTAGATTTTTAAAAATTATAGTATATATTATATTTTCTTTAATATAATATTTTTTAAATATAATGAATGTAGATCCATTACAAAAAATAATGACTTGTAATAAAGACACTAGGAAAAAATAACATACATTATTAAAAAAATTTTAAAAATTACACTACAGTCCTCATAGATGTCTTTGTTTCAATGAAAAATTAAAAAAAAAGTTTTCACAAATATGCTAAGAGAAATATGTTATAAAATAACATAGGTCTAAAAAATTTGTTAGTACTAATTCAAAAGTTAATAATAAATAAAATATTTAATAAATTTACTAAAAAAATATCCATGCACTTGATATTGAAGCTAATGATCTAATAAAAATCTAAAAATCTAGATATTTAGATGGCGTTGTGCGTAGTCTGGGTGCGAGCTAGGGCCCGCGTGCCCTAGCTCTTCCGTGCCTCTTTCTTTCTGCTTGCGGCTGCTTGTCGTCTCTCTGCTGCATTCTCGGGGGGGTTTTTTCCTGTGCTCAGGGGGGGCGTGGGTTGGCTTGGGGGTCGAACCCTTGTCTGTTTGTAGGAGGTCGTTTTGTTTTCTGTGTTTTGCTGCGCCTAACATCTTTGGCGGGTGGTGTCTTAAGATCTGAGACTGGGGGTCTCTTATTCCGCCTCTCTTTGTTGGTGTGGGTGTGTTACCTAGTCCATGGAGAATCGAGGTTTTGTTTTATCTCAAATTTCCTCTGGGGATTTGGAGATTGTAGAGTCGTCTTCTTCACTGCATGCCAATGGTGAAGATCATATGGGTAAACCCTTATATAGAGATGGGGTCTCTTCCTCAAAAGGGACATTTCGAATTAAAAAAGTAAACGGATGCTTGGAAAGATCTGAATATCGACCTATTTTGGTTATTCAACCTGAGCAAGTTTCAGAAGATGTTGAGTATTGGGGTAATCATGCCCTTATTTGCAAATTTTTGGGCCTTCGTCTTTCTCTACCGGTGTTGTACTCCTGGGCTCGTCGGGTTTGGAATCCTGAAGGTGATATGGAGATTATTTTGGCAGCTAATAGTTATTTTTTGGTCATCTTTTCTTGCATGTCGGATAGGAATAGGGCTTTTGAAGGAGGCCCTTATTTCTTTAACCAGGTGGGGCTTTTCATCAAGCCTTGGCACATGGGTTTCAACTCTGCTGAAGAGATCCCCTCGCGAGTACCTGTGTGGGTTCGTTTGCTGAGGCTTCCTTTGGAATTTTGGAGGGAAGATATTCTTCATTCAATTTCAGTGCTTCTTGGAAAACCTGTGGGATCGGCTACACAAACTCAAGATCATAAGGTAATTTCTTTTGCTCGTATTTGTGTAGAAGTTGATTTAAATAATCCGTTACCAGACTCTATGGAATCCACTTGGGATCTTCTTCTTGGATCCAACAGCTAGATTATGAGACCCTCCCTTTTAGATGCCGAATTTGTCATGAATATGGTCACTTACACCGCAAATGTCCCAGATTTAAACCCTTCCCCTTGGCTGCCTCTGGACCTTCTAAGGGGGACAAGGGGAAGGATCTTGTGCCTAATGAACCTGCAGATAACGAGGGCTTTACTCAGGTTAAGTCCCGTAACAAAGGCAAGGGTAAGAAGAGAACTTGGTTGGATAGTCATAATGATGGCACTTTTAATAGATTTGATGTTCTAGAAGATTTGGCCCAGGAGGAAGGTATTCCAGTTGAGCTCTCTTCTGGGGCTAAGGGTATGCATGAAGGTCAGGATGAGGATGCAAAGAAGGAGGATCAGAGTGTATCTCCAGGGGACCTTCTGGTTGATCAGATTGCTCAGGATCTACCTCCTCAGGTTCAGGATATCAGGGTTCTCTAGGGGCCACAGGCTCCGAAGGGAGCTGTTGTGATGGTTCTTGACCCCCCTACTCCTAAGGGGGCCTCAGACTCTGTGAAGGGTAACAAAGCTCCTCCTGTTTTAGGCTTACACCAGAAGTCCTTTAAAAAGGGGCCTCTTGATAAACCGTTAAGGGGTGGCAGGAAGACTGATCAAGAGAAGGTCAAGATTATTAGGGATACTTTGGTTGAGTCTGGGTCTGTGAAACCCATTGATTCCCACTTCTCCCTCCCCCATAAATGATTTTTTTATCATGGAATGTTAGGGGGTTGAACAGCATCCCTAGATAAAAGGCTGTTCGCAGATTAATTGAATCTCAATCTCCCGATGTGGTTTTTATTCAGGAAACAAAGCTTACAGTGGATGGGTTGGCTAATTGTGCTTCGCACATCTGGCCCCAGGGAAATTGGCAGGGGGTGGGTGCTTTGAACAACTCGGGGGGGGTTGGCTTGCTTCTGGAATCCGAGGAAAGTGCTCCCGTTATGGTGGATTTCTAGTCGATCTTCTATCTCCCTGGTAGCCTCTTGTTTTGTGACTGGAGAAAGGTGCCTCTTATCTAATATTTATGCTCCTACTAATCTTTCTGGTAAGTCAAATCTTTGGGCTCACATCAGTTTCATTTAGGCCTTAGACCCGTTTCTCCCATGGATTATGGCTGGTGATTTTAATGCTGTTACTGGCTTGGATGAGAAAAGAGGAGGGTTAGCCAAATTGGACCCCTCTGCAGATCTTCTCAGGGATATGATTGGTTCCTTGAATCTCATTGATGTGAAGCCTTCCAATGGCGTCTTCACATGGAATAATAGGAGGTGTGGTGCTGAGGCTATCTCGGAAAGACTCGATAGATTTTTGGTTCCCTGCTATTGGATGAACAGTAGGTTGATCACTAGTTCAGAAATTCTTGATTGGAGAGGCTCCGACCATTGGCCTATCAAGCTCTCTGTCACCACGTATGGAGTCACCAAAAACCCTTCTTTCAAATTTCAGTTAATGTGGTTAAGAGATCAGTCTTTGCATGATCTTATGTTGGATTGGTGGTATGAGGGGATGCCTGCACATGGGACGGCAATGTTTACCTTTTGTAAGAGGCTTCAACATGTGAAGTACAGGCTTAAGAGATGGAATAACCAATGTTTTGGGAACCTCCATGCCCAGAAGATGGCTGCTCAGTCTAAGTTGGATAACATCACTCGTATGATTCGCGACCAAGGGCTGACCTCCGATCTAAGTATAGCTGAGTCCTTGGCTCTTAAGGGTTTAGAAGAGTGGGAGCTTCGGGAGGAGATATTTTGGAAGCAAAAATCTCGTGTTGATTGGCTTCAAGAAGGGGATAGGAACACTGCATTCTTTCATAATTCGGTTAAGGCTCGGAGGCAGGGGAATTCTATCTCTTCTTTGGTTTCGCCTGAAGGGGCTCATCTCTCTTCTTGTGTTGATATGTCCAAGGTTGCGGTCAATTATTTTTCAAACCTTTTTTCTAGAGAGGATCTTGCAACTAGGAATGAGGAGAGGGCCATCTTGGATTGTATTCCCCACCTGGTCTCTGCTGAGATGAATGGGGCTCTCTTACATCCTATATTGTTACCTGAATTGGAGAAAGTGGTGTTTAACATGAAAAAAGGTAAGGCTCCCAGCCCAGATGGGTTTCCTATTGAGTTCTTCCAAGAGTTCTGGGAAATAATAAAGTTTGATCTCCTTGCGGTGGTTCAAGAATCTCACAAGAACAAAAAGATGCTCAAGGCCATGAATTCTACTTTCTTGGCTCTCATACCTAAGAAGGAGGGGGCTAATCAGCTGGCTCAATTTAGACCTATTGCGCTTTGTAATGTTGTTTACAAGATCATCACCAAATTGATTGCGAAGAGACTCAAACCACTCCTTGGTTCTCTGATTTCTCCTGAGCAGGGGGGTTTTGTTGAAGGAAGACAAATTTTGGATGGTGTTGTGATTGCTATGGAGGCTATTCATTCTATGGCTACCTCTAAGGAGAAGGCTATGCTTATGAAACTTGACATGGCTAAAGCTTATGATCGGGTGAGCTAGGAGTTCTTACAAAAAATTCTCTTGGCTTTTGGCTTCGATGTGGAGTGGGTGAATTGGGTTCTTAGCTGTGTGACCTCATCTTCCTTCTCGGTTCTCATTAATGGGGAGCCTTCAGATTTGTTTAGTGCTTCTCGAGGTCTTCGACAAGGGGATCCGTTATCTCCTTATTTATTCATTATCATGGCGGAGGGTCTGGGAAGATTCATTAAATCTCAGGTGAGGCAGGGTCTTATCCAAGGTTGGAGCTGGCTTAATTCTCTTCCCTCCTACTCTCATCTTCAGTTTGTGGATGATACTGCATTGATGGGTATGGCTCGAATTAGTGAGGCAGTGAACTTCAGGAGTGCCTTAGACATATATTTGAAGGCTTCAGGTCAGTGCATTAATGATGACAAATCATCCATTTATTTCTTTAATACCCCTCGGCTTATTCAAAGCAGGATTGCTAGGATCCTTAGATTTCAGATTGGTTCTCTTCCCTTGATGTACCTTGGGATCCCTTTGGCTTTGGGATCTCAACGTAGAGATTACTGGCAGGGAATTTTGGAAAAATTTCGGAGTAAGGTTAGTCATTGGACTTTCACATGGTTATCTTCTGCTGGGAGAGTGGTTCTCCTAAAGACTGTGGTGCAATCTCTCCCCATTTATAGGTGTTGTGTGCAGGTTCCCCCTTCCACCTTTGTGAGGGAGTTTGATGCTCTGTCTCGGCAATTCCTTTGGTCTGGCAACCTTCTCTCCTCGAAGTGGAGTTTAGTCAAGTGGGAGTGTGTCTGCAGGCCGAAGCATGCTGGAGGCCTTGGTCTTAGGTCTATGGCTCTTGTTGTCACGGCCTTGGCTGCCAAGCTATACTAGAGGTGGTGCAACAATCAGGATCATGACTAGGCCAGGATTCTTGCTCCCAAGTATCTTCCTGGTCTTGATAGCCTTGATGTGCCGCGGCTTGCTTTGATGGGTAAAGGGTCTTGTATTTGGGATACCCTTAAGAAGGGCACTCAGCTGATTAAGGAGGGTCTCTTCTGGATTTGTAACAGAGGCTCTGATGTGCTATTTTGGCAGGACTCTTGGGATGGCCACCCTCCCATTCTTTCTAGTTTCCCTCAGCTTTGGCCTCTGTGCCATATTTTTTCTGAGGCGGATTGGATTAAGGTGGAGCATTTTAAAACAGTCAAGCGAATTGGTCAGGCGATGGTGGCTTGTTGGAAGGACCCGCAGGAGTGGCCCATGGGTGGTTCAGACGAGGATCGTGTTGTTCTTATTAGAGTTTTGGAGGGCAGACTCTGCAGCTCCCTTAATGAGAGGGATGTTTTGGCTTGGAGTTCGAGTCCAAAAGGAAAATTTTCAGTTGCTCAAGGCTATGCTATGCTTGACAAGAACCTACATGGTCCCACTGAGGTGAACTGGTGGAAGAAGGTTTGGGATAACTTTTCTTGGCCCAAATGTAATTTTTTCTTATGGTTGGTTGCTCAGAAGAAGTGCCTCACTTGGGATAATCTATGCAAGCGCAGCTTTCAGGGACCGTCTATCTGCTTCCTTTGTTCGTACAGTGAGGAATGTACCTCTCACTTGTTCTTTCTTTGCCCTTTTTCTAAAGAGATATGGCATAGATGGTGGGAGGCTTGGCAGCATGGCTGTATTCATGCTACCTCCCTAATTGATTTTTGGGAATGTCTTGGCAGGTCTCCTGCTAAGACTTCTTTCTTGTAGGTGGCTTGGTCTGTTGGGCCTGTTTTGATTCTTTGGAACCTTTGGCTGGAAAGGAACCGTAGAGTTTTTTGTGGTTCCAAATTGGAAAGTTTTCAATTGTGGAAGAAGATAATTAGCAGGCTTCAGGAGACTATTTCTGCTAAGTGCGATATGACTAAAAATATTGATCAGGGTGATCTTGCTATTGTGCGGAATTTGAACCTGGGGGATAATAAAAGGGGAAACATTGCTGGGAGAAGACCCCGTCATGCTAGGCAACGGGTCTGTCGAGATGGGAGGTGGTCACCTCCCCCTGAGGGGATTCTTAAGATTAATATTGATGGTTCTTCCCGTGGAAACCCTGGTCATGCTGGGGTCGGGGGTATTGGTAGAGGTAATGATGGTGGTGCGGTTTTTTTCTTTTCTATTTACAAGGGTCAACACTCTAATAATCTAATGGAGGCCCTTGCTATTAAGATTGCTATTGAGCGTGGCTGCTCTTTAGGTTGGAGGAGGATCATTTGTGAGTCTGACTCTCAGATTGTGGTGGATATGCTAAACAACCAGAGGTTGGATGATGTTAGTTGGCAATTAGCCTCTGTTGTCAGACAAATTTTGAGTCTTTGCAATTCCTTGGTTTCTGTCTCCTTTTGTCACATCCCTAGAGAATGGAACAAAGTGGCTGATTGTCTGGCGAAGTGGGCCTCTGAGAATGTGGACGGCTGGGATATTAGTGGAAGGGAGGAGTTACCTTCTGATTATCATGAGATCTTAGAGAGGTTATTAGTGGAAGATAGGAATATGTAATGAGGTGATTGGTTTTTCTGGTGGTGGTCTTGGTTTGGTGGGCCTCTGGCCTTTGCTTTGTACTTTGGATTTGATTGAATAAAATTTTTACCCCTTCTTTTAAAAAAAAAAAAGCTAATGATCTAATTTCACTAAATCATGAATAAAGATTAATGAAAGTTATGCGTTATGAAATAATATCACTCAACACAAAATAGTAGAAAAAATAAAAAATAAAAAAGTGATAGAAATAATTCTTTGTAAAACATTTAGATTATAGCTTGAATCTAAATAGAAAATAATGCATCTCATTAGTTTACATCATCCTTAAATTCTTGACCATTTGTTCCATATAATTGACATAAAATTAAAAAATATTTTTAAAAAATGCTAATTTTAAGTGTCTCAATTAGGCAAAAAAGTGGGACACACTATTGCAAGATCACCCATTAGTCATGAATCAAACCTAGAATTGTATGGTCCTCAAAAATTGAATAATTCTACTCAATCTAATAGGAAGCAAACATCTGATCATGTTGCATATGTTAAGCAAACATTTGATCATGTTACACATATTGAGCAAATAGATAGGGAAGATATTATTTTAATTACACAAATGCTTTCATTTGATCTTGTGAATTCAGCTAGATTTGTTAATCCTTAAAACTTGGTTGTTGTTCTTCATAATTTTCTGATCAATAAGCTATATGAATTACATGTTCTTAAAGGAATAGGTGAAAGTATTAGTTCTTTGTGTAGACACGCAAAATTAGCATTATGCATTTGATCAAAATCACACCTATCCATTCATCAGGGTAAATTCATCAACTTAAATCAAATAAATCAAACTTGATCCTATCATCATCTCTTTGATTAAATAAATCAATCATTTATTTAATTAAATCTCAGAGCATTATTCATCTCCCTTTGATTTGATTTAAATCCCTAAATCAAGTCAAAGTGGTCAAATCTGCTTAATCATCATCCTAGCTAATTAATCCTGATTAAATCTAATGCTAATCTCATCCCACTTGCATTCTCTAGATTTGGCCACTTGCACATGAAATTGCATTTAATTGATTTATCAAAATCTTTATTTTCAACTTGGCATAAAGGGAGAATATTCTCCAAGTTTGAATCTCCCCAAGTGGACATGTACACCCAACAGAGCATTTATGAGGCCTTACATGCCTCTTACATGTCCCCTTCCAAAGTCAAACTCAGCATTTATTGGAAAATTTGAATTCAAATTCTCCCTCTCATGGGCACTCTTCCCAAATCTTGCACATGCATCAACCACTCACATGATGACAAGTGTCCTCCTATCATTGGTAGAATCTTTAGTCCCACATTGGTCCCTCTTCAACACTCAGCATTTGAAAATCTTTAAATACAAGCTTCATCTTTGAGCAAATCCTCCACAATTTTATGCAAGGTTACTCTCTTCATTTGAGATTTGATCTTGTTCATCATCACTCCACCATCTCTATCATTTACACAACTTGAGCTTTGATCAAGGGTTGGGAAAGGGTCACTAGCACATGTGACACCAATCCAATATGGGATAGATTGATTTCATGTTTCTCTTTGTAGGCTTTTATGCATCTTGTTATTAGATAGCATTTTAAAACATGTTAGATATCTCATATGGATGTTGAATGGTGCTTATTGCTTGGAAACTAATCATGTTTGTATATGTTAGTTACTAACCATTTGCAGATTTTGATGTCCACATTATGGCGCTAGAAGGAGGGCCCTTTTTTATCTTATATCATTTCTATGTCAGAACCGTTCCATTTAAAAGCTTGTGATGTTTTATGGTTTTTATCAGAAATCTACTAATAAAACATTCTTGTTGTAAGCCAAGTTTGTATTTGCTAATTTTTTCTGGCTCTTAGCATGAATAGCTGGGTGGATACGTTTGTCTTTCCATTTATAAACTAATAAATTTTTGTTTGACTGCGAGTGGCTTGTTTGGTATTCAATATTGACAACATATATCCAGCTATATCTGTTGTAGGAGGTATTTGCACTGTCAAATTTTTGTTGTGGTTTCTTTTCACCATTGTATGTGCTTATGGAACTAATACTGTTGGGATGAGCATCAACCAGATTTAAAGTTGGTAGTTTTCTATTGCTTTAGATGGCATGTTAGTCAAATAAGCACCATTTTTTTTAGGTATTATATCAAGCAGCAACAATCCTGCCAATAGCGTTTATTTAAAAGTTCTTGCGTGCCATGTCTAACAAGGAGTCTTCGTGGGATATAAAACGTCTTCTGGTATGATCTTTTCTTAAAAGAAATCAAATATAAATCACATTGCCAGCCTTTCAATCTCTCCATTACATCCACACGCACTGGGATTTTGCGACAATCATCACGCTCTGTTTGGTAAAGAACCTGCTTCCCTGCGGCATGGCACTTTGTTCTATCTGGCACAGTGGAGTCATCAAGCTCAACTTTTGCTAATTGCATTTGCCTCCTTGTGCTGGCCGCACGAACTCCGTTATCCTTCACATTTTATTGAGGGTCTATGAGGAGTTTTTAACAAGCCCATCATATAGAATGCGTACTCTCCATAATCTGCTCTCAAACTTTCTTTCTCGCATGCCATCATCTACCAGTTGCATTTGCTTAAAATTTTCAAAGGGTCTTTACACCGCCAGTTGCATTTGCTTAAAAGTCTCAAACAGTCACGTGCTTGGTCCAAGCACCCACGCGTTTTAATACATGTCGACCAGGGTAGATGTAACAACAACATTTACTTCTAAAGAACTCACACGAAGCCACTTTGGAATTTGATGGTGTCTCATCATCTCACCTGGCCAATCCAACTCCTCATCCATCTGGTCAAACAGCTCCACTTCCTCTTTGCTTCTAGCAATTAAACGATTTACTTCTTGCATTGAAGGAACATCATGGACAGTTTCCTGGTATCTCTCTTCATCATGGAAAAGAGTCTCTAGTGTCACGCGCCTCTCCTCTTGTGTCGTCCTTTGATCAAAACGCCCTGCATTTATGACTTCATCTGCCATGTCAATTTTGTATTGCTGAATGTTGTTACAAACAAGGCTTTCAACAAAGCCCATATATCGGTCTTTACCAGCAAGTTCATCCTCATCATCCACAGTGCCCCCCGTCCTGAGTTCGTCTTCTTTCTGGTAGCTTGTTATGGTTTCAACAACAGCTTCCATGTATATCACTTTAACTTCTATATCACGCTAACTCATAGTTAATGCTTTTTGACTGTCATTTACATCACTCGGCATAAATGTGGGCGTAATTACCTCTGTTTCTGTCTGCCACTAAAATTCAACATTTAAGAAAGGGACGGATTGTGTGCAGAGGTATCTTTGGTTAGTTGAAAAACAGCGGATAGTTACTATCTTTGTCTTTTAGAGAGGAGGATTATTTGAAAAGTTGTGGCTCCTATTCCCATGTGGGTGTTCAAAATCAAATCTGATTCGCTATCCAAAGTCATAAATAAAGGTGTTCTTTGGCCTTTAAATTATCATTCACCAAAAACCTCAACTTTACATGCCTTAGGTCCATACAAACAGATTTCAAAAGATATATGTTAGATATTTTGATTGAAATTTGAATTTGTTCATTATTTCGGGTGGAGAATGAAATAATCTGCTGTTAGGTGGTAGACATGAAGTTTTTTTTTTCTTTAGTGGAGACATAATTTAATCTTTGTTGCAGCCATCAATAAGGGTTATAAATGTTTTTAAGGTTATTAAAGATTTCTTTGATCACATAATGTTTTGTGCAGATATATTTTGATCATCTCAAGTACTAAATGTTGACTTTATCATTTCTTTGTTACTTACTAACATTGTTGAATCCAAATGTTCTTTTGGAAAAGTGTGTTTTTTTGAGTTTTTAAAAATAAGTAATAATAATTTTCAACTTATGGAATAGGTACCAAAAGCGAACAAAGGCAAGGTGAACAAGGTACAAACGAACAACAAAGGTGAAAAGGTACAAAGGAAAAGCGAAAGCAAAAAGTCAACAAGGAGGAGGCTAGCAAACGAAAACGAAAGGAGGAGGATTTTTTTTTATTTTCCTTTTTTTGAAAACACAATGTGTTTTTTAACACTTTAAGTGTTGATCAACACTACTTCACGAAGTTGTTTATCCTTTCGTTTTAGAACACTAATTTTCATTTGGGTCTAAAATGAACAATTTGATTTTCATTGCAAAAAGCTTAAAAGGAATCTTAGGACAAACTTACTAGATTTCGTTTTGGGCTAAAAATTGGACAAGCAATCTTCACAATTCATTTTGGTGCTTAAAACGAACTCACAATTGCTTTGAAGGCTATAAAACGAACAAGTGTTTGAATTGTGTGATGTCTTTTGAGTGCGTATCCTCTCCCCTTGCGCTTCGTGCGATCTAGGGTGCAAGAGAAACACTCAAAAGTACATTTTATTGCTTTGAAACACTTCGATTTGGGCTTAAAAATTGAACATCTTGTGCGAGTGTGAGTAGGGGCACTTTCGCGTACATTCTCTTTCTTTGTGCCATCAAAGATCGATCGAGTTAGGGATTGTGTTTTTGCTCGCTTTTGTTTATTTTAGAGGGCCTGCCTTGGGGAAAAAGTACTCACCCAAGGGACGACTCAACCGGTAACACTCTAAAGCCAAGAGTATTTCTAGCCGGGATATAAATGAGGGTTTTGGTTAAACGCCATAATCACGCGGTTGGCTCCGACAGGATGGATTCAAAGGGGACTCTTGCCATATGGGTCAATCTCCATGAACGGAAAGTCCTTACTAGAACCCATGTGCTAGAATTTTCCAAAATACTTAATCTATTTGTTGGTGCAAGAACGGTCGTTCTGAAGCCACCCCACACTCTTACGGTCTTCTAGTAGAGATGGAAAACATGCCATGGGAGTTTCATGGGTGTTGATGCTTGGCTGCCCCAATTGACGTTAATGAGCCGTGGAGGGGAGCCAGTGGGGTCAAGCATCTAACCATCCACTAGAGATAAGCGTAGCTGGACTTGTCCAAGTGGGAATCCAACAAATATTGTCTTACACATCCATAGGGCTTGTAATTGTTCTTCGTTTGAAAACACAGTGTGTATTCGAAAACATTTTGCAAACAAACATTCAACAAGATTCTCAAAATTTCAAACCCTCTTGAAGACAAATATCATTGACTCAATCCATATGTTACTGCTTTCCCTGCGGTTCACGTTGTAGAGGTTCCTAAGCATTGGATTATATCTCAATTTGTCTTCTTGAGTAAACAATAGGAAAACCCTTGCCTTAAGTTCATTGAATTTCCACATAAAATATCTTGTGGGGTTTAAAGAAATTAAGACATTGGACATCTTAGTTTGAAACTTTAAACAAAGAGAGTGTTTTTTGTAAAATAAATCCATTAAGCAAAGATAACAAATTGGACCCCACACATGCGCTTGATATCTTTTGGTCATATTGGTCTTTTGATTGCTCTTAGAGAAAAGTGTGTTCTTCAATACCTTGGCCTAGTAAACAAAGTCTCTCTAAGTCTCTTAGGATCATCAAAACTTTCATCTATCTTCCAAACATTCATCAATCCATCTCACCAAAACAACTTTACATCTTTGCAAACATCATTCTAGACTTAGGCACATCATCAAAATCAAAATCACCTTGTTTAGTTAGGGGGCATGGGAATGTATCCTTTCTCATACCTCTAGTTAAATTAGCAAACCTTTGAACAAGTTCATCCTAAAGATCACATCCAACATCTTAGGGTTTACAAGTTCATCATCCAAAATCAAACCAATCCAATCAAACCCTAAGTCTAGCATTGATTCAAAGTTCCTAAACGTTCATCACTCTCATCATTCACCCCATTCATTCTTCATATCATCATTGATCCTAGAGCACCTTAGAGGTCAACAAGGTCAAAACACAAGAAGAACATGGAATATAAACTAGATTCATACATCATGAGTGGTCCAAACCAACCAAACTATCCAAGCCTCACGAAATCATGGGATTATGGAAACTCACATCCATACATAGGATCACTATCTCCTACGAATATCAATAGCACAACGAATGTGAGTATGCCCAATCTGAATTTTGGAACACATCTCCCCATGATAGATTTAAATCAAAGTCCAAACTTACAAGTCTATCCTCCAAACAATCAATACATGAGTCTTCAAACGAGCAACATCATCCCACCAAATCCCTACAAACCAAATGTGGATGTACCAAGTGCAAGTTTTTTGAAACATGAATCCTAACTCAAAAAACTTTGGAAAAATGATTCCCAATACCAACAATGTTCATCCTATCATGCCAAATCTGAACATCATCCCAAATCAGAACATTATCCAAAGTCAATTTTCCCATAATCCCATTCAAAAACCACAAGTAGGCATCCCAAATCCGCTTAAACAAAAGCCAAATCAACTATCTCAAGTGAGTCAAGATCAAAATCAAGAACAAATTTGGCGAGATCAAATTGCGGAACTTTCCAAAATATTTGAGGCATTGCGCCAAGGGAAATCTCCACCACCATTACCTACATCATCCCTTGGTTTAGGGATTCCCCCTTTACCTAACACCAATCACGCCATCCAAATCAATCCACCTAACATCAATCAAACCATCACGACAAATCCTTTGAATATACCATCGACATCGCACCAACAGATGGTATCCAATCAAGCAACAATGATGATCCCAACCAATCAAAATATGGTCTCCCAAGGGCCTATCACTCCGTTCATCCCAATCATCCCTAACACTTCAATCATTCCAAACACCACTATCACACCCATCATATCTCAACCCCTCACTACCATGATCGCTCCGAGCGTATCTCAAACACTTGTCACTACATCCAACATGATTCTAAATACACCACCACCACCCCCACCACCAACTTCCACCACATCAAACCAATATAACGCGACATTACAAGCTGCTTTTCAAAAGGGATTCCAACAATATCTAGCCATGCAACAAGCAACACAAGCTCAACAAGTGAAAAAATCCTCTCAAGTTGCCCAAGCCTCTCAAGCTACCCAACCAACACGAGCACAAACACAAAAGATGACAACTATTGAAAACAAGGATCAAGATCAATCCATCACTGAGCACACGTTTACTTCATCCAATGATCAAATAAACATAGGTCAAGAGTCACTTTTCAATCGTGATCAAAATCCACCAATGATACCTAACAATGAGCCAATTCAAGAAATATCAACATCACTTGACTCTATGGTCGAAGACATTCACAATCTCTCCATCACAATTATTCAAAATAAAGATCAATACCTATCCATCAATGATCACATTGAGGATGTATCTACACAGTTTGATGATCAACTCACCATACATCAAGAGCCACTTTTTAGTGATCTCTTTCAAGGAGTGTTAGGGTTATTTGATCCTATTGACATAATGCACAATCCATCGACCTATGATCATGTTGAAAATGTCTCTACATCACCTTATGAGGTAGAGGACATATCTCAAGAATTTATTCCAAAGCATGATCAAAATCTTTCACCAAGGTCTAGCAATGGTCCCTTCCAAAACATGTTGATCCCCTTTGACCGCATGGTTACAGATACTGAAAGAACCCTAAACTTGACACTTGAGGATATTGAGCCACTTACCATGTCTAATGAAGATATCCAAGCACCATTTGTAAGCGATCCATCCTTTGAAACCGACCCATGTCAAGAGCTTGATCCAAAGCATATCGAAAGCAATCCCAAAATAAATCAAGATAAAAAAATTGTATCTCCAAGATACTACAATGATCTAATGGATATTCTCCTATCCATACAAGATGATCACATCCACATAACACTTACTCCTCCATCTACCCATGAGATGCTTTCTATGGATGGACACGTAGATGATCTTCAGCTAGAACAAGATTGTGTTACACAAAAAGAGCAAATTTTTAACTCCTACAATCAAACGGAGTTGTCAAAATCAAGATCGAATATGTCCCAAACTCAGATTGAGGACATCATGAATAAAGATATTCATCATTATTTTCCCAAGGAAACAAGTCAGATAGAACATCCAGAGTTAGCAGAGCAGCAAATTGAAACAACATCACCTACGGTGGTCATTTATCAGAGAGTGCATTCTAAACAAGAGATCTCAGAACATGCATAATCAAAGCATGAAGGTACTACTTCCACCATACTGGGGGCAACTTCGTCTCAAGCAAACATCAACATAGGGAGCACGAAGAATCTTTATGGTGAAACCATTGCCAATACTACAACTAGCCACGCCATGAATCTTCATCGACCCATCACCCCATCCACGAATTGGGACCAACGTCAAAAGAAAGAATTGAATCAAAGAACGAAGAACGCTATCAAAGCAAAAGAAGCAAAGCATAATGGACAAATCAAATACATATGGATACCAAAGAATACAAAGAAAGATCATCCCTATCACACTCCATCAGTCAAAGAAACTATGGGGCAAAATCAAAAAGGGAAAAGTATCCATCAAATAGGTCCACAAAAGCAAAAGCAGGCTTTTCAAGCAACGTACAAGGTATATCAAGCAATTGGTCCTAATTCCATGCACACTTCCATATCCACCCATCATTGCTCATCTTCCCAAGTTTGGAGAGTCAAAGGTTCCAAACAATCAACTGATCCATCTTTTATCCCTAAACACACTCCATCCATGCCTCCACACATAATATCCAATTCTTACATTGACCGTGTATTGGCAACGACCCTTCATCATAAGGATTCTGAAGGCACTTTATCGCGATGTGCGCACAAAGACAAAGTCAACTCTGGTATCAACAAAGTAGATCAAGAATCCCAAAAGTTGCATTCAAGTGCACATATCTTAGCAAAGCAGCTTCTTCAACCAGGATATCGATGGCACATCATGACAGGGGCATCTACGTCAACACCACCAGGTGGTTCAGCATAAATATTTCAGAAAAATTACAAAAAAAATCAAAAAATATAAAAAATCAGAAAAAATCAGAAAAAGGATTGAAAACAGTAAAGAGAAAAATCGTCCTCTAGTGAAAACCACTATGGTGGCGCTTTGGGCAAGACCATGACGAAAACCTGGCAAACAGGCGTCATGTGTACAATCGAGCATCTACGTGCGCCAGTTCAGATGAAAGCATCTCATCCCATCCATAATAAATTGAGCATTCCATCCATCTTATCCATAATAAATCCATCCATCCATAAGCCATTTATCCAATCCATCTTTATCCATCTACGTCCATCATGCAAGTTATCTTGATCTTGATAAAAATTTTGGGGCACACCTTACGCTTGCTTACGATAAACATCTTGGCATGGGTCATTTTCATTGATCCTATGCTATCCAACATTATCCAAGCCATGAAAGCATTATCCAAATGAGCATTCGTTATCCAAATACCTTATATTATCGCAAGATAATCCTTGGCATCCTTTGCATGCTTATCATATCCATCCATCCATTCACCTATCTGAGAATCTACCCATCACACTCCATACATTGCTAGACATTGGGGGCAGATATATACATCTTGCTTCAAGAATAAATCTTGGTCTATATCCTCCAGCTTATGTGGCGATCCGAACATTGGAAAACATGAAATCAAATTGTTCAAAGCATTTGTGAGCCATAATCTGAATCATTATCCCATGGCATATTTTGACGAGAACATGTTCCTTATCAAGCTTCATCTTTCATCGAACATCAATCGATATCAATCGCACCTAAGCTGCACGTCAAACATCACATCAAATCATTCAAACAACTTTTGTTCCAAACCAAGCTTCAACAATCCTGATCAAATCGAATCCAATCAATCCGTCATCATCTTGGGATATCTTTCTCAATCCTTGTGTTGCTTAACACTATCCTTGCATTGTTGTGCATCCTCAACAATGTTATCATCATCAATCTTGATCAATCAATCCTTGCATTGTTGTGCATCCTCAACAATGTTATCATCATCAATCCTGATCGATCAAATCCTTGCATTGTTGTGTATCCTCAACAATGTTATCACCATCATCAATCCACCAATCAGATCAATCAACCTTAGCTTGTTTCATGAAAATCCTCAAACAAAGAACTGATATCATTACACATCCATATCCAAATCATCAAAATCATGCGAAAATCCAAAAACATTAGAAAATAAAAAAAAATCCAAAAACATCAAAAACATCAAAAAATCCAAAAACAAGTCAAAAATCAGAAAAATATCAAAAACATGAAATCTGAACTACGTTGTCTCTGAGCTTAAACGTAGGCAAGGCTAAATCTTTGATCAGCCCCGAGACATCAAAATCCAAAAACATTTGAAAAGCATCAAAATCCAAAAACATTCGAAAAAACATCAAAATCCAAAAACATAAGAAAATCGAAAAATCAAAAACATCGCAAAATCCAAAAAATACCAAAAACAGCCTCAAAACATTCCAAAACATCAAAAACATCCAAATATTTGAAAAAATCCATCCGCTTCTCATCTCGCTTGCACCCGCAATAATCAATCATCCATAATAACTGATCGTCACCTTCATCCTTTGGCAACGCAAACAGAAACAATCATAGCAAGCAACAAAATCAAGCTTCAATCGTAAAATCAAAATCGAAACAACGAACCATTGAACACAAAATCAAACTCTTGATCAGTCGCAAACATGTCAGTCAACCTTATATCAACAACCTATCAATCAACTTATCAAACCATCATCATCCTATACAATGCATGTCCTAGGATATATCGTTCCGACAATGGGCATCATTTATGGATATCACCCTGGATTCCTTATCCTATCAAAACACATCCCTTTGGCTAGAGGTATGAAGAACATTGGCTTGTTTGTGTAATTGATCTTTTCTTTTGATTTATCTTATTAAGCCATTCCAAGGACCTCTCGATGATATCCAAAACAAAGGATTTAGAGAGATAGGAATGGGGCAACGCATCATTATTCTTTGTCCGCGGCTTGTTGGACGCTCTTAAAAATAACTTGGCTTACTTACTTGCTAGTTAGTACTCTAGCAAGGTTTCTGATGTCAAGTGTGAACAAGAATACCTATCCGCTTTGTTGAGTCAAAGTCCATCACACTAGGTACAACGCCATCCCGGTCCTCTTATACCTTGATGCATCGTGGCTTAGGCGCGTATATCAAACATAAAGTAAGGACCCTTTGAAAATCCTAACTTTGATAAGCAAATCATCATCATTTATCATCATCATCATTTATCATCATCATCATCTATCATCATCATCTCTAATAAAGTCTCACCAATCATGGACTTGTTGATCCTCTTGTCATCATCTCATTCGTATAACATCATCATCACCAATACATCCATCATGCATCCATCATGCATCCATCTTACATCCATAAATCATCGGTAATATTCATGCATATCATAATCATAATATAGATCTGTTAGTCTAAGCATCTCATAAATCATCCATTGCATAATCACAACATATCACATCATCAATCTCATCCATCTCATATCATATCATCATTTAAGTTGTTTAGGATAATATAGATTTGTTATTCTAAGCATCTTAAAATCATCTCATTTGCATCATCATCCATAACATCCATTTTGAACCTCTTTATCAGATCGACCCTCAAATCGACTTTTCGCCGATCTCGAGGGGCAATGTACCAGTGTACTTCTTTCCAATGGGGCATCCGAAAAAATCATGAAATTTTTAAATTTTGATTATGAAAGTTTATTCTTTGAACCAATGCAACAAGTACATTGCTTCAAAGAGGGGCAAAATGTAGACACGCAAAATTAGCATTATGCATTTGATCAAAATCACACCCATCCATTCATCAGGGTAAATTCATCAACTTAAATCAAATAAATCAAACTTGATCCTATCATCATCTCTTTGATTAAATAAATCAATCATTTATTTAATTAAATCTCAGAGCATTATTCATCTCCCTTTGATTTGATTTAAATCCCTAAATCAAGTCAAAGTGGTCAAATCTGCTTAATCATCATCCTAGCTAATTAATCCTGATTAAATCTAATGCTAATCTCATCCCACTTGCATTCTCTAGATTTGGCCACTTGCACATGAAATTGCATTTAATTGATTTATCAAAATCTTTATTTTCAACTTGGCATAAAGGAAGAATATTCTCCAAGTTTGAATCTCCCCCCAAGTGGACATGTACACCCAACAGAGCATTTATGAGGCCTTACATGCCTCTTACATGTCCCCTTCCAAAGTCAAACTCAACATTTATTGGAAAATTTGAATTCAAATTCTCCCTCTCATGGGCACTCTTCCCAAATCTTGCACAACCATCACCACTCACATGATGACAAGTGTCCTCCTATCATTGGCAGAATCTTTAGTCCCACATTGGTCCCTCTTCAACACTCAGCATTTGAAAATCTTTAAATACAAGCTTCATCTTTGAGCAAATCCTCCACAATTTTATGCAAGGTTACTCTCTTCATTTGAGATTTGATCTTGTTCATCATCACTCCACCATCTCTATCATTTACACAACTTGAGCTTTGATCAAGGGTTGGGAAAGGGTCACTAGCACATGTGACACCAATCCAATATGGGATAGATTGATTTCATGTTTCTCTTTGTAGGCTTTTATGCATCTTGTTATTAGATAGCATTTTAAAACATGTTAGATATCTCATATGGATGTTGAATGGTGCTTATTGCTTGGAAACTAATCATGTTTGTATATGTTAGTTACTAACCATTTGTAGATTTTGATGTCCACACTTTGAATAGTGTGTCTTCTCCACCTTCCCATCTAATCCTTCTCTTATTTTGTGCCTCCTCCATAGTTTTCTCATATTTATGGTACACCTCTCTCCATGCCTTATTAGGTTGAGCCCTTTCTTATCCCTAATTCACATATTTTTCCTACTAGGTACGTCTTTCCCATTTCACTTACTTGTTCACGTGCTCTCCCATTAGCATTACACCTATTTCCCATTATATCTCATCCTTCTAGTTGTCATTACCTCTTATCTCACTAGTGTTATGACTATTTCACATCTCTCTAGTATTGTTATCTCTCATGTTCCTCCTACTAGTGTCATGCATACTATTCATGTTGATGTTGCCCCATTCTCTTCTATTATATCACAACCCATTTATACCCCATCTATAGTTTCTCACATTCTTTCCCCTAGTGTTCCCCATTCTACATTTGGCACACTTGTTTAAATAATTTATACAATGGAGAATAAATTTTATGCCTTACCTCATGGAAACAAAAAGGATGTATTTATTGAGATTTAGCATGATCCACTTACATTTGAGATTTTGACATATTATCATTTTTCTTGTTAGACATATGGCATCTTAATTTGAAATGTATAATGGTAAAGGTGTTCTAATGACATTTGTATGGTCCTTTAATGTTTCATGTAAAGAAACTCTTTGTAGGATAAAACTCAACCACCAAACAAATACCAAGCCTGTATTAATCTTAAGATCAAGATTGCATTCAAATACAATCTACTCAGCCTTGTGTAGTCTAACATTGTCCCAACTTATTAGTAGTGCTTCACCTACATAACACTAACACCTATCTCATACACTTAATGTATAGACCAAAGAAAATATGGAAGCATCAAGTCTATAAATTAGTGGCCACCAAAAATATGGTCCACAAGCAAAAGCCCATGCCCCACTGTGCATTGAAACATGTACCAAAGGTTAAAAAACCAATTAATGATAAGATGCACCACTCTTCGTGACATAAATTTTGATGTTGACCTTTTATCATGACCTAATTATTCAATGACATCAAAATAATATATCCCAAATCCACCTCTTATCCTTTCTATTTTCTTAGGTGTTACACCACAAAATGGTGGAGCTTATTTTTCACTTTTTTCTTTGAGAGTTTTAATGATCTCTAATTTGATCTTTGATCATTTAATGCATTGGTTAGTGAGGTCTTCAAATTTTATAAGAATATTGAGATCATAGCTCCAAATCAAAAGTTAAGCCAGTCGAAATAGGGTGTCAAGTGAGTATCACACTAATCCTAACACAAGAGGCATGCAATGTGCGAGAAAATAAGTAATAAATATTTTTGACATATCATGGAACCAACTTTCTCAATTCTATATAGAATTTTGTAATGGTGCATCAAGGGTGGAGGTAGGGCTAGTAGTGGTAGCAATAGAATGAGTAACCATAAAGGAAGTATAAAGGGGATGACAAACAAGAAATAATGGCATATCAATCCTAGTGCGAAAAGTGAAGATAATGAAACTAGTTGGGTGAGAGATAAGTGGGATGGTAGGGGAAAAGAGGTAGCAATGACACTATAAGAAGAACTGTGAGAATTTGGCATCACACTAGAAGTGGTAACAAGGTATAATAGTGAGTTACACTTTTGGGCCATATTGATTTTTTCAAAAACTTTTTTTTTTTTGAAAAATCCATGATTTAAGCATAGGAGTTTGATCTAAGAGGGTTGCAGTGAATCCCATTCAATTAAAACCCATCATATAGAACCACCCCAAGCTTAAATCAAATTGTTGGTGGAGTTTCCTTTATGCCTATTGGAATGTTGACCAAAAACTAGTTTTTCTTCACCTTTTGGGAGATCAAATGGAGTCATCTAAAGACACCATTATGTAACTATATGGCCCTTGGTGTTAGTTTTCTAAAAAATATACTATATACTATACTTATATTATATATATTTTTAATTTTATAATGAATGTAGGTCAATTACAAAAAATAATGACCTTTATTCAAGACAGGAAAATAACAAACTTTATTAGAAGAATCTCAAAAAATCATTTTACTTTACATGGATGTCCTTGTTTCAATGTAAAATAACTTTGATATATATGCCAAGAGAAATATGGAAATATAGGTCTATTTTTTTGTTAGTGCCAATCTAAAAAGTAATAATAAATATATTCAATAAAAATTACCAACAAATCCATGCACTAGATATTATATTTAGTGATCTAATTCCAATAAATTATGGAAAGATTTTATTTGTAATGAAAGTTATGCATATAATAAAATGTCACTCAATATAAAAAATAAAAATAAATTATTGAAAAAAACTAAAAGTGAGAAAAAAATTACATGTAAAATGACACAACTCATCAATTTCAATCATTTTGAAATTCTTCACTATTTATTTGATGTAATTGATAGAAATTAAAAATTGCTAAAAGTGTTTATATTTGGTGGCCCAATAATGTCAACAAGTGGGATACACTATTGTGTTGTCACCCAATATGTGATGTAGGCACAATGAGGACTCTATGTTGGGGATTTCAACTGTTGTTGCAAATGTAGATTGGGATAAAGAAACTTAAGACTAAGTATTCAAAAAATAGTCAAGGACACTTACAAAATATGAAAATGTGTGTAGAAATAAATGAAACGAGATGTTTCCACAATATTACACATAAGACTAAATTTAGGTGGGAAACCCTTAGGGGAGAAACCCCACCACCAAAAGATATTCACGGCTATATTATTTAGATTTGAGGATTTAATAGAACAAGATCTTTAACAAAATATAAACATATAGCATATTCTTTTTCAACCACTCTAATATTTAAATCAAACAATACTCAATACAATGTTTGTACAACCTTCTAAACTTTATGCCTTCACATGAAATGATATATATAGGTTTACAAATGTGAATACCAACTATCTAATTGTCCAATCAACACATATAATACCAAGATTCATGCAGTTATATCCCTACCATAATATAGTGTAAACACACCTCACATATCACCAAGCATAATGTCTTCACATGGATAATCACCTTATATGCATAGTTGTTATCAAACACTATGAATCAATAGTTGCATCCTTAACATTGTCAATGAGTTCATTTTTTCTTGTATAGCCACCACTACCAGCTCCTCACTTGTAGTAGCACATAGAAATATAACATCACTTATGATTTCCTGCTGTTGGTTCCCAAATCAACAAGTTCAATGAGTCCTAAAGAATAGTCACTTTCTCATATTCAGACTCAGAGATGGATTTGGCCAACGAACAAGATTTAGTCAAAAAGAATAAAATCTTTTGCACTTCTGGCTATGTTAAACCAAGGTGGGTCTCCCTAACAGTATGCTCACAGATACTCTTGTGTGCCAAAGTACCCAAAATACTGTAAACAGATGATTCTCCTTTAGATGCTTAATAGACACAATACTTTAAAGGCTTGGTTGACCTCTATAGTAATGCCTAATTTAAACACGAGAGATGTAATTCATTAAACTCCACACACAATTAAAATGAGAATGATAAGTAAATTTGATTTATAAGTTGTAATTGCTCACAAATAGTCTCAGGAAACTGCAACATTAAGAGACTAATGCCATATCCTAGGGTGGATTCATCTAAGCCATGCAATTTGAAACCTAACACAACATTCAATCTATCATAATCATGCCTATCAGATGATGCATAACACCATTGATACCAGCAACTAAACTAGCCATACTTAGCAATCCTAGCACACAGCTGCATAAACCTACATTTGTGTTACTACAAATTAACTCATTCTTTGGATGAGAGTAATAACATCAAACAAACATACAGGGAAAGACAAGAAGCTGAATAATAACAATCTTTGATTACTCATATTCAGAATTTATGTAATGTGAACAATGGAGACAACCAGTTTAGAATAATATGTCATTTACATTCAACTATGACTATACTGTAATTACATTCTTCATTACAAAACTCAGACCACTCCAAAGATTTGAAAACCAGCATTATACATTTGAACCCTTGTTACAAATGTGTTCTCGTGAAAACCAAAAAATATGCAACCTCTCCTTCAGAAACAGAAAATCTGCACTTAAGGAAAGTGTAAAACCCTAAATGGAGATCCACCAAAGACATCTGGTACATTCAAGTCCATATATCAGTAACTGCCTCCAGCCTTCAAAGAATCTTCAATCTGCTCCTTCATTCACGCCCCTTGTATTTGCTTGCCCTGTAACAGAAAATATTCCTCACGATGACCCTCTTCATCATGCCTTGCAATTGAAAATTTGCTCCATTTTACTTTGCCCTATAGCTGAAAATATGTTATTCTTCACCATGGAAATCCCTTTCATTATTTTCACTTTGTTGTAGAAAAACTCTTTCACCTACATATTTATCATTTCACTACCCTGTAGCTCATGTTTTTTGATTTTACCTTGAAAAGATTTTACATTTTACTAGGTGTAGAAAACATCCTTTTACTAGCAGCTGAAAAATATCCTAAGTGAATAAAACCTTATTCACTTTTCATTTAGAAAATTAAAACTTTACTCACCTTTCCCAAGAAATAAAATATTTTACCCGTGTTATTTGTGCACATTATATTTTATGTCAATGCCCAGCAACCCAAAGTTTATTTTATTTTGCGAAGGCATCAATTATTTAATTCAGGCCATGGAAAAATTCACTCCCGTGCACTTTATCCTTTTATTTCACCTTCAGATTTTAATCAAATACATTACACTTTCATTGTTAAAAATTTATCAAATGATAAATTTGAGATACATGCTACAGGCCCCCATAATCTCCTCAAAACATATCGTCCATCTCCAATAGAAAATGAGAAATGAGAAATATAATGGCGATGAAATAATGTAGCCAAAGTTTGGCAAATAAAAATTTACCCGTGCCTTTTATTTTACCCATCATTTTAATTTTCTAGCACATTCCCTTTCACTCACCATTGAAATTATCAAGTGACAACTTTAAAAACATGCCACGGGCCCACCACATTCATTTACTTCAACATTCTTATCAAACATCTCTAATGTATTTGGAAAAGCAAATATTGATTAGCGATGCCTAATAAAATCAAAACAACCTAGTCTCATAGCCAATCGTTGATATATTTAGGAATGGAGCTTTCTATTTGCGATGGAAAAAAAATACCTTGCCCATCACTGATGCATTCAAGAAAATGAGACCCTAAACAACGATGAGCGGCATTCCTATTCTGCAGCTTCTCATCGAACAATGGAGGCATTTATTTCAACCATGGTAAGAGAAAATGTGCAGGTCATTTTTTGGCAATGCTGGGCATTTTTGCAATTTCTAGCAACCAAAATTCACCACAAACATGCTTAAAATACCTGCCCAAGCATTGGGAATGGTCATGGGATGAAACTAAAACCTGGAACAATATTTTTGAGCTACAAAACACCCCCAAAAATGTGTTGGAAAGAAAAAAACGTGATTAGCATTCCTCCTTGCACAATACATGCCTGAATCTTCCCAAAACACCTCAGAGGAACCACCATGAAGATCAAGACGCGACAAATCTTTGAAGCAGAACAAAAAAACCATCAAAATTTGCCCTAGAATGGTAATTTCACACCATCGCTCATACACTGAGGAAAGAAAACTTGAAATCTACGATGGGCAAGGAAAATAGCCTTCAAATCTATGATGGGCGATGAGAAGGAACCACCATCACTCATCGCGAATGCACATAGGAGAATAACAATGAAAACAGCGATGGGCGATGGGGTTTTGCCGTGAAGTCGTGTTGAAGCCATGTGTTGTCGTGAACTCAACCAATGGAAAGCAAGAATTAAACTTTATTTTCCTTATAAACATTTGAAATTCACTTTATACTTTCCCTAAATGCCTTTTTGCATTTGCCCAATATTTAAAATATTCACAATATTTTAAATATTAACATTTGAAAACATTAGAAAATGGGCAAATTTTAATTACACATGTTTTCAACAAAAATGGAGCTGGAGACGTTTTAGACCAAAACAAGAAATGGGTTGTCCTTAGAAACGCAAAATTTGAAACTTTTTGGGACGCCAATTTTGGCCCTATCATAGTCAGCAACACCTTAATTAACCCATCAAAACTCATCTAGGAGCCGTGAAACTAAGCAGGCATGTAGACATTTGACCCAAGAATTCAGTGCAGCAAATGGCTTAGAAAAATTTCTTATGAGGTGCAAGATATTAAATGCTAAAGTGGCTCACTCAGACATTTCTGCAATTTGCACCTATCAAAAACCAACTTGAGCACACCAAGTCACTTCCTTGAAAAATTGTCAAATCGCCTCTTGGGAAGCTACCACTGGATACATTAGGTCATTTAGGTTCATAGAGTATGTGTGCAAGAGGGATTTCCTCCAATCATCATCCTTCACAAGAAATTAAGGGTCAAACTTGACCACTTTGGAACATTCTGAAAATGTAGATGTAAAAACAAAGCAAACTGCATTTTCTTTTGATTTGGTAAAAATATCAAATCTGGTCGTGAAGCTCTGAAATTGGACCAGGGAGCATATGAATGTGGGGAGAATGGAGAGGAACAATCTTTTTGTCTTGACAGACATCCAACTGTGAAATATTTACTCGAACAGGAGGTCACTTCGCAGAACTGAAAGTTCACAAATAACAAAACAGTCCCAGAACCCTCCAACTTTGCTCTTCAAAACCTTGTCAAAACTCATCATGGGAAGCTGAAAAATGACATGCATGTTCACATATGTCAACTGAATATACTCATCAAGGGGTTTGGCATGAAAATTAACTGGCTTCGAATTATGACCTTCCAAGTAGGTCACTTGGGAAAAATTTTCAGGGGCACTTTTGAGTGTGTAGATCAAATTTTTCAACATGGACCTTCAAAATTTGAAAATTTTGAAGGTTCCATCACCTGTGATACCTTGTGCCATCTTCTAGAACATTATCCTACTCTCATATTATGTTGCATGAACTCTAGTTTTGCCACAAGTGCTCATGCATCAATGTTCTTGCTTCCAACAAACATTACTTTCCATATGTAGTTGTGAGTTCTTCAAATGACTTGTAATTGTTATCATAATACCACCACTATATGTGAACCAATATGTATTTTATGTTATAACATTACCACATGTAAATAATTATATCTATTGCACCACAACATCTATAACACCATATATTACTACAATGAAGTATGTAGACAAAGTCTTCCTATGTGAACTTTCTACAAGTGAATATCGCCCATCCCAACAAGGATGATAAGTCAAGGGATGAATTAAAGAAGAAAGGTGATTTACATGCACCATATAAAGAACTATGCATCATAAACAATATAAGAGACCATCATAGTACTAATGTGTCATAACCCTCCTTCCTCGATCATTAATTTTATCGTAATTATGTTTAGAATATAAAAATGATGAAATTAATTTAAATTAAATTTATCTTAATAACATACTTTCACTAGATAATAGTGTAAGAAGTTTTTGGTTTAAATTCAATGGTATTGTTTCAAATTAAATTAAGTTAATTATAAAGTTGCTTGATAATGATGTAGGTGATTAAAATAATATTAAAGAAAATTTATAGTTTGATTATATTGTATAGTTAAATTAAAAATAAATTAATTTAAAAAGTTAGTTTGAAGAGTGAGAATGTTTGTTTAAAAATAAAAAATATGAGGAAGGAAATAGATCCTAAAAAAATAAAATGGTTGAATTATATGATAGGATTTTATTTATTTATTTTAACGCATGAAAAAAATTTCATGACCAAAGTGAACATGCAACTAGAGAAAATATGTGTATATTGTAAGCTAATAAGAAAGGAATGAGTCAATTTAATCTAATAGTGGAACTAACTGAAGTTATTTGAATAAAATAATAGTCTAAGTGGAAAAAGTTAAAAGGGAAATTAAAGGAAAGGGGAATAATTACCATGAAAAAGGAAAAAGAGGGAGAAAAAAAAGGGAGTGTAGTGTTTGAAAAGTGACTCACATTCAATGAATATATATTCTTTTGGCAAGAAAATAATAGGAATTTAGTTCAGGTTTACGATGTTGTATATTGTAGGAAAATACACCAAAGCTATAGTAAGAGGGATTGATACTACAAAAAGAAAACCATCACGTTATAGAGAGAAAGCACAAAGGAACAATAAGGAAATAATATTAGATAAAGATAAGAATTTATTTTATTTTTCTAAAATATATATCCATAAAATTAGCTTATGCTATATATGTATATGTATATGTATATATTGTCATCTCCAATTTTAAATAAAAATAATTTTCTTGAGTGTCTTTGTTGTTCATTATAGTGGGTGGTTGTGTATATGTTTAATATTGCTCCCACAATCTTATTAAATAATATCATTAATCATTTTCTTTGAGTTGTATGCCTTTAGACCTGTTCATTTTGATCATTATTTATTATTGCATGTATGTCAAATCAATAGGAGTTAAACTCATGTTTCTAATGAATTTTTCTTTCAACTCAAACTTTTGTAATGAGTCATTCCTTCTTTAGAGTATTATAATATATTTCTTTGATAGTAGCAATAGTCATACTTTTCCTTCAAGTACTAAAATCATATCTTGAAAAACTTCTTTTGTAGCTTGTTACTCATAATTTTGAACATTATAAATATTTTACTAGAATTACCATTTATTTGAACCATTTTACTCATTTAAAATGATTTATGAATACATGAAATATGGTAATATATTTTTCTCTTGTCACTATAAAAGATATCTCCTCTTATAATATTTGTGTTAGAGAAAGAGATATGCATAACACAACTAGATCAGTATTCAAAATAAGGTAAATAATCTTTGATTTTTAAGTTGAAAAAGTCTTTGTATGGCCTTAAATAGTCTCTTAGGATGTGGTACGAGAAGTTTGATTCCTTTTTGTTATATTTGAGATTTTTTATATCCAAATTAGATCATTGCATCTATTATAAGATAGATTGTGATCAATTCCTTGTTATTGTATTATACATTTATGATATGTTATTTTTTGGAAATAGTAAGAATGCGATTTTTGACTAAAAGTATCAACTTTTAATGCAACTTAAGATGAATGACTTAGGGGCCACTAGATATATTCTAGTTATGGAAATCAAAAGAGATAGAGAGAATAAAAATATTTGATTAGGCTAGAGTAAGTATGTGAACTCAGTGTTGAAGAAATTCACCATGAAAACTCTCAAAAACTATCTCATGATAACCAAATTATCCATAGAGCAGTGTTTAAATTCACCTAGTTAGATCAATAACATGGATTGAATAACTTATGCTAGTGTTGTTAGAGATTGATGTATGTTATGGTTTGTACTAGACCAAACATATTCCAAGTAGAAAGAATTCAACTTATCTTGGATAATTTCATTAGGATGTAGTTAAGAGGGTCTTCAAATATTTGTGGGGTACCTCCAATTACTCCATTCATTATCATGACAACTCTATAGGGATTAAAACTCAATTAATATTCATGGATTTGTAGATTCAAATTAGGTAGATGATATCAATAACAAAATATCCACTAGTGGTTATATTTTCACTTTATTCAATGTTTTTATTAGTTGGATGAACAAGTGTGGCAAGTTGTGGTTGATTTTTCCACTGTATAAGTTAAGCACATGTTAGCTTCACATTCTTGTAAAGAAGCTATTTGACTTTAAGATGTTTTTTTTAGGTGTGGGCTAATTCAGAAAACTATTAAAATTCCATGTGACATTCAAAATGATATATGTTTAACAAAGAACCAACCTTTCATGTGAGAATGAGGCATTTTAATTCTCAATACCATTTTATTTGTAACATTTTATAGGATGGAAAGGTGATGTTGGATAAATTTGACACTTTATAAAATGTTACAAATGCATTGACAAAACTAATGAGCATAGAAATGTTCAGATGATGTTGTGAGTCTATGGGTCTTTTGGACCTAAGAATTAGTTCATAGTATTGGTACTCCCTTTTCTACTCCAAGGTGTTTGAAAAGTATGAGCATGTTAGGAAAGGTGTCTCAACCTTGCTCCTAATGTTAAGAATACAAAAAAAAGCATTTTTCAAGTTACAGAATGTTACACCCCACCCTAGATTCCTAAAATTACTTTTCACTTTATGGTAACTATTTTGATGAATCATAAGATTATGAAACCTTGAAATTATATATTATGATGGAATTATGCAATGTTATGTTTTGCAATTCTATGGAATGATGGCAGTTATTTGATGTCATGAATATGATGAAATAGAATGAAATGATTCATGCTATAATGTTTTCTTGGCTAATCACTTGTTTGTTTTCTTGAGTGAGATTGCAAGAGCGATCCAAACATCTCGAGAGAGAAAGAGGGAGAGTATCACCTAGGAGAAGAGTGAAGTTATGAATCCTCAGGAAATGCCATCTAAGTTCAAATTTGGTCAAGTAGTGATTTTGTAAACCTAAGGTGTCTAGGGTGTCGTTAGTATTCATGGAGGTAAGTCAACCTAAGTCAATTGGGCCCTACTTGACCTTTGTGTTCGGTATGATTCTTTTTAGGGTTAATAACTCTCTTTTTATTATATAAAATAAATGAATATGTGAACATAGGTATACATGAGTTAAAGTAAGCATATACACTCATACACGTATAGATGTGTGCTTGGATGCATATGTGAGTACAAAGACATAAATATAGTCAACGTACAAACATTTATGTTCAAGTACGTATAGATACATATGTGCATGCATAAGTTATTACGATGAAAATGACTCACATATAAGTATATTCATATATGTATGATGTGTTCAATATTTAAACGTTTATTCTTGATGACTCTCATTGTGATATTGCATAAGGACATTGATCATGAGGGTCATCTTTGAGTGCATATTGTGGGGGTGACTACGCTAGTGTGCCGACGTGATAACGAACGTCATCGACCTTGTATGGTAAAGTTGATATTAATCTTAGAAGTTTTAATATTTTCATATAATATTAGATTATTCAAAATGGCTAATCTAGCCATAGAGCATATTTTCTAGCTCAACTCTTATGTGAGGAGCGTGTTTTATATTTAAAATGGTATCATCTTTGTTTCTAATGCCAATATGAGCCTTGTAAGCCAGTGGCATACTGATTTATTGTTGGCAATATATTTAGAATGTTTAAAAACGTTAATGGTGGCCATCTAAGGCTATTGGCACAATTACACGAAGGCAACATAAAACCTTATATGATAGAAATTCAAATTCTCCACATTCAAACCCCATCTCTCATCACATCAAGTTAGCATGGTGTGGACACTAATTTTGGGTGTCCAATATGCTCTAGCACTTCTAGGGTTTTTCACCTAGAAGGAGAGAAGTGAGCCCAAAATGCTAATGTATACACTCAAGATTAATGTAAAATGGATGTAATGTGTCTAAATATGATGTATAATGCAACAAACTGAAAAAGAAAGATGATTATTAATGCTAAACCTAAGAAATGCAAAGTGTTGGAAAACATAGTGATGTATGCAAAAACAATTAAGAATGCAAGTAAATGATGAAAAAATTAAACAAAACTAGAGAGGTGCTCTTGGAATTTGAATTCTGATGCAGAGAGCCTCTGGAATCTTGTAGAGTTGACTGGGACACTTACACCAAGATGTGTGACTTAGTCCAGTTTAGGGGACAATCTGCCAGAACAAGAATCTACCAAATGGGTACTCATAAATTAAAAAAACCACTTTTTAGGCCTAACAGTGGGACTAATTCGCCACTAATGGCGACTTAGTCCACCTTGGAATTTTTGGAATCTTGGGACAGGATTCTATAGCTTTCAGTTTGCACTTTCTTTTCTAACAGGTGTTCGGTCCGGATTTTGTAGAAATTAGGTTGAAATGGATCTCCAAGCTTCAATTAGGGTTGTGTTGACTTTTATGACTTTGATGGATTGAAAACACCTTTTTGACACTTTCCTCTTTGAAAAATCTGCATACAAGACCTGCAAACACACATGCAAAGAGGGGAAAAAGGGTCCAAGGTTAGAGTATAGGGGTTTGCCTTGGTCAAACCCCACTTTGGTAATCAAATCCTATATGATGAAATGAAATAAGAAGAGAATGATAAATAAACAACATGCAATGTCATAAACTTACCAAACCCTTGATGCATAAATCTAAAGATATGCAATGAAGTGCTCCAATGGATGACTTGATGATGCTTAGAGTGCTTGAATGCTTGAGAATGATTAAGTGAATGAATGAGTTGCTTGAGAATGAATAGATTGGTAGGTGTTAAAATGAGAGGAAAAACCCTTATTTATACTTGATTTTCCATTATTTCCTGAAAATAACACATCACAGGCCGACCTCAAGGGTAAGAGAATAAAATCCTGCCAAGAAATTAAAATTATTTTGATTTTTGTGCCCAGTGGGACTAAGTCGCCCAAGGTGGAAACTTGGTCCCACCAGGGAAATTTTACTAGGTATCAAAAATTAAAGTGCATTAAATAAGGTCTAACGGGAATATCCTCAAAAATACACTTAAGTAGGGTCGAAAAGTGCATTAAGGGGTCATTTAAACATGAGAAAGGGTTGAATTAGTAATGGAAAGTCTAGAAAAGCATGAGAGTTTGTTACAAATCTTTACAACACTTTGAAATAAGACTTGGTAAGTGATAAAAAGGAGATATTTAAGTGAATTATAATGAAAGGGTCTTAGAAAAGTGTGAAAGTGGGTTACAACACTTCACAACACTTTTACAAGACAACCTAGAAGTCTTAATGATTCTCAAGGGTCCAAGACCTAATGTGAACGTGTTGGCCACATAACAACATTAAATATAGGAAAAATCAAGCCAAATTCCATAAGAAAGACTCAAGTGAGCATAAAAATGTCAACTATACATTTTTTGGCAACACACATGGTAACTGTTTTTATTAACAAAATATATATTGCAAAGTAAGTCGATGGAATATTTGGGGAGATAGAATCATGGCAGTTAATTGAAAATAAATTCTTGGAAACCATTTGTAACTAATCTTGCCCTAGCTAAACCGATTCTTGATTTTTAGAATCAAAGGATCAAGAGTCAATATGGGGAAGGAGAAGGAGAAACTGATAAAAGAAAAATGTTTCACTTTGGTAACACAATCTGGGTTGTACCTATTTTTGAGCAATAAAACCAATTCTTAGCGATTGATATAATCGATTCTTATCCCAATCATTCGACCTTTTCTCAGTGGAGCTAGGATATTGATGTTTAGAAGTTCAATAATGCTTTAGTTATTAAAGTATAGAATGCACGATAGCATTAGAGTAAGGGTGCCTTTCAAGAAAGTTTGGAGTTTTCATGAGTGGAGTTTATTTCAGTAAGGGGGAATCTTGTAATGTGCAGTGAATGAATATAATTTTGACACCAAGATTGGATTCACTAGTTCCCTTTGCGGGTTGATTCACTACCCCATTACATTAGAGTCTCGCTAGGTTACCTAACTCCTTCCAAAAAGCTCATTGTTGTGTTATGCTCAACTATGTTGCAGCGATAAGACCTTGGGATAGATTAGAGACATCATTATAGTAACACCTCCATGAGTACACCACCATGATGGTATATTATGCATCAAATCCTATGTTTATTAAAAGTCTTATTGTGTTGAGGCATGTGCTACTCCAATAGTGTCGATTGGTTCCCAAGGAAGTTAATCCTAGGCATTGATATGAATGAGGCTAATATTATGATTATTGAGCTGGGGAGGCTTAGTTCGAGATCTTGCTAATTCCATATTAACTTCAATTTGAAAGTTTGGATAGAGGAGGGACGACATGGGTTATCACATCCATCGTAAGGCGAGTAATCCTTCTTTTCTTTAAAATGGATGTAGTCTTTTCTCTGTAGGAGTACATATATATACATTATGAAGATAATTTTGTATTAAAACTAATAGAGAGGCAGTATTTCCTACAAACCATCTCATGCGATAATCTTTCTTAGTTCTCTTTAAATCTCCATGTTGAGATAGTGTAATTCTAGATTGCTTTGGAATGTCTAAGTCTATTTAAGACCAGTTTAGGGTATTTTACCCTAGAACCCTCCTTGGCATAGTTGAGCCTAGGATTGACTCATGAGAACTATCTTTGTTGAAATGAGACTTTACACTTTTTAAGAAATTGTTTTTTTTTCTTTTCCATGACTAGATAAGTCAAATTCTATGCTTTTGTTAGCAAGGAAATTTTGGAGTCCTAATCTTGAGAGTATACACTCTCTATTAGAGCACACATTGAACCACAAGCAGTCACCCAGTCCAAACAGTTACAGTGAGTAACTTGGAAGTTTGACACGAGATGAAAGTAAAACAACTCAATCAAGTTATGACTCAAAAGTCAAGTAATGATGAGTAAAAGTCTTCTTTATCTTTAACTTTGATCGAACAACAAGTTCAACTCAACATTAGCTTATAATCTTTTGAATGACTAGGTGTATATCCTGATAAAGGCACAGTGTTATCAA
The DNA here is from genome assembly GCA_007258455.2 of Sequoia sempervirens. Taxonomy (NCBI): domain Eukaryota; kingdom Viridiplantae; phylum Streptophyta; class Pinopsida; order Cupressales; family Cupressaceae; genus Sequoia; species Sequoia sempervirens. The sequence goes on along the minus strand of VDFB02353493.1, from coordinate 157,582,099 downwards.
TAATGCTTAAGAAATCTAAGAATTAGTTAGAAGGTAAATCCTTGGTTTCTTGGAAGGGTTTAGAATTGAGGCAGTAGCCTAAACCCCTGAGATTACTAATGCGTGACCAAAGAATTCTATGCACAAGGTATTCTTTTACCAAATCAGTTATATTGCAAACTTAATGATTAAACAATTATGTTCTGCGAAATTAATACAAGTTGAGACCAGTTGAACTATGAATGTGCTTATCCTTAGTTAACAATATTTCACCGAAATGCATGAAGGACTAAAACCTAAAGGGAATTATACTCTTAATGAAGATCTAACTATCTCTGTGGAGACTTTATCTTTGTGGCATTCATGCTAAAATAAGATTGGGAAGGTCAAGAAGATATCGTTTCGTGGCAAGATTTCCTTAAAGATAGTATCTCGAGAGTAGTCGCTCTCAAGGGTTAGGGTTAAGATTCAAGAAAGTGGTTGTATCCAAGTTCTAGGTAGTTACGTGGAAGTAAGTCGGGTGTTTGAGTCAAAAATAACCAACAACCCAGATGAGTTGTTTACTTAATGAATCTTCACTATCTAAGGAAGGACCCTATAATAAATTCAATTCACTGAACATATGAGACTATAACGAGAAGAAGAGATCTTCAACTTAAGACTAAGATCTATTAATAGTTATGATTCAACATTTAGTCAACAAATCAAGAATGTGAATAAAGAAAAGGTGATGGATTAACGAGCACATTAGGTGCTACAGTTGCAAGAATGCCTAAATAATAAAAGGATAAAATTCTTGTTTCCTTTTGATAAATGATTTGCGATTTGAATTACTTCCTTGAAATATGAAATTATTTCATTGTAAGCATGTGCCAAACTATTCTAGGGTTTTGTATTGAGTCAAACATCACCCAGTAGAGGGTATTATGTTAAGGAAGGTTGCCTTGTCAGTCTATGACCAGTCATGTCAAGTTAGTTGTTTGTATTGGCCAGGAAATGCTAGGTAAACCACTATGTGGGGAAATAACCTTTGTATTTTGTTTATCTTGAACCAGTGGCATTTGCCAAGACCCGAAAGCGACACTAAGTAATCTAGGGGTTTGAGAAAGATCTAAATCTTATCAACTCAGTTGAGTTATGTCTAGTAAGACAAGTTATGTTGAGTCATAAGTTCTTTGTGATTATTACTAGGTGGAACAGTTAGTTCCAGTACACCCTAGGTCAGGAAAGGTAATCCAAGTCGAGTAGGGTGGATAAACAAACAACTTCACTCTTGGTATCGATTGAATCAATGATACAAATACTATGGCCATAGTGAGTGTAGTTATCTCTCCATGCACTTGTTGGTTCACTATGACCTGGATACTCAGCTAGTCAGAGATGTTGTACATAGTTAGAAGGTATCCATAGTTGTGCGATAGGCCTTCATCGATGGTAGAGTAATGATACTCATGGATGGATTGCATATTTTAGGTTTGGATATAAACCTAATGTCTATGTCTAAAATGGTCGAATTAGGAATCTGTTTTGCATTTGATTAAATAGGTTGTAGATTAGCTATATTTGGTTTAGTTCTTATAAAGGGGGTGTGACATGATACTTTGTATAGGTTAGATGCATCAACTTTATCTTGTTGTGTTAATGTCACTTCATTTGAATTTGGGTTTTTGTGGTATCTTAGTTTGGATCACTTGAGTCAAAAAGGTCTAAAAAATTGGTGAGTATGGATATAGTAGATGGTCTTGTTGATTTTTCTATTGGTATAAAATTTTGTGATGATACAAGTGTGTTACAAAAATAGAATAGTGCAGTTCAACTCTTGAAGTATTAGAGGAGAGGAGATTTTGGAGGTGATACACAATGATTTGTTTGGTTCTAAGGATGTCTCGCCCATTAGCAAGTCTTTGTACTATTTTCCATTCAATAATGGTTATTCTTCGTATGTGGGTGTATCTTCCTAGGAGGAAGTCTGAGGTGTTTCTCAAGTTTAAGGAGTTTAGGGCTCTTGTTGAGAATTACACTATTAAGAATATCAAGGTACTAAGGATAGATAATGGTAGTGAATTATTGTCTAAGGATTTTGATTTATCCTATAAGCATACTAAAACTGTGAAGCAAAGGAATACCAATATACACCACAATAGAATGAAATAGATGATAGGTTAAATAGAAAGTTGATGGATCAAGCTAAAAGTATGTTAAGTGATGTGTTTAGGACATAATTTTTGGAATGAGGTGGCCAACACTACATGCTACTTGAAGAATGAGTCTACTACTTCTATCCTACAAAGTAAGATGTCATATGAAATGTGGACTAGAGGAAAACCAATTTTTACACATTTTTGGATCTTTAGCTATGAGGCATTTATTTGGATGCTTAAGGAGAGTTAGTCTAAGTTTGAGTTCAAGTCCAAAAAGTATATTTTCATTGTTTATGGTGAAAATGTGAAAATATACAAGCTCTAAAATCTAGAAAATTTAAAAGTTCTCTACTCAAGAGATGTTACATTTAGTGAACTTGGAGTCTTGGTCAAGTAAGAAAAATCAAAGAAAAATGAAAGAGAGGAGATGCATTTTGAAACAAAGCTGGAGTAGAAAAGTGCATCTAACATTGAACAACAAAGACAAACAAGATATTTTCACAGAAGAAGATAGAAGCACATTTGATGGTAACTTTGGAGAAGAAAAAGGTGCATATGCAATTGGAAATCCTTTAACAATATCTATGAGAAGGTCTACATGGCATGAGAGATCACTTGAAAGGTATACTCTCGTATCTCTACTGTGTTTTTTCTCTTACTTGTACTACTAGTGAATCGATTTATTTGCAAGAGGCTCTCACTTCCAAAGAGAAAAAGTCTTGGAAGAATTTCATAGTTGAGGAGATTATGGGCATTGAAGCAATGTAAGACTTGAAATTTTGTTGATTGGCTTAAGGATAGGAAAACCATTAGCTATAAGTGGGTGTTTAAGAACAAGTTTAGATTAGGTAGATCACTTGAGTGGTACAAGGTGTGGTTAGTGGAAAAAGTATATTCCTATCACTATAACATCCTTTACATGCTTAAAACATTGCATGACATTGTTGCAATCCTAAATACATTGAACAATCATCGTGCAACATGCTTATTGCCTTCTAAGGCCTATTTAATTGTATCCAAACATACAAACATAGTAGGACAATCTTTAACTCACTAGAAAACCTTGCATAAACATAGCAAACAATTCAAAACCTTTCAACATTTAAATGAGCTATATCACTCAACTATACACATTGCAAACATAACAAATAACTCTCAACTTACAATACTGCAATATTTTATAAATTAATAAATTATTGCTCAAATAAATTGAATCAACTCAACACCCCACCAAGTGACTTTCTTAGCCAACAAAGGGTCTCATAGAAGTTTCTCATTTTTATAATCTTTCTCGTATACCCCTCAAGGCTTAATTTTAAATCTTATTTTCAAAATATCAAACCAACTTTAATGACTTGAAAAACCACATATACCTTCTTTGATGTACAGTATACCTATTTAAACACTTCCCATTTTCTTTTTATAAATCACATAACCAACCTCAATTACTTTTACAAAATACAAATTTGAACCTATACAAAAAATAAATACAATAATAAAAACCAATTTTTTAAAACAAATACAAATAAAACTTAAATGAAATACCAAACTTTTTAATGAAAGACCCCCACTCACACACTTGTCATCACCAAAAAAAAACCAAAATAATCCAAAACAGCCGAAAACAAAAGGCAAAAAGTGATGGACAAGACCCAAAAAAGAAACGTTTCTCTCAATCCACATCAACTTAAAATGACTAAAACTACCATTCCCTACTCTCTATGGATTTAGACTATCTACCTTCTTTTTTTCTAAGCAACGACTTTTCCGTATTTGGCTTTTGGATTATGTGAGACATGTAAATTTTTATTTTATTCTTTTTGTTTGGGTAATTCACTTCTTTTTCAATTACACAGGGGAATGTAGCTTGTTATTCGGTTACTTTTTATATTATTTTATTGGAAGGTAAGTTGAAGAGACTCTTAAAGTAATTATCTTGGATTTCGCAACAAAAAAAAATTGGATTTTCTATAGAGAATTTTTAGGTCAAAAATAAGTATTTGTTTAAATTTAATTGCCTGAAATTTATTAAAAAAACACTTAATCAATGTGAACTGAAGCAATCTAATATCTTTAACAGTCAAATATAATTTATTTAAAATAATAAAAAATAAAATTTCAAAAAACTTTAAAATCAAAGTCATTTGGAAGTGTGTAGAAAATTTAGGGTTTATATGGAGTTGGTGGATTTGTTTGTTTATTTAATTTTCCGGGAGCGGTGGGTGCGTTTATCGCATGTGTATGGCGGCGCATGAGGCCTTTGACTTTACATGGTTTTGCCTTGGTTTTGAAGTTTTTTTAATTATTTCGTTAATATTTCACTAGTCAAACAAAATAATTATTTTTTGTTTTTTAAGATTTGACGGTATGATCCTATCTCAAGGATATAATATTTTGAGTAAAATTGAGTATCAGGTACTTTATTATTCAATTATTTATTTATTTATTTTTTCTGTTATGTGATTTTGTTTCAATTTGTGAATGGTTTTTATTAATATGTTTACATCATCATTAATATTACATTCAGATTTTAATATAAATTTAGCAATTGAATCTATAGATTCAATGGATATAATTAATATATTTTTTTATTATAATTAAAGTTAAAAAGATAACTTTTCATAGTCAAATTTATAATTATATGAAAAATAGTACAAAATGTATGCAATTTATTAAATGTAGGGATGAATATTAATGTATCCATTGTATTTTTATTTTTTATTAATCTAGTCAACGAACATATAATTTTTTTAAAAAAGTATCAATCCTATAGTCTACAATTTTATTTTATTTTTAAATAATTGTTAAAACGTCATGTATCTTTCTTTCTATTATTGGTTCATGTTTGGAACAATAGTGCAAAAAAATAAATGTATTTATCTTTTTCATAAATTACATGTCCAATGCATTTAAACTCTATTAATGACTTGAAATGACTTGAATAACACGAGTTCTATTATATATATCATAATACTCATTATATAAAAAATAGTACAAAATGTATGTAATTTATTAAATGTAGGGATGAATATTAATACATCTATTGCATTTTATTTTTATTAGTTTAGTCATTGAGTATATAATTTTTTTTAAAAAGTATCAATTGTGTAGTCTACAATTTTATTTTTTTTAAATAATTGTAAAAATGTCATGTATCTTTCTTTCTATTATTGGTTTATGTTTGGAACAATGAGTGCAAAAAACAATTTTTTTTTTTTTTTTCATAAATTATATGTCCAATGCATTTAATTAGTTAAATCAAATTTCAACTCTATTAATGACTTGAAATGACTCGAATAACACGAGCTCTATTATATATATCATAATACTCATTTTCTATTGTGAAGTGGCAGGATAAATTAATATGAAAATGAATTTGACTTTAATAAAATTATACTGTTGACTTTAAAATTGTTTTGTCTCATTGAATGACATTTCTAACATCACTAACTCTGTACTTTAAGATATGCACAAATAAAATAATATTATTTTTTAGTGATAGCTGTATTTTGTGACACCTTTTATTTGAAAACTTGTCTTACATTGGAATCGTATTGCCTCTTTTAATGCCCTAACTACATATGCTCTTTTACATTTTTTTTTATGTTCCAAAAATAAAAATCAATTGCAATAATAATATTTTAAAAATATAGCTAACTACAATTTACATAACAAATTAACACCTTAATGAGCATAACAAGAGTTTCTCCATCTAGTTTGTAGACTCATGGAACAAGAGACATGTTCAAAGGGGTGGTGTTTGCTTTGAAGTTAATGAAGATGTTATAAGTCATTCCACTGGGATGAGCTGTAGTGGGAAGAAAGTCCATTAGCAAAGCAAGTCCCCTAACATTGAAAGCATGTTGAATTTCTTTAAGGAGGGTGAACAACTGGTCTAGTGCCAAAATGGGTTCGATCACCATTCACTCCCTAACCCGTGGAACCAAGTGTATTGAATCCTTATCAAATACTTCACTTTAGAAGGGCATTTTAAATGTTATTATCACTATAATTTTGTGATGTTTAATCACCTCAGGCACACAATACTTATGAGCTTCCCCTTCTTCCTCCTTTTCTTGTTGGAAAACTCTATTAGAGAAGCCAATGCCTTTCATGCTAAAAACCCCAAAAACCTAGTTATCTCACTGCATCAAGGACTAATTATATGTCTCTATCACTTCCATCTTTCCCCATGCCCGACCAAACCCATTAAATTCATTATTTTGGAACAAACCCCTCCAAGTCCCTCTACTGTTAAAGGGGAGAAACCCAAGATTTATCTTGTGGAACAAACCTTGGCTAGTTTCCCTATTGGCAAAGGGAAAAAACCCTCACCTTCATGGGGCCATCATCTTGACTCCCCACTAAAAACAAAAAGGAGGTGAATGCCTCCACCAACCCTGCTTCATTAGCTCTTGTGCAAGTATGCCCCCCATCTAAAAGTGAAACCCAAGATGGTGCAACTACTAGTCTTTATTCCCTAAATTTTAGCCCCCTACCAACAAGGATACTAAAGTGGGTCATGCAAAGAGAAAGCAAGAAAATCAATTGATCAAGTAGAAAGGCAAGAAGTCGAAGGGTCCCTTGACCTTGACGTGAAAACATGCCCAGGAGGGCTTGGGCCAACCCTCTATCACATCCCTTTCATCTTTGATTGCTAACAATCCACTAGCCAAAAGGAAAAAGGCAAGGCTACCAAGTAGGAGCCGAAAAGCATAAATGTTCAGAGGTCTACCAGACTAGCTACTATCCAACAACCCTCCAAAAAAAAGTTGATATTTCTAGTGACTCTTAGTATGAGGATTATGTCCCTAAGGAAGATTCTTATACTAGGGATAGTTCGTCTAAGCCTTCTCCCCCTCAATTTCAAGGAAATGGTCTTTTTGATGAAATGAATGCTTCAAATACTAATTTTGGGACGATAGGAGTTCCTGAGACTGAAATGGAAGGTATTCCTAAGACTCCTTGCATGGGGAAGGAGGAATTCCTTAACATCTCCCACAATGCTTAGTACATTGTGACTAAGGATACTAATACTCTAGCCACAAAACATCAATTGTGTGTGTCTTGTTCTCAAACCGTGAAAGAGGTGGAGAACCTAAAAGCTAAACTAGATGAGATGGAGAATAAGATGAAGTTAATGATGAATTTCAATGCCAAGGTAATGCATAGGTTTGTTACTACCATTTCGATCCTTCATGGTCATGAGCCGAAGAAGCATGAGAAGGGTGAGGATAGTTTGCAGAAGTTTGAAGATATGTACAAGTTCCTCTTTAAGGACTAGGGTTTTTTGATCTCTTAGGTTGTTATTGTGTTTCTAGTTGTTTTTTCTCTTATTGGACTTTGTTCTTTTTTTGTTTTTATGTTAGTATATTTTTTTGCCCTATTCAAGGTTGATTTTTTTTGCCCCTTGGGGCTCCATTTGTAAAGGGCTCAGGATCTTGGTTCTTGGTTACCTTAATGAAAAACAAATTAACATTGCCTAACCATATTCACTAAATCATTGCTAACCAAACATATTGCATTTTTGTTTATAACATAAAAATAAATGGAATATCTTTTATTGCAAAGCAATAGAAAAATATCTAAATTAAGAACATGTATCATAGTTAAAAGAAATTCATGTCTAAAATTTATTAGAACTAAATTATGTAATGTTTGAACATTTAAATTTGTTAATAAAGTTAATCTCAATAGGGATGTGTCTTAGAAGGTGTGTTGGAATTAAAATACATTTCTTGATATAATTTGAAAGTTTTCATCATGAAAGAGCAAGTGGCTCAATGGTGTAAAATCTCATTAGTCACAAGTAGATACTAAGTTTGAGTTTTATCCTATCAAATATTCTCATTAGAGTACCTATAATTTCTTGTAGAAATGCATACAATGCTTCTCACAAAGTAGAAAAAACATAACAAAACTTATAACATGTGTAAAAATACTTTAATTGGCTCAAATAAATCTTGTATGTTATAGTGTACATATACTCTAATCTCTTGGGAATGAATCTACACATTTACGAGCCATTCCACAATAGTGTGTCCCATTTTTTGGTCAAAGTGGGACATTGTAACCAAATTTTCACTTTTATCACCTATATTAACGAAACCATTAAGAATTTAAAGATGACGTGAACTAATGATTTTTGAGATTTTGTATGTAGAATCTAAATGTATTTTAATAAATTTTAAAATTATTTATGATTTTTTTTCCAAAAAAATTAATAACTTGTTTTTATAATTAATAGTATTTTTCAAAAGTGACATTTATTCCATGACACGACCTTTTTTACAAAAAGGATAAAATTATAAATTATCAAACATGGATTCATAACACTAGTATCTAGTGAACATATATTTTTCTATAATTTTGGTTATATACTTTATATTTTATTAATTTTTAAAATTAGACATAGGTTTATTTTATAACACCTAAATTTTTTTATATACATTCAGACTAACTCTTTTTTTGTTGAAACAAGGACACCAATACCTAGTGCATAGATATACTTTATAAAAAAAAATTAATCTATTTTCCTATTTTTCCATGTATGTGGAACAAACACCTTGATGCTCATTGAAAAAAGTATGTTCACAAGAAAATAGAAAATAAATATTATGATATATATATATATATATATCATAATATTTATTTTCTATTTTCTTGTGAACATACTTTTGAGGATTATGATCTTGAAATTATCTTGTCATGTTGATTTCATTTGTTGGTCCAACCCAAAGTTTGAAATATAAAACACTAGTCAAAATATGAGCACTAAGGTAAAAATGTCAATCCAAGGGTGTTTGTTTGAAGAAATCTCAAACGAAAGTACCTTCAAATGAAGGTGTACAAGGATCTTTGTTTGAATGTCCCTTTCATGTGAAAAAAATTAAAATATTAAAATTTAAAAGGACCGTCATTTAAAAGTACTTATGTAATAATCTTTGAATGAAGGTGTTTTACAATTTTCTTCCCCCTCCCCATCGAAAATTTTCATTCTTTTTTTTCTCGATAAACTACAACCTCAAAAGGTTGCTCCCATTCTATTAATCAAGAAAAACCAATTACACAATTTATTTCCTGATCTTAGAAATCTTCCTAATGGAGTATCAAAGAATGATTACAATGTCATATCAACTATCCTTGCCAACTCCCAAGTAATCTTGATTATACGCCACATATTCCATTTCCTCCAAGTTGGTTAATTGATCTTCTTCACAGTTAGCTTCCTTGTACATGTGGCTGGGATATATTCTTCCAAATTTATGAGTTTAATTTGAAGCATTAAAACAATTGTGTTTAGTTTCCACCCTTGGAGGCTTTTTTATCTTAGTGCATTGATTGTTAAGGTGGAATCACCTTCAATCTCGACCTTCTAACATTTTTAGGTTTGAACATATTTTCAAGCCAATGAGAAGAGCCTAACGTTTAGCTTCATTATTAGTGTTGGGGATGATACATTTTGAAGCTTTGCATACTATAGCACCATTCCAATCATGGATGATACATCCAATATTAGAGGGGCCAAGATTGCCTTTTGAGGCACTGTTAAAATTTAGTTTATACCATCCAAATTGAGGTGGACACTATTTTACCTCTGGCCTTTTATTTAGGGTCTCAACACCCCAAACTTCATTCTCTAGGTTATAGAGGTCATTTTAGGTCTCAAAAATAATTCTAAGTTGTTCAAAATTAATTTAAAAAATGTTTGGGGCATAGATCTCTTTGAACTCTAGAATTTTTTAAAAATGTCCAATTTACTTTCTAGATCAAATTCTATGGTCTATAGAAATTTGACCTCCCACATTGAAAATGTAAAACACCTATGACACATAAAAGAGTTGTAAAAAGAAGTTACACTTGTTGACCAAATTATGACGTGTGTTATGAAATGTAAAAAAAAAATTGAATGGAGATAATGATCCAAAATGGAGCACCCAAGTTGGTGAGTGGATTATGAAGAGCTTATAGTAGGTGAAAGAATATGTTGTTTTTAGCTCATGTATTCATCTTGGGAATTGGGTGTTGTATTTTTTAAATAGGGATTTAGGTGCCACTTTTTGGGTGTTTTTAGCTCATGGTTTCTTGATTACTATTTGATGGTTTCATGTATTTCCTCTTATATTTATTGGGTTCTTAAGATGGAGGTTTTTTCATGATATTTTTTTGTAGGTAGTATGATGCTAGAACTACTCTAGATATTTTTTTGGTGATAATCATGTAAAGGTTAAAACACTACGAGTGTATTGTAGCCTTTCATTAATAAATAATAAATTGAGTTACTTTAGGGTGTGGATTTTTTCTCCTAAAATGGCTTTCCCCACATAAATAATTATGTCATGGTATATTATTTTTGTTCTATATTTTTCCTTGTAACTACCAAGATTAAATTTGTTTGTGTATACCTCCTCTCATATATTAGTTTAGAAAAAAAAAATGTACCTCTACTTCCTTTCAAACCAAACCCTCAAGTATGTTTGATGAAGAATAGGTAAAACTAGATAAGAAAGCAAGAAGTACAATCTACTTATATATATTATATTATGTGTTGATGAATGTGTCTCAAGAAAATATTACAAATTCATTGTGGAACAAGATAGGTAAGTAATATCAATCTAAGAGTTTGGTTAATTATATTGCTTTGAAAAGGAATTTATGTTCATTAAAAATGAGGAAGGGGGGATTGGTAGTTGATCACTTGAATAGATTTACTATGATTTTAAGTCAACTTGTGCCAATAGGAATCAAGATGGATGAAGAGGACAAATGTATTGTGTTACTTTCTCCTTGCTATATTCATGGGAAAACCTTATAAAGCGATAATTTTATGTGCATCACTTACACTAAAAAATGCTATTGGAATTTTTTAAGGAAATTAGGAAAATTATTTTTATGCCTTAGTTGTTAGAGGCAAGTCTAAGGAGAATAAAGGTAAGAAGAATAATGGATATAAAAAGTCTCAGGATAAAGGTAGGTTTAAATATCCCAGTAAGTCTAATATAAAATTTTAGAATTATGGAAAGAAAGGTCACACACAAAAGTATACCAAGAGTAATGAAGGGCATGTATTCCTAAATGATAACAACTCCTTGAAGATATTTGGTTGAGGAAGAGTTGGTGTTGCCTTCATGGATGGTATACTAATGATACTCGTTGATGGATTGCAACTTTTAGGTTTGGCTAGAAACCTTATGTCTATGTCTAAAATGGTCGAGTTATGAATTAATTTCATATTTGATGGAAAAGGTGGTATATTATCTAGATTTGATTTTGTTCTTACAAAGGGAATGTGGCATAACACTTTGTATAGGCTGGGTGTATCAACTTTATCTTGTTGTGCTAATGTCACTCCATATGAATTTGGGTTACTGTGGCATCTTAGTTTGGATTACTTGAGTGATAAAGGTCTAAAAATATTAGTGAGTAAGGATATTAAATGGTCTTGTTGATTTTTCTATTGGTATAAAATTTTGTGAAGATACAAGTGTGTTACAAAAATATAATAGAGTGTGGGAAACTCTTGAAGCTCTAGAGGAGAGGAGGTTTTGGAGGTGATACACAATGATGTGTTTGGTCCTATGGATATCTCATCCATTAGTTAGTCTTTGTACTATTTTCCATTCAATAATTACTATTCTTGGTATGTGGGTACATTTTCTTGGGAGGAAGTCTGAGGTGTTTCTCAAGTTTAAGGAGTTTAGGGCTCTTGAGAATTAGACTAGTAAGAATATTGACATGTACTAAGAATATATAATGGTAGTGAATTCTTCTCTAAGGATTTGATTTATCCTATAAGCATACTAAAATTATGAAGAAAAGGACTAGCAATATACACCACAATAGAATGAAATGGATGATAGGTTAAGTAGAGAGTTGTTAGATAAAACTAGAAGTATGTTGAACTTAATGTGAGTCTAGGGCATGATTTTTGGACTAAGGTGGTCAACACTACATGCTAATTGAAGAACAAGTAGATGTTACTTCTATCCTACTAAATAAGATGTCATATGAAATACGAACTAGAAGGAAACCATTTGCTACACATTTGTGAGTCTTTAACTACGAGACATCTATTTGGGTGTTTAAGGAGAGCTAGTCTAAGTTTCAACGCCAAAAAGTATATTTTCATTGGCTATGGTGAGAATGTGAAAATATATAAGCTCTAGAATTTAGAAACTTTAAAAGTTCTCTACTCAAGAGATGTTACATTTAGGGAACCTAGAGTTTTGGTCAAGTAATAAAAATCAAAGGAGAATGAAAGAGAAGAGATTTGCATTTTGAAACAATTGGATTAGAAAGGTGTATCTAAAATTGAACAAAAAACTAGAAAACAAATTTTGAGAGAAGAAGATGGAAGTGAATTTTATGGTAACTTCAAAGAAGAAAATGGTGTATGCAATAGGAAATTCATCACCACTATCGATGAGAAGGTCTGCATGGCATGAGATATCACCTAAAAGGTATACTCCACCATATTTTTATTATGCATTTTCTATTAATTTTACTATTAGCGAACCATTTTATGTGCAAGAGGCTCTCACTTTCAAAGATAAAAAGTCTTAGAAGAATTCCATAGTTGATTAGATTATGGAAATGAAGCAGCGTAAGACTTTAAATTTTGTTGATTAGCTAAAGGATAGGAAAACCATTAGCTATAATTGAGTGTTTGAGAACAATTATAGATTAGGTAAACCACTTGAATGGTACAAGGTGTGGCTAGTGGAAAAAGTGTATTCCTAGGTTGAGGGAGTTGACTTTGGTGAGATATTTTCCCCTATTGCTAAGTTGAGTTCCATTAAGATCTTGTTGTCTATTATTATGACACTTGATTTGGAAATTGAGTAGGTGGATGTCAAGCCAACATTATTACATGGACACAAGTAGAGGAGGAAATATTCATGGAACAACTCAAAGGATACAAGGTGAAGGTAAAGACAATTTGGTTTGTATATTGAATATATCATTGTATGGGTTAAGGTAGTCCCCATTGGTTTGGAACCAAAATTTTGATACATAAGTGCTAGAATTGATCTTTGGAAGAAGTGAACCTAATCATAATGTTTAATTTAAATAGGTAAATGGTCATATTTTGATTATTTTATATTTTTATGATATTCTTATCATTATATCTAATAAAGCATTTATTTAGGAACTTAAAGATCACTTTTCTAATAAGTTTGAAATGAAATACTTAGGAGTTGCTAGATACATTCTCAATATTGAGATATGTAAGAATAGGACCAACATAGAAATATGGCTAAACTAGAGTAATTATCTTGAGACAATCTTGTGGAGGTTAGAAATGCAAGACAATAAAGCAATAAGTTCGCCACTGTTGATTGACACAAATTTGAGCATGAAATAATGTCCTAATTGTGCAGATGATTTGGAGGGTATGAAGAAGGTACCTTATGCAAGGGAGGTATGAAGTCTCATATATGCAATTATCTACATAAGACCAAATATTACCCAAGTAGTGGGAGTTTTAATTAAGTTCATAGATAAGCTAGTAAAGAACATTGGACACATGTGAAAAGGATGTTTAGTACTTGAAGGGAACTATGGGTTATTGCTTGACTTATCATGTTACTAATGATGTGGGTAGAGTATTGAGTGTATAGGAATTCATTTATTTGGATTGGGTCGTATACCTTGGTAACAAGAAGTATAAAATCATATGCGTTTATTTTGTTTGGTGTAGTAAGCTGGATGAGTAAGAGGTAGAAAATGGTTAGAATATATCAACTAACAAAATAGAATGTATGATCGCAACACATGCTTATAAGGAAGTTGTATGGTTAAAGAGCTTGAGTAGCAATACTAATTTTAAGATTCTAAATATAGTGAACTGTGATTCATATAATATATTTTTTTTGAAAAACAATCATGTTTACCATGTTAGAACCACACATACTGATGTGCAATATCATTTTGTGAGGGATATGGTTTAGAGAAGGAAAGTCTAGATGGAGAAAATTGATACTTAGGTAAGTGTCGTAGATTCTTTGACAAAACCTATAAGTACTACCAATTTTATGTGGTGTACAGGGATGATATGGGATTATCCCATTCTCAAGCATGAAGTTAATGTCTTGGATTGAATACCACACTCTCTTTTATGATAAATATTAAGGGAGAGAATTAATAATATCAAGTTTCCACAATCCATATTGTAGTTCAGTATAATTTATGGATTTGATTGTGTTGGATCTTTTTGCATCATCGTTTCGGATCACACTCTGTGATCCATCATCAAGATGGAAGAGAGAAAAAGGAGAAGAAAATAGTTGATTGCAGACTCACACCAAATAAAAAGAGAGAGGGGGAGAGGAGGGGAAGGAGGCACATGGTTCAAGGAATAAAATAAGAAACAAAAAAGAGAGATAACCATCCAAAATTGAAAAAAATCCAAAATAATGCACCAAAGAGTGCAAGGAACTAAATAAATGGGAAAATATGCAAACAAAATGGAGCTTGAAAATAAAAATTATAAATAAGAAAGAATATAAGATTGAAAACCATAGCTAATTTTGCATGACAAGAAATCAATAAAGAAAAATAAAAACTTAAAAAGAAGAAGAAGATAAAAGAAATAGAGCAAGAAGAAAAAGGGAAATCAAGAAGAGAGAACAAAAATTTTAAAAATAAAGAAAACAAAAATAGATAAAGATTTTAAAAAATAAAAAAGGTGGAAAAGAACTTTAAAAAGACAAAGAATTACAAAAAAATATAATAAAAGAGAAAGAGTGAAGACATAAAGAATGAGAAACACATAAATAAATAAATATAATACTTTGATAAATATTAAAGTATTATATATATATATATATATATGAAAAAAATTAATATAAAGTATAAAACCAAGCAAATAAATTTAAAGAAATACAACTATATATAAAGAGTCAAAAATATAAATTAAAGAATATATATAAATATATATATGTACAAACACAAGCCTATAAATATAAAGAAATACAAATACAAATAATGAACCTAATAAGCATAATCATAATATATATCTGAATGTGTGTGTGTGTCAATAATAAATGAAAATAATTATATGAAAGTATATATATAAAAATACTTTCATATTAGTATTTGAAACTACAAACAAGAGAAAAAGATAATAAGAAACACAAGACTAAAATGCAAAAGCCAAGAACGAATTAGAATAAGAAGAGAAAAATTAAAGACATACAAACAATTTAAAGGCATAGGAAAAGAAAGAAAAATGAAAAAACACTAAAAGAAATACTAAAAAATTACAAGCATAAAAACAATAAGAACAAATAACAAAAAGGGTAATATTGAAAAGATAATAAAATGGATAATTAAAATAGAAAAATAAAACTTAAAAACTAAACAAAAATAAATGAATGAATGAAAATAAATTGAAGAAAAATAAAAAGGAACTTCACTTAAAGATAATAGGAACTAAAGTAAATTTGAAAAAGAAAAATGGAAATCACAAATAAAAAAGGTGGGGAGGACAAAAAAACAAAAAGGAAAAACTTCATAAATCAACTAAAAAGAGAGAAAGGGAAATCAACAACCTAAAATGAAGAACTAAATATGTGACCAATAACAAAGAACATAAAAACGAAAGCCGATGCTAAAGAACAAAAGGGGGAGGGAAAGGGCAGCGGGCCCAAAGAGAGAAGCAAAAGCAAAGAGATGACATCAAGGAAGAAAAGAGGGGGGGCAAGAGATGGAAGGAGGGATACCACAAGAGGAAGAAGAGGGGAAAGGAACAAGGCTAAGAGGAGGAGGAAAGGGAGAGACGAAAGAGAAGGGCACAAGGGTTAAGGGAAAAAACCAAGAGGCTAGGAGAGAAAACCATGCTAGGTATGAGCCTGGTTGTGAAGGAGAGAATGTTGGGACTTGGGTGATATTCACTTGCAATGAGTCTTTATAGGAAGATTCTATATACATACTTGATCATGGTGATATATGGTGAATTTACAAAGGATGCTTATTTGTTAGAAAAAGAATTGGTGGTCTTCAAAATCAACTCAATGATTAAGACCTAAAATTTAAAGGTCAATATTTAATGACATGATGCACTAGTGTCCCACAAAAATTGGTGATTTAGTTACCATTTTCAAGTATTTCACTTCCCTACCAAATACTACACTTAGATATTACCACCCTAAAGAGATTCATGATGGTTATTCACCTTGTGTTTCCATCTCTAGCCTCATTCAAACAACTTCTTTTAATCTTGCAACCCTTTCATTGAAGAAAACAATGCATAACTTTCAAGTTCTCAAGCTCCCACTAGCTAACTATGTATTATCTCTATTATTTTGAAGCAACTTGCCATTGTTCTCTATATGTGAACACTCTTATAATTTACTTGTTGCATTCATGGAGATTTTAGAACATCTTCAACAAAATCAACACTATCTCATCTTGGCTTCTACGAGGGTTTGGAGTTAATATTTATTATTTGTAATTTTCTCCAATCTCTTCTTGTTTCCTTATTAAACTCTTGTTGTACATTTGTCTTGAGTATTATTGGCATTTAGGATTTTCATTTGCACTTCATAGTGTTATTTTTATTATTCTTCCAATTTCTACTTAGCATAGTTCTTGCAATTGTCAATTTCATTTTCAAAAACCAAGTTGGTGTTGAGGTAGAAATACCAAAATAAGGATTTGACCTTAAGGAAAATCCCTAAACAACCACAAAAATATTTTTTCTTCTTTTTTGTTGCGAGTTTTATTGAAGAAGAAAATACTCCATCTTAACTATCATCTAATGATATCTTCTTCCTCTCTATTATATTCTCAATTTTATTAATTTTCTTTAATAGATTAGTTTATTTCATTGTTATTGTACTTTTATTATTTATATAAATATTTCATTTTACTCCAAAATTTATCTCTTGTATGTATAGGTGATATTTTTTGTGTAAACCTGTGCTTTCAATTTTTCGTTTGTTCAAGACACTAGTGCATCAAACTATCATCTATGCAAAGTGCTAATGTTTGACACAATGAACTTAATTTTTCTAGTCTAGGTTCTTCATTTCCAATATTATTCATTTTTACATTAAATTTTTGATTTATGTTTGTTAGTTTTCTATTATTAGCATCAATTCCTTTGTTTAAAGTGTTTTAGCTTTATTTATTAAACAAACACATTTTTAGAGTTAAAACACTTAAATGGTTAACTAACATAATCTCAATAGTAGATTACTTTAAATAGAAACCTAGCCTAGTTGGCCCTAATGCATGATCTTGAAATCATTCTCAAGAAAATATTTTATTTCCTTCATATAGTTTAATTTCAAGTCACTACTACAAGTTTTGTGGTACACCATATATATTTGTTCACATGTGTTAGTATAGTGACAATAATCATAAGGTATTTGGAGAAGAACTCACAACTGAATATGTAATTAATGTTTGTTGGAGGATGAATATTGATGTAGGGAGCACTTGTGCTATAGCTTGAATTCATGTGGCACAATGTGAGACTAGGATAATATTTTGGAAGATAGCACAATGTGCTACAAGTAATAAAAAATAATGTTATGTTGGTGTGAGCTATCACAAGCAAGGAGCAAGTGTGATGGCTATACTAAAAATATACATGTATATCAATAGTGTTGAGGTTGTGACTATTGATTCATAGTGTGTGGTAGCAATAGAGTATGCAAGGTGGTTATCCATGTGGAGGCATTGCACTTGGTGATTGATGTTGTATGTTGTCATATATGGTGAGATTATAGTTGCATAATTCTTATTACTATATGGGTTGGTTGAATAGTTAAACATTTGGTATTTCTTGAATTAGTCTATATATCATCTCATATGAATGTACCAAGGTTACTCAGTAGCACAAGCTAAAAGGAATAGTATTCATTTGTACATTGTTAGTGTGTAAATATTTGTGGTATGATGTAGATTGAGACTTTGCAACGGGTCCCAAAGACCTTGTTGTATTGAATCATTTTTTATTTTGAATAATGTAACTATGAATGTCTTTTTTTGGTGGCTTTTATCCCAAAAGGGCTTCCCATGTAAATAGTTATGTCTTGTGTAATCTTGTGGATAAATATTGTTTTATTTACTTCTATACATGTAATATTTTGCAATTGTTGATTGATATTTGAATAGATAATCTTAAGCTTTTATCATCTTATGTAAGGGCCATCTATAATAGGGGTGTGAATCCCTAACAAGGTTTATTTTTGTACTAGATAGATTTAAGTTTAGTAGTTAGTGATGAGTTAATTAGTTTGTTAAATTATTAGTAGTTAGATTAGTTTATTTTTTGTATTATCCTTTTATGCAAATCCAATCATAGCAACATACCATATCTTTTTTTACACCCACACACAGTCAAGCTCAACCAAAACTAACAAATTTAAATAGTGTCATGCACTTTCAAAGCACCTAAAGACTTTACAAGGTTGTATTTCATCATAATAGACCTTCCAAGGTTGCAAACAAATCCCCTCACACATTACCCTATCAGTGTAACATCATATACATGCTTAAAATGTGTTGTGTGACATTGTTGCAATCCTAAATATATTGAACATTCATTGTGTAACATGTTTACTACCTTCTAAGGCCTATTTAATTGTATCCAAACATATAAGCATACTAGGACAACCTTTAACTCACTAGAAAACCCTACATAAACATAACAAACACTTCAAAATCATTCAACAATTAAATGAGCAATATCACTCAACTATACACACTACAAACATAACAAATTAACTCCCACTTGCAACATTTCACAAATAAGTAATTATTGTTCAATGATTTATGGATTTGATGCAAAAAATTATACACAATCAAATCCAGAAATCATTGAACAATTTACAATATGGATTGTGGAAATTTGGTATCATTAAGTAATTATTGTTCAAATGAATTGAATCAACTCAACACCCCACCCATTGACTTTCTTAGCCAACAAAGGGTCTCATAGAGGTTTCTCATTTTCATATTCTTTCTCATGTACCCCTCAAAGCTTGATTTTAAATCTTATTTTCAAGATATCAAGCCAACTTTAGTGGCTCAAAAAGCCACGTGTACCCTCTTTGATGTATAGTATGCCCATTTTAACGCATCCACCTTTTTCATAAATCACATAACCTCCTTGATCACTTTTACAAAATATCGATTTGTACCTATACAAAAAATAAATACGATAATCAAAATCAATCTTTAAAAATAAGTACAAATAAAATCAAATAAAACTTAAATTAAATGCCAAACTTTTTAATAAAAAAACATCCCCACTCACACAGTTGTCATCACTCCAAAATAATTCAAAACAAGACTAAAACAAACGTTCTCTCAATCTAAAATGACTAAACCTACCATTCCCTATCTACAACTGCAATCACTTTCCCTATTTTGTTTGAGTAATTCTTTTTCAATGATGTAGGGGAATATTGCTTGTTTGTCGGTGACTTTTTCTATTTTTTTTAATTGGAAGATAAGTAATTCTCTTGGACAAAGATGTTTGGATGTTCAATAGAAGAATTTTAACTTCATAAGGTCAAAAATAATTTTATATGAAATAATAAAATATAAATCTTCTAAACTTTAAAATCAAAGCTATTTGGAAGTCTCGTAGAAAACAAATGGAGTTGGTGGAGATTATTTAATGCCTTTGACGGTGCATGAGGCGTTTGGCTTCACATGATTTTGCGTTGGTTTTGAAGTTTTTTGAATTATTAATTTAAATGTTTTTTAAACTACGTATTTCGAATTTGGTATATATTTGATTGATATTTATAGCGGAATAAACGGTACGGAGATCGTTTTACTAATTGTCTTTTTGGATTATTTCGTTAAAATTTCACTACCTAGTCAAACTCAATAATTCTTGAACTTTCTTAGATTTGATGGTATAATCTTATCTCAAGGATATAATATTTTTAGTAAAATTGAATATCAGATACTTTATTATTCATCACCTTTTTTTAACTTTCCTATTTTAATAGGATTTTGCTTAAATTTGTTAATGGTTTTTTATTAGTAGATGTTTACATCCATTCATATTTCAATATATATATTTAGCAATTGAATCTATAGGTTTTAATGCAAATAATTAATATATTTCTTATTATGGTTAAATTTGATTAGAGAGGGATAATTTTTTCTAGTCAAATTTTAAATTATATGAAACATGGTACAAAATGTATGTAAGTTATTAAATGTATTGTTACTAGTTCTTGTCGAGTACAAATACTAATGCATTTATTGTATTCAATTTATTTATTAGTTTAGCCAATGAGTATATATAAAACAAAAAGCAACAATCTTGTATAGTCTACAATTAATTTTTTTATTTTAAATAATAGTAAAAAAATCATTTTTCTTTCTTTCTATTAGTTCATGTTGGGAATAGTCAGTGCAAAAGTCAAACTTTAATTCATCTTTTTTCTAAATTATATGTCCCACACGTTTAATTCATTGAATCAAATTTCAACTCTATTAATGACTTGAATGACACGAGTGCTATTATATAGATATCATAATACTCATTTTTTATTGTTAGGTGGTAGGGTAAATTAATATGAAAATGAAATTTGACTTTTATAAAATTACATTTTTGACTTTTCTTTTCTTTTTTTCATTGAATGAGATTTCTAACATCACTAAATCTATATATTAAGATATACACATACAATTGAATGTTCATTTTTAGGCAATAGCTATATGTTGTAACAACTTTCATTTGGAACTTGTCTTACATTGGAATTATATTCCCTCTTTTCATACCCTAACTACATATGCTCCTTTATATTTTGTTTTATGTTTCAAAAATAAAAATCAATTGCAATAACAAATTTCTAAAAATATAGCTAAAAATCAATAGTGGCATAGTGTGATGGTTAAGTTGTGTTGTTTCGCTATCCAGGTTCAAACCCTGTTGAGGTGTTATTATTGAATATTTATATTAGGGATGAGGTCCCCCACTTGTGACCTCACCAGTTCATAGCTTGAGGTGAAAAGCATCTACCCATTTAAAAAAATTCCTTAAAATATAACTAACTACAATTTACATAACAAATTAACACTATCTAACCATATTCACTATATCATCGCTAAGTACCAAACACAATACATTTTTTGTGTATGGCATAAAAATCAATGAAATAATTTTTATTGTAAAGCAATAGAAAAATATTTAGAATTAAAAACATGTATCATAGTTAAAAGAAATTCATATCTAAATTTATTAGAACTTAATTATGTCATGTTTGAAAATTTCAATTTGTCATTATAGTTAATCTCAAAGGAATGTATCTTAGAAGGTGTGTTGGAATTAAAATATATTTCTTAATAGAATTTGAAAGTTTTCATCATGAAAGAGCAAGTGGCTCAATGGTAGAAAATATCATTAGTCACAAGTAGGTTCGAAATTTGAGGGTTAGCATATCCAATATTCTCATTAGTGTACCTATAATTCATTGTATAAATGCACATAATGCTTATCACAAAGTGATAAAAAGATAATTACACTTAAAACATATGTAAAAATGTTTTAGAGGGCTCAAATAACTCTTGTACGTGATAGTGTACATACACCCTAAGCTCTTGGGAATGAATCTACACATTTATGGGTCACCCCACAATAATTTGTCCCATTTTTTGGTCAAAGTGGGACATTAAAATCAATATTTCAAACCAAACTTTACTTTTTGTCACCTATAGCAACTAAATCATTGAGAATTTAAAGATAATGTGAACTAGTGAATTTTGAGCTTCCATATGTAAAATCTAAATATACTTTTTAAATTTAAAATTATTTATGAGAATAATTTTTAATAACTTGTTTTTTATAATTAACAACATTTTTCAAAAGTGACATTTATTTCATATAATGTATAGGTTTTTTACGAAAAGGATTAAATTATAAAATTTTATCAAATAGATTCATAATACTAGTATCTAGTGAGTATATATTTTTCTATAATTTTGGTTATATATTTTATTTTTATTGATTTTTGAAGTGAGATTAATTATAAATTACACATAGGTTTATTCCATAACACCTTAAAAAAATTGTATATATTCATACCTTTTTTGTTGAAACAAGGACACTAGTACTTAGTGCATAGATATTTTTTAGAATTTTTTTTCTCTAATTTCCTATTTTCCCATGTATGTAGAATAAACACCTTGATGTTCATTGGAAAACCTGCATTCACTAGAAAATATAAAATAAATATTATAATCTTGAATATATTCAAAATTCTATTTCCTGAAATATTATTTTGAGGACTATGATACTGCAAATTATCTTGCCATGTTGATTTCATTTGTTGGTCTAGCCCAAAGTTTGAAACAAAAAAATTTGATCAAAATATGAGCACTAAGGTAGAAAGGGAAATCCATGGGTGTTTGTTTGAAGGAACTTTAAACAAAGGCACCTTTGAATGAAGGTGTACAAGGATATTTGTTCAAATATCCCTTCTAGGTGCCAAAAATAATTAAAATATTAAAAATTGAAAGGACATTCATTTGAAGGTATTTATGTAATCATCTTTTAACGAATGTGTTTCATAATTTTCCTCCCCCTCCCCATCCAATTTTTTGGCATCCCACAAGTGGGAATCACTATAATGTAGTAACCCTTACATTGTTCAATAATCTGAGGTTTTTAGTGTGCACTAGTTTGCTCACTATTTAGGAAAGAAATTGACTTCATTAATTACCACTTTTTGGCAAGGATGAAGTGTAAAATTGTTATTGACTATTCGATTGTTAAAAAATGTGATTTTAAGTAGAGTCTAGAGAGATGAAACACCTTGTGCAAAAAATCTATCAGCTTAGTCTATTATGTTTGTATCACAATTCACACAATAACATGAAATGGATAAATAAAAAATCCCAAAAAATATATTTTTGTCCTAGAAGGTCATAAATTCACAACAAAAACCAAAATACCCTCAATCAATATTTTTAAAGAATATTAATGTTGAGAATAAAATTAATAGATTACAAAATATTAAAGTTGAGAATGGAATTAATATAATATCAATTATTCACAAATATTTCCACAACCAAGCAATTGTTAGGCTAGACACAAATAAAAAATAAATAAAGAAAAGTGTCCCACTCTTTTGGCATTGGGTAGCAAATAAGGGTGGTACATTTATCTCATCTTTTATTTAATCCTCTCATAAGGAAGGGCAATTTCATTAGGGAGATCTATTCAAGCACAATAATCAAATCAACATGACATCCTGATAGAAGTTAATCTCAATACATAGACTAAAAACATCTCTACCAAGCATCATCTACATACCACCATACATGCATTTCACTTGCATAAGATCCTTTTGCTAGAAGATTAAAAAACATAATTCTTGCAAAGATAGTAAAGAAAGAAATAAATAAATAAAACCAAGCAAGCACTCTTTCATTGGTAAAATCAAATTCATCTCAATTAAGAAGGTTTTTTTTCCATTCAACTTGTCTATGAGATAAACTTCCCATATTTTTTGTAGACTAGGAAGCTACAAAGGAAGGTATGCAACCATATCATGGGTTAAATAATAAAAATATGTAGAACAAAATGTAGAAATGATGTGTATGCCTTACAATGCAACATGAGAAGTGGTTTTCCCTAGTCATCCATGAGAATAAAGTGGTTTGAAGTGAGGGCATATGGAAAATCAAAGGATGAGAAAATAAAAAACTAGAATCAACACACCTATCAAATTGAGCCATGCACACTAGATTTGGGATGTTTAGCCTATTAGAAGATTGTAAACCAAAATTTAGTTGATTTGGAGCCAAGAATAAGGCTATAGAG
Source organism: Sequoia sempervirens (assembly GCA_007258455.2). NCBI lineage: Eukaryota > Viridiplantae > Streptophyta > Pinopsida > Cupressales > Cupressaceae > Sequoia > Sequoia sempervirens. The sequence goes on along the minus strand of VDFB02353493.1, from coordinate 157,558,180 downwards.
TAGGGTAATACCCACTGTTGCAACGTATTCCTATACCTTAGAATTCTCCCAAATTTTACCTAGAGCTTTGTCTTGTCATTTCTAGTAATCTTGTCTCTTAGCAAGCTCTAGTTATGGGTTCTTTTGTTTTCACTTGTAAACCTAAAATTTGTGAAGGGAATCATGAAAAACAAAATCGTTAAAGGGGAGTCTACTTCAATTATTCCCCTTATGGTATTTTAAGCATTGATCCATATGACACAAAATACTGATAAAATATTAAAATATGTTCTAAATATATACTAGTAAATCTTACAAGTATTCAAAGCATAGATAAACATAATAGCATAGAAAATGGTAACAAGGAGGAAAGGCTTAACAATGGTGAAGGTAGAGGAAATATAAAGAAGACAAATGTAAAAAATACCTATGGAGGATGAAAATGATGCAAATATAATTAAAATATAAAAGGAAAACATTTATTTTGGGAAGATTTATTAGGGTTTGAAAGGAAAGCTAAAGGTATGCTCAATTAGGGTTTCAAAGGGGAAATATGGGATAGGAGGTGGAAAAAGAGGAAAAGTGGAAATAAAGTGAAATAAAACTAATGTAACAATGAGGATAAAAAAAATAGAAAGAGGAAAATACTAATTTGTGAAGGTGGTGAGGAGACCTAACAAAGGGATAAAGGAGAAATTTATGACAGGTGTCCTAGGGTTCAAAAGGGAGTAAGGGAAAGACAAGGACATAAAAGAAGCACAAAATGGATAATGGAGAAATTTATGTAGTGGTAGGGGTATTAGAAAGGGTGTGTGTATATTGTGGAGGAAATGGATTGGGTTTCTAATCAAAATAAAATAGAAACTATCTTAGCTAATGTAAAAACCTAAAAAATAGTCACCGATATTGAAGAGATTTGTTGTAGAAATTTCCATGATGATCCAAAAATTATTATATACTTTGTACATTGCAAAAATATAGTAACGATTAACATATCCTCCAATTTCACAAAAATCTAGCTTAATATAGCAAGTGAAAACTTAGTATCTACTATGTTGAAATGAGACAAAGGAAGCCCGAGTTTATGGATTTTGGAGGGAATTCAAGGAGGAAAAAAATATTGTCATAAGAAACCAAATTAATACTCATTATATTAATAATTGGCTCTAATTGATGAAAAATATTAGTCCATCTAGTTAAAACACACCATAAGGATTTGTTATTGAGCCCAAGGAGGTACAAGTTTCTATGACCAATTAGAGATAATGTTAACAACCTAAAGGTGGTGGTTATGTCTTGAGAAAATAGTTGAGATGTATGATTTATGGATGAATCTAAAAGAATCAATTTTGTATTCGACTTAGGAGATATGATCTAATTAATTGATTTGGTTAAAGGATTATGAAGAAGGGGTAAGTGGGACATGAAAAGGGAAAAAACACCTAAAGAAAGGAGATAAAATAGGTAAAACATTCAATTCAAGGAAGCACAAGGGAAATGGGTTAAGATGAAAAGAGAGATCTAGGACTAGAAATACAAAGAAGAAAAAGAGGGTTAAATCCTACATAAAAAATAAAACAAAACATAACCTAAAATGAGTGTAAAACATAAGAAAGGAAATTGTAGAGTATGTAGTTTTCAAATTTACATTTTGCCTCTATTTTAGTAGGATTATGATGTGATAGAGGAGGAATTATACTAAAGAAAAGTAAATTAACTATCATAAAATATAAAGGATAATAATTACCAAAGGAGAGATATAGGTCTTTGATTTAAATTTTGAATTCTTCATTCTTTTGGATGCACCTCTTTTTGTAAAACATCCACAAAAAAGTAGCCATTGTATGTTAAAAAAAAATAGAATAAAAAATGCAAGGAAGTGGAAACAAATACATAAGAAAAACAACATAAGAAGAACATTCATAGAAAATAAATTTTATAAATGATAAAAAATTATACGATATAAACATAACATATGCCATTAAATTCTAGTAAAAAAGATAAAAGTAATCCACAAAAGATTAAACATTCTATTTTGAGAGAGATCTATGAATATCTTCTTCATAAAATAATAGAGGAAAGGAAGCACAATAGTGAATTGCAATGAATATAAAATGAGCACCTTGGTGAAGGAAATTGGAAAATAGATATAGGGAATTATAATTGAAAATGAGAAATAGAAATTATGGCTATAAGGTATCCATCCATAGATGAGGCCATTCTAGGCTAATAGTGAAAGGAGCTAATGATTACTCAATAAAGAACAAATAAAGTAGATAAATAGATTTAAAGTTTCCCCCCTTGGCTATTTGGTGGTTTTCAACCTAGATATGGGTTGCCACTAAACTAGAAACTGGATAAATGGATTTGAGGTTGCCACCTAAAGTATTTATTGTTTGGTGGTTGCTCCATTGAAAATTAATAATTACCACCTAAGTGAGGAAATAATAAAATCATAATGTCGTAAAAGGATATAAGGTATCCACTTGATTGGGTAAAGAGGTAAAACTAGACCTAAGATGATGAGATAGGATAGTCATCAAGGTAATGACCAAAGATTAAGGATATGAAGGGGCGATAGTAAGTGATGAATATATTATCCCCGTTAATTTGTGAAACAAAGATAATATAGAATGGGGAGAAGGTGTGTGTGTTCTTTATCTTTTAGGAGATGGAACACACACATAAGGGGCGAGGGCCTATTTCATTCAAGTTTCACTCAAGGATACCTTAGAGATCTCAATCTGATGATAGAATGAGAGAAAGAGATCTACAATAAGGTATCCTAGGGTATGATTAATGAATAAGAAGGGGTTCACCACCAAGCTAGGGCTTGGAAAGACAAGTAAGATGCAAAACCTAATGAAAAATCCTAATGATGTGCAAACTTCAAACAAATGACCTAGAAATGCATGCAAAATAGAACAGTAAGTTGAGAAAACATAGAGGTACACCTGGAAACCTATAGAAGCTTGATTGAAGACCTGAAATGTTGGAAATGTTGAATTTAATTGATGCAGAGTAGGGGTAGAGGTTGTCTAATCAAACAAAATTCAATTAGTCTTGAATAATTTTTCCACTTTGCAAACCCTAACTTGGTGTTTCCTTACCATTCCTTTAATCTTGCTTGTAGCACATCAAACAATGAAAATTGAACATATCTTTTAGAGAAGGCCTCAAAACCATGAATTGGTTACCATTAAAAATACCCTTTATACCCTTCTTTATCATATCCAAATTGTGCATAGACTTGTTTCAAAACATATCCTTCAAAAATGGACTACTACGCTGCCCTTAAGCCCAATTAGGTCTCTTTTACAAAGCAAGTATGTGATTTTACTTTCCCAAATAATAAATCTTCACTCCAAGGATCTAGAAAGATTACATGGGGCTTGAAACAACAGAGTTTATCACTTGGAACATCTACCAACTCACCAAATGTCAAAACCCTACCTCTACCTAACAATTCTAGCCTAATACATTGAGATATTAGGCTAAGGCTTGCACAAACAAGGCCCTAAATCCATCCCCTGCATCTACAATCACTACTAAACTAAAAAGAATCCTAACTAAATCCATTCCACTGATTTTCAAAGAACTTCATCGATGGAATGGTCTAATATGCCATTATTTCTACCAAACCCTCTTAACCTAGGGTTTTCAAACCGTTCTCAGTATTTTGGCTCTTAAAACCTTCAAAATTTATGAAATTAACTCAAATAAATGCCAAAAAAAATCTAGTTCATGCCTCCATCAGATGCAATGCACTTTAAATCATAATCTCTTCGTACGAACCATACATAATGTTGTAGTAGTAAAATTACACAAAAGATTGCAGAAAAACAAAGCACTTCTTATTGTTTACACTTCAAAAACACTTCAGAACCTTGCCTCAAAGTTTGTGAGGCATATTTAAACTTGAAAAACCCAAAAAAAATGATTCATAACCACTTTTTGAACCAAAAGACCGTTTAACTTCCAAATATGACAAAAATGTAAAGTTGTTTGTGCAACTTTTTCAACAAATTACAAAACATGACAACTTTAACTACAACAGACCCCATGAGACTCAATACATTTAAAATGGTCTAAATAGACCTTATTACACCACACAAGACTCAAAACACTAAAAAATATAACACTTGACCATATCCACAAAATTTGACTAGGTGCCCCTGCACCATACACCAGGGGAGAAAAGAATCTCATGCTCCACCTGAGATCAGTTCTTAGACTATTGTGCCATGTCTTTTAATGTCCTCCTCTATCATCCATGTTGCATCTTCATGAGGGAGACCTTCCATTTGACTAGATATTCATTGTACACTATGCCTTGTTCTCTTCACTTGGTGTCCAAAATGCTCTCAAGCTTCAAAGGTTGACTTGGTGGTAGGTCCTTGACCCAATCTTCATCTTGAACTCCTCGTGTACCTGCATCATCACCTGCAACCATAGATCCTTTGAAAGGATAAAGGTCAGAAACATTAAAGATTGGAGAGATAGCAACTCCAAGAGGGAGTTTTATCTCATAGGCATTTGCACCAAATTTGTGGACCACCCTGCATGGCCCAATATTTTTCATTTGCAGCTTTGTGTATTTCCCCTTTGGTAGCCTTTCTTTCATCAAATGTGTTGGGACCAAGTCTCCCACCTTGAATTGAACATCCCTCTTCTTCAAATTTGCATGTTGCTTATATCTCATAGGCATTTGCACCAAATTTGTGGACCACCCTGCATGGCCCAATATTTTTCATTTGCAGCTTTGTGTATTTCCCCTTTGGTAGCCTTTCTTTCATCAAATGTGTTGGGACCAAGTCTCCCACCTTGAATTGAACATCCCTCTTCTTCAAATTTGCATGTTCCTTATACTTCTCCACACTCTTTTGAAGATTTTCTTTCACTTGCTGATGAATATCCTTCATTGCTACTGCAAATTATTCACCCTCATCACTTCTTCTCTCCATACCACTCAAATCTCTAAGCTCAAACACTCCCCTTGGATTCAGTACATAGACTATCTCAAATGGGCTCTTTCCAACACTTCTATTGATAGATTCATTATATGCAAATTCAGCTTGTGGAAGAATGAGGTCCCATTGCTGTGAATGCTCTTTTTTCAAACATATGAGAAGATTCCCAAGACTCCTATTGACAATCTCATTCTTCCCATCTATTTGTGGATGATAAGCAAAGCTAAATGTTAATTTGGTTCCCAACTTCTTCCAAAGAGTCCTCCAAAAGTGACCTACAAACTTTCTATCTCTGTCAGACACAATGGTCAATGGTAATCCATGAATTCTCACTACTTCCTTGAAAAATAACCCAACAATATATGAAGCATCATTTGTACATTTTCATGGTATGAAATGAGCCATTTTGCTAAATCTATCAACAACAACAAACACACTGTTAAATCCCCTTTGAGTTTTTGGTAAACCCAACACAAAATCCATGTTGATGGATTCCCATGGCCTGTTAGGAATTGGAAAAGGCTGATAAAGACCTGCATTAGTGCTTGAACCCTTTGCTTTTTGGAAAACTACACAACTTTCAACAAATTTTCTGATGTCACTTTGCATTTTTGGCCAATGGCAATATCTTCTTACCTGCTCCAATGTTTTATCTACACCAAAATGACCCCCTAAGCTACCACAATGCTTCTCCTTAATCAAATTTGTCCTTATAGAGAACTTAGGAATACACAACTGAGCACCCTTAAACAATAAGCCATCTTGTAGCAAGAAATCAAAATATTCTTCATGGAAAGCACCATCAAACTGATTACAAACAACATATATATCCTTGAAATCATCATCTCCTCATACATACCTTTCAATGCCTCAATACCCACACTTTGAAGTTGAATTTCTTGCACCAACATTTGTATTTTGCTCAAAGCATCCGCCACCTTGTTTGACTGCCCCTTTTTGTGCTTTATGTTGAAAGTAGAGCTTTTTAGGTACTCCACCCACTTCACATGTCCATAGCTCAATTTTTCCTGGTTTTTCAAGAAACTCAAAGCATGATTGTTAGTAAAAATAATAAATTCCTTGGGAAGGAGATAGTGTCTCCATTTTTTCAATGCTTAAACTATTGCATACAATTCCAAATCATAAGAAGAGTACTTTTTCTTGGCCTTATTAAGTTTCTCACTGAAAAATGCTACAGGTCTACCCTCTTGACTCAAGACTGCACCAATTGTATACCCACTTGCATCGCACTCTATTGTGAACACCTTATTGAAATCAGACAATGCTAAGATAGGTTGTTGAGCTATCTTTTGTTTCAGAATTTGAAAGCTTCTTTCTGCCTCATCAGACCAATACACGAACCTCTTCCTTTTATCTCCTTTTATGGTATCAATGATGGGAAAAACAAATATGACTGAAATTCCTTACAAATTTTCTATAGAAACTAGCAAGACCGTGGAAGCTTCTTATCTCACTAATTGATTTTGGAGTAGGCCAGTTCAAAATGGCTTCTACCTTGCTAGGGTCCATCTTCAAAGTGCCTTCTGAAATCACAAAACCAAGGTAGACCAACTCTTCCTTCATGAATTCAGAATTTTTCAAGTTAATCATCAACTTTTCTTCATTCAACCTCTTCAACAGCATGCCCAAATGTTGCAAGTGTTCCTCTTTAGTGTTTCTAAACACAAGAATGTCATCCAAATACAAAACAAAAAAAATTCCTACGAAAGGTTTCAAAACTTCATTCATTAGTCTCATAAATGTGCTTGGTGCATTTGAAAGCCCAAAAGGCATTACCATCCATTCATACAAACCCTAATTGGTTTTAAAAGTAGTTTTCCACTCATCCCCTTTTCTTATCCTAATTTGATGATAGCCACTTTTAAGGTCAATTTTTGAAAAGTAACAAGCTCCTCCTAAACACTCCATCATGTCCTCCATTCTAGGTATTGGAAACCTATACCTTATAGCGATTTTGTTGATTTCCCTTGAATCGGTGCACATTCTCCAATCTCCACCTTTTTTAGGTGCCAACACAGTAGGGACAACACATGGACTTAAACTTTCCCTTATGAGACCTTTATCTAACAATTCTTGTATTTGTTTCCTTATCTCTTCATTTTGTTGAGGAGTCATCTTGTATGCAGCCTTATTAGGTAAGTTTTCACTTAGTATAAAGTCTATGTGGTGGTTCACATCCCTTATAGGTGGCAAAGAACTAGGGAGCTCATCAACAACTATGTCTTGATACTTGTTCAACAAAGTTTGCACTTCTTTGGGCACATCCTCAAGTTTTGCTGCTGTCATAACAGATTTGGGTCTGATTATGATTGTATAACCTTTTCCACCTTCCTTTTTCATGGTTTTCAAGAATTATTTTTGTGAATCCCAATCCTAGACTTGCACAAATATAGCAAACAAACACACTATTAGATCCAAAAGCAATTTAGAACTAAGATTCCCCATGAAATTCATCTATAATGCTCAAAATAGGAAAGAAATGAAGAACAAAACAAGAAAAGCAATTAAATCCTATTTAAGCATGCAAACTCTCAATCCAATGGGGGAATTGGTGCCAATTTGATGTGGAAATTGGCCCTTTCCCAACTGCTTTTCAAGATTGATGGAGATTGATCCACTTGATGATGATGAACAATGTGCTTCCTTGATAAAATCTGCAATAACCTAGCTATGATGGTGGAAAATGCTATGGGAATGGATGAATTTTCTCTAAATGTGAAGATAGTAACTTTTCTCTAAGTTGTGGATGCAAAATACAAAGGAAAACCTCTTATTTATATATGAGAATGTTGAAGAATGAGGCAAAATGGAGCAATGTGGGATCATTCAACCTCCAATGGTCAAGTGCCACTTGTCAAGATGTGAATGGAGGAAGCTTGAGCACATTTTGATGAATGTGCACAATAAATGATATTAGGTGGAATTTCAAAATTGTGAAATGACATGTTGGAGGGAGAAAGGAATGAATTAAATGCCACTTGGCTCAATGCACAAGGACATGTAAGAGGAAACAAATGCCTTGTTGGAAGGAAAAATCCATTTGGAGGGATTTTCAAACTTGGAGGAATATTCCCTTTTGATGTCATTTTGAAAGTAATTAGGGATTTTATTAAATCAAAGAAATGATTTATTGGTGCAAGTTGCAAAATCTAGAGGATTTAGGTGATTAGGATTAAATTAACTAGGATTTGATTAATTTAATAGGAGATTAGTTGACGTGACCCTTTGATTTAGATTTTTGGATTGATTTAAATCAAAGTTGAGAGGAATATGATTTAGATTTAATTAAATAAAAGATTTTGATTTATTTAATTAAAAAGGGGTGATGATGTTAGATTAAATTAAACAAGGTTTAATTTATTTAATTTAATAGAATGACCTTAGGGGTTTAATCAAATAAAATGAATTATTTAATTAAATAAAGACTGATAAGGTTAATGAAATAACATTGATTTATTTAATTAACAAGAAGTGATGACCTAATTAGATAAAACTGATTTATTCAATTAAGGGATGAAAGGTGATGACTAGTTAAGATGATTCAAGATGAAATGATGTTAGTAATTGGGATCAAGTATGTCGATATATTTTCCATGTCTACATTTTTCCCCTCTTTGAAGCAAAGTACTTGTTGCATTGGTTGAAAGAATAAATCGTCTCAATCAAAATTCAAAAAATTACCAATTTTCAAAATTGCCCCACTGCTACCTCGGCGAGAAGAAACATGCCGATATACTGCCCCCTCGAGAGATTGGACGAAAATTTTGATTTTTGGGTGATCTCGCGAAAAAAGAGGACAAAGTACCCGATGGGTCCAAAAAGGTTTCAGGATGCCAAAAACGTGCAAAAAATGATGTAAAACGGCCCTGGGTTGGGTGAAAATAGGATTGGGGGTCCAAAACCCTAGCTGGACAGCTAAACGAGGTAAAAAAACCCTAGTTTTTAGGCTTAAATAGGCCTTGAGGGGGCAATTCCAGTTCATTTGCACACATAGCCTTTTGAGATTCTGTGATTTTGAGCTCTAACCCCTGCGAGAGATGGCCCAATGACCACTTCCATGACATGTCTTGGAGCGAGTATGAGTGTACCAGAGACTGCCTGGTGTTGGACCACTGGTGAGTTAACTTGACCTGACCTTCATTTCATTTTTTGTGTGCATTTATTAGCTTAGAAAGTCAACCCTAGGTCAAGCAGTCCTATATGGCGCCACTACAAAGTTTATTTCAGTGTTGCACAGCCTCAAACTATACCACCATCGCGAGTAGCGATGTGACGTCACAGTTTGGAGTTAGGGTTCAAACTCCAAACTAGACCGTAGATGAAAACAACGCCGCAATAGGCCACTTTGCAAATTAGGGTTTAGGATCAAACTAAGGCGCACTTAAACTGCACTGCAGTGGCGAAGTTTGGGAGTTTAGGGCTCCTAGCGGCATAGTTTGGAACTTTCAAACTACGTCGCACTTGCAAATAGTGACGGATATGTTGTTTCAAGCATGCAGGGTTTAAACAGGATCACCATTTTTTTATGAAACTTAACACGGTGACTTTCTTGATGCAGAAGGAGGCAGATATTCTTCATTCACGCGAGCACAGATCCTCCATACTTGGTAGATTAGTTGGTATGCACGAGCGGCTTCAGGAGCACCTGGGGGTGATCAAACTTTGGTACATTGCATATGCACCGCCAGTGAGGACACATTTGGGGATGATGACAACACTCACAAAGTGATGGCATGGTGAGACATCATCGTTTCACCTTCCAACGGGCGAGGCCAGTGTGACACTGGAGGACGTGTGGCACATTCTATGATTACCCATCCATGGAGAGCGAGTGATCTATGATGTGGATGCTGGGAGAGATGCATGTTATGACGTGATGGGCCTTGATGCGATCATCTTTTCAAAGGGCTAGATCGAACTAGTGCACTACAGGCTCACCGTGTCTCCCTTTCACTTGGTCATTGCAGCCATCATTTCAGGTCTTTTTGCACTAGATTGGGGCCGATATTTCAGTATAGGATGGGGGCTCGCTTGGGAGATAATGGTGCAATGGAGAGTATGCTTTGCGTGGGGGCCAATACTGTTGGCCTCTCTATATTGAGATTTACATGAGTTCGCATACGGTAGCGATAGAGCCATCAGGGTGGGGGTCACACTTCTCCATATTTGGGCCTGGGAGCATATTGTAGTGCTCCGTCTGAGAGTCATACTAGTTGATATGGAGCCAAACGACCCAGTCGTCTAGAGGTACAAGGGAGGAATTTCCTTCACATTCACAGGACATGCTGGCATTCCTCATTGGAGGAGAGTTATTGATGATATGAGAGCATTCACATGGTGGTCGTATCTCAGATGGCCCGCATGGTATGAAAACACCTAGCAGCTATTTTTTGCCAGACATGACAGACTGATGCAAGGGCGGGAGCACACTAGAATTGAGAGGTACCTGCCAGGCCTTGTTCAGAGATAGTTTGGGGAGTCGCATGATAAACCCGATAACTAGTATGTTGCAATATTTGTGCGTACTATGATGGAGACTTCATGGGGCTTCTACATTCTAGCCCAAGAGGCCATTGATTCCTTTAGACAGCTGGTGGCTAGGCCATGGCCATATGATCAAGGCCAAGCCAATGCAGGGACTACCCAGGCGTACAGAGATTGGTTCAAGCCACCTCTCAGGTTGACAATGCTAGGAGCACCATCGGCACGACAAAGAGCCAAGGGCAGAGGGGCAGGATGAGGGCGGGGACAGGGAGGTTGAGGAGATGGAGATGGGGACGAAGATGGGGGTCAAGGCGGAGGTGGACCACACCACCAGTCGAATCAGGGAAAGGGACCACAGGATCAGCCGAGGTAGGACCAAGACCAGGACAGGCAGGATCAGGACAGGCAGGCAGATCGACCACCTTAAAGAGATCAGGGACCTCCACCACCACCACCACCACCACCACCTCCACCTGATCAGAGGGATGTCTAGATACAATAGTTACGGGCATAGGTCCAAGGGCTAGGTTGCTTCCTTGATGGTAGAGAGAGACTAGTTGCGAATGGAGCGGGACCAGGTTGTCCAACAGAGACAGGCTGTCGAGCTCAGGGCAACACAGGAGATGGGTCGTAGACAACAACTCGAGAGCATGTCTGCCTCCTCCTTCCAGAGTTTAGTTTCATTGTGAGCATACAGGGAGGTAGTTCGAGAGGCTGATTATTACAGAGTTCATTATCATCAGGTCGTGCCCCAAGTGTCCTGGGTCCTAGATTTTTCACAGCAGATAGGGTATCGGCCTCTAGAGGACCATGGAGAGAGACAGGCTGACGAGCGCGAGGGTAGCCAGTAGGGCTAGCCTACTTTTTTTCAGAGACATGATTCTTTTTATGTTGCACGGGCTCTTTTTTGATAACATTTATGAGATGCAATCTTTTTCATTTATCTCTTTCATGTATGATATGGTGATGCATTTATGGTTATTATGATGATGCACATGATATGATGTGATGATGCCTTTTATAAGGATGTCTATGTGATGATGTATGTAATTCCTATGAAATGATGTGTATGTCATGATGTGGTGCCTATATTATGCAAATGGATGATTTGTATATGATGTTATATGATTATGTAATGGATGCAAATTATATTTATGAGATGCTTAGAATAACCAATCTATATTATGCAATAATGAAATGCAATGCATGAGAGATGATTAATTCTTTCTATATGATATGATACACATTATGCTAACAGTTTATGGATGCAAGATGAATGCAAAGGCGATGATGATTTGTGATTAATTGTCATGGTACCATGTTAGCGCGGAAAGAAGATAGAAGAAAGCAAGAGACTCCAACAGGTCAAGAGATGATGATGATCTTCTTACCAAGAAGTTGGGACTTTAAAAGGGTCATTTACCTTATGTTTGATAATACACCTAGGCACGATGCATCAAGGTATAAAGAACTAGGATGGCGTTGCACCTAGTGTGATGGAATTTGACTCGACAATCAGATAGGAGTACTCCTGTTCACACTTGGCATATGGAACCTTATTCAAAATGTAGTTCAAATATTCCAAAGATCTCAGACCAAAACATAGAAAAGCAAGCCTTCCTATGTGGTCAACAAGATACCCGAAACATCCTCCTTACACCCAAACAAAGTACATATGACCAAGGTTATATTACAAGAATATCCAACAAGCACAATAGATGAAAAGATAATGATCATTGCCCCATTTCTTTCTCTCTAAATCCCTTCGTTTGGGACATCATCGAGAGGTCATTGAAATGAGCGCAAATAAGATAAGCCAAAAGACAAAGATAAAGTAAACAAACAAGCTAATGTTCTTCAATACCGCTAGCCAAGACTAAACTATGGTGATGCCTGATGTTGATGTCCATTGTAGGAAGGATGCATCCTAGGAAATTATGTTATCAAATGATTGATTTGGGACTGATTGGATGATAGGCTATTGACACACAAAGTTGACTAACTTTTTTACGTACTGACCTAGACTTGAGACTTTGACATTTGAGTTTTCACTTTTGAACTGCTAGACTTGTCTTTGATTGTTTCACCAAAGGTTGAGGGTGATGACCATTTATTATGAGTGAATGTTTATTGTGGGTGAAAGTGAGGCGAGACAGATGGATTTTTTCAAATATTTGGATGTTTTTGGAGTTTTTTGAAATGTTTTAAGGATGTTTTTGGTGTTTTTGAGATTTTTCAAATGTTTTGATTTTAAAATTTTCCATTGTTTTGGGGTTTTATGAGATTTTGACGAAGAGACTAACCTAAAGACCTATCTTAGGGGCCTCGAGGGTTGATCAATAGATAAGCCTTTATTACATTATACATGTAGAGACCACGTAGTTCGACTGACACAAACTTGATTATTAATGAGATATGAACAAATAGATTGCCAATTTATTATGACAGACTCCTAAAGGACTGACCTAAGTTTCTCGGGGGATAATTCAAAGATCAACCTTGCCTATGTTCAAAGCTTAGAGACTCGTAGTTTGACAAGACGACTCTGTTTTTTGACTTTTTGACTTTTTGACTTGTTTTGGGATTTTGCTTGGTTTTATGAATGTTTTTTAATTTTTTGATTTTCTGATGTTTTTGGATTTTTTTATTTTAAGGAAGACTTCAAGAATTTACACGAATCCGATCCAATGCAAGAACATGCCCCAGCGTGATGCAATAGACTGCTCTGATATAGGCAGGACAAACTGACCTTGAGAGTGGGCCGAGTAGTACTAGGAGGGATCATGAACAAACATATGACCAAGCTAAGATGTGGACGCAGATGGATGATAGATGGATGATAAAAGCGTAATGGATGGATGATACAGAACAAGCCGTGAAGATCCTGGTGGATGGAAAGTTCTTATTTACACAAGGCGCCTGTTTTCTAGGTTTTCACCAAGGTACTTGTCCAAAGCACCACCGAAGTGGTTTTAACTAGAGGACGATTTTTCTCTATAATGTTTTTAATCCTTTTTCTGATTTTTTGGAATTTTATGTTTTTTTAATTTTTTTGTTGTCACCAAGACGCCCGTTTGCCAAGTTTTCATCAGGGTGACCATTTGTTCAAGACTTTTTCTAATTTTTTGTATTTTTTGGTTTTACACCCCACAAGATTAGGCATAAAACTTTTTGAGATGGGAGTTGTTCATGGGCTCCTATAGAGGCTCACCTTCCAGCATTGATAACTAATATGCCCCTGACTTATAACTAGTTGTGATGAAAAATGGTCCCAACTAGTTAGGTTCAAGTTTACCCTTGCTGTCCGGATTAGGGATGTTCTTCTGATTCTTCTTTAACACCAATTCTCCGATCTGGAAGGTCCTGCTCCTGATCTTCTTGTTGTATTTCCGCTTGAGGCAGTTCTGATACACCTATAAGTGTTTTAAGGCCTTCATTTTCCGTTCCTCTAACAGTTCTATCTCATTCAGTTGTGATACACGGTATTCCTCATCCGTGATGAGATTTTGTAGTCATATCCTCAGTGACAGGAGCTCGATCGCGATGGGGAGTATGATTTTGATCCATAGACTACGGAGAAGGGGGTGGCACCTATTGGTGTGTGGATGTTGGTTCGATAGGCCCAAAGGGCAGAATTCAATTGGAGATTCCAATCACGACTAGCGTCATTGACTATTTTCTTGAGGATTTTTAATATTGTTTTATTGGTAGCTTTTGCTTGGCCATTGCCTTGGGGATAGTATGGGGTGGAAAAGTTATAATGGCTTGTGGGACACCGTAGCGACATATTAGGTAGTTCAGGATGAACTTAGATATTTGCTTTCTAGTTATGTAGGTCATTGGTATGGCTTCCACCCACTTTGTGATGTACTCAATGGTGGTAATGATAAACTTGTGGCCAGTAGATGAGGTGGGGGTGATTTTCCCAACGAGATCAAGCCCCCACTACGAAAAGGGCCATGGTGTGATGATAGGATGTAACTCTTGAGCTGGTACATTGATGAGGTCCCCATGCTACTGACATTGTAGACACCTTCTGACATAATCACGTGCTTCTTTCTCCATGATAGGCCAATAAAACTTCGTCCTCAGTAATTTCTTGGCCAAATAAGTGTATATATCATGGTACCAGGGATCACCGAGACCAACGATTTCGTACACAAATTCTGACTCTGGTACCTCAAATGTAGGCACAAGAAGCTGTTCTACTAGGAATTCATACTTTGGGACATTGCAGGGGATGTCCAATAGGGATCCAATTATCGCCATGGCGTCTACCACTCTGTTGTTTTCTCTAGGTATCTGCTCGAATGTGATCTCAATGAAGGACTCCTTAAGACTTTCCACCAATTTCTTGTATGGAGTTAGCTTGCATATTTAGTTTGATTCTCATCATTCACCTGATTGATTATAAGCTGTGAATCCCCATATACCTTGAGAGCCATGATATGCCACTGCACTGCTATTATGAGTCCTATGGTTAGAGCCTCATATTTTGTGATATTGTTTATGTAGGGAAATGCCAATTTGTAGGATCTTGATATGCAGTCTCCCTGTGGAATGATGAAAAAGACCCCAACTCCCAATCCATGCCATGTGTAGGAACCATCAAAGTACAACTTTCAGTGGTCTTCTATGCTCAAGTTGAAGATGGATTCATTGAGGAACTATGAAATTAGCAGATTCTCTGAATACATTGGTACTTCTGCCAGTTGGTCTGCAATAGCTTTCCCTTTGATGGCCTTCCATTGCACATACTCGATGTCATATTCTAATAGGATCATAACCCACTTGGCCATCCTTCATGTGAGCATTGCTTTAGAAAGCAGGTATTTGAGTGGGTTGATCTTGGCGATGAGTTTTATTTTATGTGCTAACATGTAGTGTCTAAACTTCTGTGAGGCAAACACCACCGCAAGACAATCTTTTTTGATGAATGGATAATTTAACTCATGCCCTACCATGGTTCAGCTGATGTAGTAGATGGCCCTCTCTGTTTCGTTTTCATCGTGTTGAGCTAGGAGAGCACCGAGAGTTGTTGTTGTTGCTGATATGTATAAGATCAAAGGTTTTCCTGGAATTGGCGGCATAAGTATTGGTGCTGTGAGTAAGTATTATTTGATCTTCTTGAAGGCCTGATCACACTTTTCATCCCACTTTTATGCTACCCCCTTATGGAGTAGGTGACAATATGGGATTGACTTGCCTGCTAATTGGGCTATGAATTGGCGAATTGACTGGAGTCGGCCTTGTAAGCCTCTCAATTTTTTCAATGTCTTAGGTGCCTCCATCTTGAGGATTGCTTTTACTTTAGAAGGATCTATTTCAATCCCTCTCATGGACACGATGTATCCCAACAACTTCCCCAATTATATGCTAAAGATGCACTTCTTTGGATTAAGGCGAACCTTGTATTCCTCAAGTCTATTAAAGATGACACTCAATGCTACTATGTGGTCCCGCCTCTTTTTGGATTTTGCCAATATGTCATCGACATAATCCTCCACAGTATTATGAATCATGTCATGAAATATTAAGGTCATGGCCCTCTGATATGTTGCTCCATCATTCTTTAGGCCAAACGACATCATGTTCCAGCAATATGTCCCCCATGGACAAGTAAAAGCCATTTTGTGTTGGTCTTCTTTGGCTATCATGATTTGGTTATACCTGGAGAATCCGTCCATTAATGAAAGCATCTCATGTCCCGAGGTCATATCTACAATCATATCAATGTTGGGAAGCGAGAAGTTGTCCTTGGTACATGCTTTGTTGAGGTCTCTAAAGTTTGTGTAGATACGGATGCCCCCATTAGGCTTTGAAACAGGTACTAGATTTGATACCCACTCTAGATAGTCGATTGGTTTTATGAACCCTGCATCAAGTAACTTCTTTAATTCCATTTTAACCAACAAGGCTATCTGGGGATGCATTTTTTTGAGCTTTTGTCTAACGGGCTTTTCCTCGGGGTAAACTGCTAGATGGTGGACCACAATCTCCAGATCAAGCTCAGGCATGTTGGCATAGGTCCATGCAAAGTTGACCTTTCTCTCCCTTAAGAAGGAAGCTAGGAGATTCTATTATTCTAACATCAATGATTCATCATAAAATGTGATATGCGGAGTTTCCTCTATTCCCAAGTTGATTGGGTTGCACTTCTCGGCCAGAACCGCTGAATTTTCTTGATGTAGAGCACTGAGAGGAAGATTGAATCCTTCATCCTCGGGTGCCTCAGAGAGGTTTTCACCATTGGATACATCCTTTATTTTTACTGTTTTTGGATCAAAGAGTGCCACAGTGTGGTTTTCACTCAAAGACCTTGAGATTATTCTCAAATTTCCCTTTTGCCACTAAAGGATTCAATCGTCTCCCCATAATAGGCTTGTTTGTCCAGTATGATATCAAACCCAACCTTGTGATCTATGTATGGTACCGTGTCCCGCAATCCCATGAATTCTGAGAATGCCTCATCATTTTTGAAAGTGTCTAGAATTGGTGGTCGCCATTGGTTATAATCGATGAGATGGGGGTAGACTAGGCTTATTTTGTGGGCTTGATGGTCGTTGGTCTCAAAATACAAAGTACTAATCATGAGTAGGGAGATGTCTTCGAAAAGCATAGGCAAATCAGTTATGGGGTCCTCGCCACTACTACACACATCAGTTATGTTGAAGGTGAAGTTATCTAAAGGCAGACCTGTGGATACAGGAAATTGAAGGGTGGATGTAGATTGTTGAGGAGTTTTGACCTTCTTAACCGAGGCACCTTTGCTAAGTATGGTCACCTTTGGAGGGGTACATCCAAGACCAAGACTTCTCATACGTGTCTCCGGAATGAGAGGTACTAGAAGCCCGTTGTCATTTTTTCTAAGATTTTTGTTTCTGTCATAGCCCATGGCAAGCGTCATTTGTAAGCCTTTACTGCTATCATCCATAGGTAGGTCAGCTGTTGGTTTGTTGTCTTGGTCCATGAGGTTTGATGGGTCCTCTTCTATTATTTCCCAACCTAGGTCTCCCTAACTCCTGAAGCTGGAGGAACTTGATGTGAAGGTTTGGGATGAGGAAGTATTATTTGATTGTGATCATCCTCGTGACCTAGGAGATTGTGGTAATTGTCCCACTACAAAATCATTTTTTGGCATTGCATAATCCCCACACCCATTGTCCTGGATAATGATCTTGATATTAGATATGGAAGGAATGGTGGGTGTTTTTGTTGCAGAAGTGGAGGCGAGAGTAGTTGGGTCGATGTATGGAGTTGAGGGGTCCTCATTGTTCTTGGCCACTTGGGGGATTTTGTAATATTTTGCTTCCAAATTTTTACAATAGTAAAAGGGTTCAGGATCCCCATGGACAGTGACCTCTTGGCCTTGGTATGGATTACATACTGGTGGAAGGTGGAAGCTACAAATTGCATCCCATGAATCTAGGGACACCCCAGGAGGATATTATAAGGAAATTCTAGATTGAGAACTTGACAAGTTGTTTCCATGATGGCCAACCCTACTTGAATAGGGAGTTGGTTTGTGCCCTGAGACACTCTTTCTTGATCATTGTAGGCTCTAATGGTTATGCCTTTTCCTTTTTCAACAACATCTTTAGAGAAGCCCAAGCTTTTTATTAATTTAAGGGTGCATATGTTCAACCCTGCACCTCCATCTACCAAGACCCTCTTGACTTTTTTCTTATGAATGAAAGCCCCAAGATGAAGTGCACAATTATGAGATGGTTGTGTTGGAAGATATTGTTCTAAAAATGTCAGAAGGTGAGGTGTAGTGAGGTGTGTGACCATAGCTTGGAACTAATCCGCATCAAGATCAGTGGGGATGAAAGATGAGGCCAAGGCTTCTTCAAGGATCTTCTTGTGGGCTAGTGAGATCTTCAGTAACTCCATGATGGAGATTTGTGCTGGGGTTCTTTTCAACTGGTCGAGGACATTGTAACCACTAGGAACAGATCTTGGGTTGGAAGTGGAAGCTCTAGGAAGCTGAGATGATCCTGTGATGGTAACTTTTTTATCTCTTGTGGTGACTCCACAATCGGCTTGGGCTCCTTTAATGGTGATGACAGCGACCATTTCTTCTAGAGATGCAACGACATGGTCGTACACATGGTTCACACTTTTGAATGCACCCTTTCCCTTATCATTGTTATTGTTCCCCTTATTGTGGTTGGGCATCAGATTCATGTAAATCTTGAGATTTTGATTCCTAGCTGGTTGTTCCACATTTATGATTTTGTCATCAATGAGGTCTTGGATCAAGTTTTTCAACCTCATGTAGTTAGTAGTTGTATGTCCCTTTATTTTGTGAAAATCACAAAGGTGATTTTCATTGTACCACGGTGGTTTTACCAAGGGCTCTTGATAGTTTTCATAGGTGAGAACTATGATGGGTTTTTCCTCCACCAGTCTCTTCATGATGGATTTAGTCGATTCCCCAAGGTCTGTGTACTTCCGCTTGGGGGAATTTTTGTTTCGCTGAGGTGGTCTTCCTTGATTGTCCACATTGTTGAATATTTGGTTGTTCGACTGCTATGTGATAGTGTTGGCTTGTCGATTGTTCTAATTGTTGGCTTGTGGTTTTTGAGGTGCTTGTGTGTTTTGTCGAGGTGCACTAATGACAACTTTGGCGTCGACTACACCATCATTGGTAATATTTATATTTTTCACCCATGTGTGAGGTTTATCATTATAGCTAGTGGATGGGCGACTTTCTTGATAAGAAGGAGCTCCCCCTTGTGAGATAAGGGATCGTTCGATATTGAGCGCCTTGGGGATCAACTAATCGTAGGTTATGATGCATTGCATTTTGAGATGGAAGCACACGAATCTGTCAAGATTTGCAATGATGGTGCACACTTGCTATTCCTCAGGCATGGCCCATTTGCTTCTATTGGATTTTTATTTCCATTGTTGCAAGAATGAAGCAAACTTCTCTCCCTTGGATTGTTTCATAGCTGAAAGTTCTTCTAGGGTCACATCCATAGCTATGTTGAAGGCATAGTTTTGCACAAATGCGTCCACGATTTCTTGGAATTTTTTGATTCCTGAGAGACAAGAGAACTAGTCAATGGCGGTACCTACCAAGCTTCAAGGGAACAGTCACATTAGATAAGTTTTGTATGCGACGTCCATGCAATGTACTTGGAACTCCCTGATGTGATCTTTAGGGTTTCCTGTTTCATGATATTTATCAAACTTTGGGATTTCAAATCCCTTTGGGAACGGTTTCATGACAATGCTCATGTCGAACGGGTAGGGGTACAAGTTCTTTGGTGGCTTCGTGGTTTACCCTGATTGAAGATCGAGCACTTGTTGTGAAAGAAATTTCATTTGTGTTGATACATCGTCTTGAGGATCAGGGGGTGGGATGAAGGTGTTTCGTGGTGGTTCAATCATTGGAGGGATGGGTGGATTGGTTGGTGTGTTGGTGGATGGTGTTTGCACATTTTGATGTGCCAAATATGCTTGTAATTATTGTTGTACCAACAACACTTTCTATTGGTCTTGTTGTTGTTGCGCTAATAGTGCCTGTTGTTGAGCTTGTTGTTGTTGTTCCAACAATGCTTGTTGTTGGGCTACTAGTTGGGCTGCTACTTGTTGCTCTTGGTATTACTTCAACGCTTGCTGGTATGCTTTTTGTTGGGTTGCTTGTTGTTGTACGAGGTACTGTGCTTGTTCCTGTGCATGTGCTTGCACCTGTGCTTGTGCTTGCTGGGCATCTTGGGTAGCCTGAGCAGCTTGAGCAGCTTGTTGGGCTTGTTGTTGCAGCAATGCTTGGGTTTGTGCCTGGGCGGCTTGTTGTGCTTATCAAGCTTGTGCTACTTGAGCAACCTGAGCGGCTTGCGTAGCTTCAGTAGCCTGAGCGGCCTATGTTGTTTGAGCAGCCTAAGCGGCTTGCGCTGCTTGTTGGGTGATTTGTGTTTGTTGCAAAACTTGGTATTGTTGGAGTGCCTTTTGGTAGGCTAAGTGAGCTTGTAGTGCTATGCTGTACTGGCTTGCTGTATTTGGATTTGGTGGTGGTGGTGGTGGATTTGGGATGTTAGAAGTGGTGGTGAGTGGTAGAGATGTGTTTTGAGCGATTGTGGTGGATGGTATGATTGAGGTGCTGGGTCCTTGGGAGATCATGTTTTTGTGTGTTGGGATTTATGTCGTTGTTTGGATGGATACCACCTATTATTGTGATATTGGTGGTATATTCAGAGGATTAGATGCGATGATTTGATTAGTGCTTGATGGATTGTCTTGGATTGATTGATTTGTGTTAGGTAAAGGGGGAAGTCCTAAACCAGGAATTGATAGGGATGTTGGTAGTGGAGGTAATGGTGGTGGAGGTGGTGGTGTGATTGGAACTGGAAGTGGTGGAAGGTTTCTTGGAATGAGTGATGATGAGGCCCTAAAGAGCCTGCCTTGTTCAAATAAGTCCGCTTGTACCAATGGAAGCGAAACTTGTGGGTCAAGAGCATATGCTGAAGTTGCATGGAAAGATGTGTTGTTGGAATCATGGAATGTGAGTGGGACATATTGGTGGAGGGGATTTTGAGGCACAATACTTGATGTACCTGTGATGGTATTAGTGTCCATATTTTGAATATTGACAAGGGGATGTTGTTGAATGGCATGGAGTAATGCACTCCCCTTGTTGCAATGGGTTGTGTGGTGGAAATGCATGATGTGGATTGCGGAATGGGTTGGAAGATGCTCTGAGTGGGTGAGGTGAATGGTACAAGCGGCATAAAAGGCTTCTCTACAATAGTGCTTACATCGAAATCAGAAGGGAGTTTTGCTCTTTCTTTTGCAAATTCAAGCATGTATTGGGAGGGATGCAATTTCATCATAGCTCTAACAATTCGGTGGTTGTCGGGGTTTTGAAGCATTTCGGTGATCTCATCTTGGGTCATCCCCATATTGGTGATGTCTTCCACTTGCCCTTACTATTGAGGACCTTGTGTTATGAGAGAAAGATTGAGTAGTGGGTTGCTAGGTCCAACAGGATTGATCTCGGGTGTGGTTTGACTTAGGTCACTTGAAGTTGATGTTTCTTTGCTATACTCCATGTTCTTCTTGTGTTGCGATCTAGTTTGAACCATAAAATGAGGCTCAAAAGAGAAAATATAGGATGTTTAAGGATCAAAGTGTGATGGTGAAATGTGTTAAAGATGGATGATATGAACGATTGAACTCTTAGAAGATCTTGAGGGGGATGCTAGACTTTTGGGACTTTTTTGGATTCTTGGATTTTGATTTTGGATTTGTTTGATTTGATTGTTGGATTTTGGATTCTTGGATTCTTGGATTTTGATTGATTTGGATAATGAACAAATAAACCCCCAGATGTTGGATGTTATCTATGGGATAAATATGTTCACTAGATGATAATCTGACTAAGTGTAGGGAGAAGGATGCATCTACCTACACCTAACCAAACAAGATGATTTGATGATAATTTGACTAAGTACATGGAGAAGGATGCATCTACACATACCTAGCTAAACAAGATGATTTGATGTTGGAATCAAGGATTTTGATTCATGGATTTGCCAAAAAGTCTAGCATAAAGGATGGTTTCAAGATTTTCAAGAGTTGTTGGTGAGATGATTTTGGTTTGATGTTTGAAAGATGGATCAAAGTTGACTTTGATCCTATTTGTACCTAAAAGACTCTTGTTTACAAGACCTTAGTTTTGAAGAACACACTTTACTCTAAACAAGATGTTCAAACCTTTGAAAAAGTGTTGGATTTTGACAATAATAAAATGAGTACAAGTTGGGATTGTTTCTTGATGCACGTTTATAGAAGTTGAAGGTCAATATTTCCTTAAACTCGTAAAGCATAGAAAACTTTTTCTTGTGAGCTTTGTAACTAAGACCCTTAGTCTTCAGTTTCCGGATCTTGATCTTGCGGGAAATCATTTGAAAGAACACATGTGTGAGGTTCAATTGTTCTTTATCTTTATTTAGTGACTTCCTTTTACCACAAACACTTCTCGATTAGGTTTTCAAATTAGATGTCTAATGTCCTAATTTCTTCTCATCCCACAAAGTCCATTATGTGGAAATCAAGGAAATCAAGGAAAAAGTTCCCTATTGTTGACTTTAGTGAGAAAATTGAGATATAAATCCAAATGTTTAAGATCAAGCAGAGTGTTTTGATTTCAAGAACATGCAAAACCCTATGGATATTGAGACAATATTTGTTGAATCCCCATTTGGATGAATCCAGCTACGCCTACTTTTAACGGATGATTAGATACTTGACCACACTGGCTCCCCTCCATGACACTCACTTCTACGGGTCAGCCAAGCATCAATACCCATGAATCTCCCATGGCATACTTCTCATCTCTACTAAAAGCTATAAAATTGTGGGGCAGCTTCAGAATGATCGTTCTTGCACCAAAAAATAGATTAAGGATTTTGTCCTTTCTAAACAAAGGTTCTATTAGGGGCATTCTGTTCATGGGGGATCATCCATGCGGTGAGAGACCATTGTTTCCCTTCTCGTTAGAACAATCCTCATGATACTTTTCCTTTCCTCAAGTACCCATACTTATATACCAGTTGGAAGTCGCTTGGCCTTAGCGTATTCCCGGATGGGTTGTTCCCTTGTGTGATTACTTTTTCCCACAAGGAAGGACCTCTAAGATAACACAAAAGTGAGCAAGTACATCCGTAGTTCGATCAATCTTTGTTGAGAAACAAAGAGAGAACACGTGATATACCTAACTCACACTTGCAAGATTTGTTCAATTTTAGAATCCAAATTGAAGTGTGGAGGCAATCACTTACACAACTTAATATCACCAAAAGCCTTTTGATTCTCAAGATTTCTGTGAGGCACAAGAGAAGTGCATACATATTTTAGATGATATTATTTTGGGTAAGTGATTACAAAACAAAGATGCACATGTTCATTTTAAATCCTCAAAGCAATGATTAGATTCTTTTTAAAGCACCCAAAAGGAAAGATGAAAGTTGTTTGTTCAATTGTTAACCTTAAACAAAATCTATTGAGTTTGCCTAAAGTTATTTTTAAACCCTTTGTCTTGTTCGTTTTAAACCCAAATTGAAATCTATTGAGTCCTAAAAGCTTGAAGGGGCAAAGTCCTTAGACTTGGAATTACAATTTCTTCCAAAAGTGTCTAAAGACACTTGATACAATGGATAAGTGATGTTATACTTCAAACTCCTCATTGCTCCTTCCTTGCTTCCACCTATAAAAATTGATTAATCTAAGAAAAATAGAGGCAAAAAATAGGTCAATGGCTCAAAATGATCAAAAGCAAAAAAATCCATGTCAAAATAACTTGAAATTTGATCCTTTACCCCACCCCAGTGACACAACCTGGATATGTGTCACAGTTTAAAGAATTCAACGGCGTTGTATAGTGTCGCTAGGTCTGACAGCGACGCTCTTTAGCAGAACAAACAGTGTAATTGCGGCGGTATTTTTTTCAGCAACATAGTTTGGAGTTTGAAACCCAGCATCATAGTTTGGAAATTTGAATTTTCTGGGCGAGAAGACCTTAGCGGTGGAGTTTGAAATTTGTAGCATCGTTGTATGGCACCGCTAGAAGGCTAGCTTTGTTGTATGGCATCACTAGACTGATAGCGGCACAGTTTCCTGTAGACACAAAAATCACATAATTTTTTCAAAAAACGTGTTAAGAACTTGAGATTTTCCCTCCTTCTAGTGCCAAAATGTGAATCCCAATCCTAGACCTACACAAACATAGCAAACAAACACACTATTAGATCCAAATGCAAGTTAGAACTAAGATTCCCCATGAAATTCATCTACAATGCTCAAAATAGGAAAGATATGAAGAACAAAACAAGAAAAACAATTAAATCCTATTTAAGCTTGCAAACTCTCAATCCCATGGGGGAACTGGTGCCAATTTGGTGTGGAAATTGGCCCTTTCCCAACTCCTTTGCAAGCTTGATGAAGATTGATCCACTTAATGATGATGAACAATGTGCTTCCTTGATAAAATCTGCAATAACCTAGCTATGATGGTGGAAAATGCTATGGGAATGGATGAATTTGCTCTAAATGTGAAGATAGTAACTTTGCTCTAAGTTGTGGATGCAAAATACAAAGGAAAGCCTCTTATTTATAGATGAGAATGTTGAAGAATGAGGCAAAATGGAGCAATGTGGGATCATTCAACCTCCAATGGTCAAGTGCCACTTGTCAAGATGTGAATGGAGGAAGCTTGAGCACATTTTGATGAATGTGCACAATAAATGATATTGGGTGGAATTTCAAAATTGTGAAATGACATGTTGGAGGGAGAAATGAATGAATTAAATGCCACTTGGCTCAATGGACAAGGACATGTAAGAGGAAATGAATGCCTTGTTGGAAGGACAAATCCATTTGGAGGGATTTTCAAACTTGGAGGAATATTCCCTTTTGATGCCATTTTGAAAGTAATTAGGGATTTTATTAAATCAAAGAAATGATTTATTGGTGCAAGTTGCAAAATCTAGAGGATTTAGGTGATTAGGATTAAATTAACCAGGATTTGATTAATTTAATAGAAGATTAGTTGATGTGACCCTTTGATTTATATTTTTGGATTGATTTAAATCAAAGTTGAGAGGAATATGATTTAGATTTAATTAAATTAAAAAAAATGATTTATTTAATTAAAAAGGGGTGATGATGTTAGATTAAATTAAACAAGGTTTAATTTATTTAATTTAATAGATTGACGTTAGGGATTTAATCAAATAAAATGAATTATTTAATTAAATAGAGACTAATAAGGTTAATTAAATAATGTTGATTTATTTAATTAACAAGAAGTGATGACCTAATTAGATAAAACTAATTTATTCAATTAAGGGATGGAAGGTGATGACTAGTAAAGAAGATGATTCATGATGAAACAATGTTAGTAATTAGGATCAAGCATGTCAGTATATTTTCCATGTCTACACTTTCTCCCCAAACAACATGACACTTGACCCAACTTGAGTATCTACATTTTCATCTTGCAAAGGGGTGAGGGTAAAAGAGACTCCATCTTTTTCAATTACATATGTATTTTTCTGCCCACCATGCTTGGCTTTTTTGTCATACTGTCAGGGTCTTCCTAGCAGCAAGTGACAAACATCCATTGGGATGATGTCACACAAAATCTTGTCTTTATACCCCCAAATGTTAAACTCTACCAATGTTTGTTCATTGACCAAGACTTGTTGACCCTTATTCAACCAAGAAACCTTATAAGGTGCGAGGTGTGGAATCCTTTTCATCTTTAGTTTTTCAACCATCCAAAGAAACTAAATTATCAATTGAACCAGAGTCTACAACAACCTTGCATACCTTGACTTGAGATTTGCAAGTGGTTTTGAACAAAGACTTTCTTTGTGGAGGCTCCTGCACCACAGGAACCTTGAGGAGTGTTTTTCTCATCATCAGATTTTCTCCAACCTCTGGAGAAACATGATGAGAAGGAGAGTTAACACTCTCACAATCTTCCTCTTGCACCAACTATGTTCTCCTCTCACCTCCATGTGATGTAGAAGGTTGTTTCTCTAGGAACATCCATGCTTGGTGGAAAAATTGGTTACATTGATAGCATCTCCCTGAAAAGGCTTTTGAACCTCTACCTTGTCCTCCAAATCTACCTCTACCATTAGGTCTTCTACCTTTGAATCCACCTCTTGACTTTGAGCCTTGTTCTTGATTGCCACTTGACTCACCTTGTGCATTTTGTGATTGTCCTCTTCCACCAAAGGATCCTCTACCCCTGAAGTTCTTTCCTTTGCCTCTACTTTGTTTTTCCTGCCTTCTTTGCAATTTCTCTTATGTCCAAATAGCCAATTGGAAGCACTCTTCCACCGTTCTAGGGGTGGAAAGATCATCTTGAATATTGAACCTTAGTCCATTCATATACCTTGCTATCTTCTCAACTTCATCTTCACCATGACCTCCTCCAAGGCTCAATTTATGAAACTCCTCCGTGTAGGCCATAACATCCATCTCCTTTTGCTTTAGGTTTTGCAACTTCCTAAATGTTTGAACTGCATGGTCATCGAGCAAGAATTGTCTATTAACCTTAGACACCATCCTATCCCATGATTTTATTTTATTTTTCCCTTTTTCACTCTCTCTTCCTGTACATAGTTCCACCAAGTTAGGGCAGGGCTTTTCAACTTAATTTTTGCAAACTTTACCTTTTGTTCTTCTGCTACCTCCTTGTACTCAAAGTAGTTGTCTAGTGCATCAATCCAGTCCAACACTTCTTCACTATCCATCTTCCCACTATACATGGGAAATTCCATTTTCACTTCAGTAGTCTCTCCTCTGATAGCCTTCAACACTTCAACATCTTAACCATCCTTCTTTCATTAGGTTCCAACTCATCATCACCTTAGACTCCTCTTTGAGGGTTTTCATTCTCACCCTCTTCCTCTTCCTCTTCCTCTTCCTCTTCCTCTCGGTCACTCTCCTCTTCAGTGGCATTACCTCTTCTTTGGTTTGTTTCAAATGCTGCAATTTTGGCTAAAACAACTTCTTGAGACTCCTTCACCATCCTTATTTCTCTAGCAATGACTGCACTACCCTTAGGAGGCATCTTGTCCTTTCAAATTACAACTTTTCCCTCTTCAAACTTTAATCTCTTTCCTTCAAAAGATCAAAACATATGCTCTGATACCAATTTGATGTAGAGCAGGGGTGGAGGTTGTCTAATCAAACACAATTCAATCAGTCTTGAACAATTTTTCCACTTTTCAAACCCTAACTTGGTGTTTCCTTACCATTCCTTCAATCTTGCTTGTAGCACATCAAACAGTGAAAATTGAACATATATTTTAGAGAAGGCCTCAAACCCATGAATTGGTTACCATTCAGAATACCCTTTATGCCCTTCTTTAACATATCCAAATTGTGCATAGACTTGTTTCAAAACATCTCCTTCAAAAATGGATTGCTACGTTTCCTTTAAGCCCAATTAGGTCTCTTTTACAAAGCAAGTATGTGATTTTCCTTTCCCAAATCATCAATCTTCACTCCAAGGCTCTAGAAAGATTACATGGGGTCTGAAACAACAAATTTTATCACTTGGAACATCTACCAACTCACCAAATGTCAAAACCCTACCTCTACCTAACAATTCTAGCTTTACATTGACATATTAGGCTAGGTGTTGGCCCCCTCTAATGGTTCAATAACTAAGCCCTTAAAGCTATAACTTGGAGATTAGATATCTACACCAAGTAGTTATCTTGATAATCATGAAGGTTCATTTCATTATCAACCCAGGGACATGAACTTGAAATGGGTTAGCACTATCTATGCACTAGGACTCAATTGTAGTCGTCCTTATCTTATAACTAGAAAGGAAATAGTATTGAAGGTAAAATGCTTAAAATGAATTAGCATAAGTATTGAGCATGAAATAAAAACTAAACTAAACTGAAATAAATGACAGAAACAAAAATCTCAACAAACAGACATGAAGTTACTCTGTCTTCCTTGATTGCAGGAACATACAACTACTAAGACCATAACTTATTAGTGAACAAAAAAGTAACTACTAAACTTAATGGATGGAATTCTCACCAAGTGGCCCCCCTTGAATTAGTCTTCCCAAAACTAACTCAGATGTAGCAAACAAAAGTATCATTTTATTCATTGAAAACATTGTTACACCATAACAACAACATGACTGTATTCCTTGAAACTAAAAAATGAAAGTACAATATCAAAATGTCCAACCTCCTCAAGAGGAACGTCTGATCATTATTTATAGAATGAAAACTTCTAACTAACCCTAACTAACTGAGCAGTCGACTCCAATAGACTAGGAGGATGCCATTTATTGAAAGCATGAAAAAGGGGAAGGGGGTTATACATGCACAAGAATTAGTCAAAACCAGACTTGCCTCAATGAGGATCCATCATAGCAACACCTCCTAAATCTACTCAACTAATAGACATGGTCATTTAAAGTTTAGTTATAACTTCCACATGAGTGGGAAGTTTCCGACCATTGACCTCTTTAATGTCCATCTCTATTTGAATCCTTTAGCAACCGAACAGTTGGCATGAACTTCTTCCACCTTGCAAGCTTTATTTATAGATGTGTATTAATCTAAACCTGCATTATGAAATTAGCGTGCACAAGACAATTGTATATCCACAATCACCTTAGAATAACATTCATTCAATCACATGTAAAATTAATATAGATATATCACATAGCAGGTTAATACCATCAAAAGTTACAGGGATAAGTTCATGTCCAAAATTCATAAGTTTAGGGAAATATCATAGAAAGTATTAGTAACCAGGTGCTAAAAACCCATAGTAACAATAACAAACATATGATAAATCCTAACAAAAAATGAGTCATTATTTGGACTCATCACTAGGGCTTGCAAAAACAGGGACCTAACTCCATCCCTTGCATCTACAATAACTACCAAACTAAAAATAATCATAACTAAAGCCATTCCACCGATTTGCAGAGAATTTCACCGGTGGAATGGTCTAATATGCCGTTATTTCTACCAAACCCTCTTAACCTAGGGTTTTCAAACCGTTCTCAGTATTTTGGCTCTAAAAACCTTCAAACTTTATGAAATCAACACCAAAACAAAGCTAGTTCATGCCTCCATCAGATATAATGCACTTTAGATCATAATCTCTCCGTACAGAACCGTACAAAATGTTGTAGCAACAAAATTACACAAAAGATTACAGAAAAATAGAGCACTTCTTATTGTTTGCACTTAAAAAACACTTCAGAACCTTACCTCGAGGTTTGTGAGGCATATTTAAACTTGCACAACCCAAACATGATGGTTCATAACCACTTTTTGAACCAAAAGACCGTTCAACTTCCAAATATGACAAAAATGCAAAGTTGTTTGTGCAACTTTTGCAACAAATTACAAAACATGACAACTTTAACTACAACCGACCCCATGAGACTCAATACATTGAAAATGGTCTAAATAGACCTTATTACACCACAAAAGACTCAAAACACCCAAAAATCTAACACTTGACCATATTTACAAAATTTGACTAGGTTCCCCTACACCATTAATGCACACCGATACTCATACATCAGGCTGGGTGATTTAGTCCCAAATTAGGGTTTCTAGGCAAGAACATAAATATGGCAATGACAATTCTAGAACTCCTGAATAATGTAAAATTCACTATACTAGGACTTATACGCCAAAAGTGGTGTATCAGTCCTATTTGGCTTTTTCAGAGGATCAAGATCCGAATCTGCTCTTCTATCTTTGTTCTTCCTTCTCAACCTGATTTCCGGATCTGAACTGCTAAATTCTACTATGTAGGTGTCTTTTAGTGATCTTGTAAAAATGGTAGCAACTTTGACAACTTTGTAAGCTTGACAACTTTCTCCAAACTTGCTCTTCAATTTATCTTCAACCTAGATCTGCAAATCACACACTAAAGAGAGGGAATTTTTTTGTTTTGTTAGTGGAAAGGGGTTTGCCCTATTTTGGTAATCAAACCTTGTAATGAAATCAAATGAAATGGAGGAATGATGAATGAA
Source organism: Sequoia sempervirens (assembly GCA_007258455.2). NCBI lineage: Eukaryota > Viridiplantae > Streptophyta > Pinopsida > Cupressales > Cupressaceae > Sequoia > Sequoia sempervirens. The sequence continues at coordinate 157,528,174 of VDFB02353493.1, read as the reverse complement.
AAAATATGCAATGTTGCAACTCACCAAACCCTTGAATAAAGTGTTGCAAACATGTAGGAAATGACTATCATGAATGTGGATCTTGACTCTTGCTTGAATGGTATGGATCTTGACTTTACTGCTTGCTTGAATCATGAAACCCTATATCACAAATGTTAGCTCAAAAACAAACATGATGCATGATGAATTTGACATGATGCTTGATACTTGAATAATGCTCCAAAATACTTGATCATCAACTCTTGAAGGCTCTTGACTGCTCTTGTAAACACTTATATGCTCTTGTGAACTCAAATTTGCTCTAAGGAATGCTCTCATGAAAGTCCTAGGTGAAAATGAGTGAAATAACCTTGTATTTATACTTGTTTATGCCAAATTTCCTAAAATTACAACACTACAAGTCGACATTAGATCTAGGAGAATAAAATCCCGCCAAGAATTTGAATTTAATTTAGGTCTAAGCCAAGCGGGACTCATATGCTAGAAGTGGTATATGAGTCCCATTAGGCTAAGCTTAGGACATATTTTTCAAGAAAGGCTTAGATTAATGTGAAATCCAGACCGGGGCCCCGAAACCTAGGTGGGACCCATACACCCAAGGTGGCATACGAATCCTAGATCACTAAATTTGGGCCATACAATCCAAAATCACATAAATTATGATTGGATGTTGGTTTATGTCAAGATTATCCTCGGAAAGATACATCAATTAAGGCTTGTGGATGTAAAATAAGGTCAATTATAGCATAAAGAAGCCCAAATAATTAATAAAACCATGGATTAGTGTGAAAGTGTAAGAAAAAACCTTACAAAACCCTAAATAAGGCACAATTAAGTCTATTTAATTCACAAGGGCCCAAACATGTGTGAAAATATAAAGGGATACATTTTTCTACACTACATTTAGCCCCCACTTTAGTGAGAGGAGGAAATTGCTTCAAACCCACACTAAAGTAAACAAATTTGCATCAAGAGGGGTCCAAGTGTGTTAGAAAAATAGTAAAGGAATAACAATAATGGAAGCTTTAACAAATTATTGTAAACCAGATTATGCAGTGTAAACCATATGGAGATTTAAACAACTATAAGTGATGAAAATGCAAAGAATAGAAACCAAAACACATAACACAATGTTTACGTGGAAAAAACCTTTCAGGAAAAAAATCCACCAAAGAAGAGATGAATAGTTGTATTTGTAGACATCGAAATTTGGTCTAAGCTTGCGACTTCACTATTCTTCATAATTCCTATTCTTCATGGTCATGATTAAATAATCTTAATTATTTAATTAATTCACCTTAACATTAATTCTTCTATTGATTAAATAATCTTAATTATTTAATTAATTCACCTTAACATTAATTCTTCTATTGATTAAATAATGTCAATTATTTAATTAATTCACCTTAACATTAATTCTTCTATTGATTAAATAATCTAATTATTTAATTAATTCATCTTCCGTAATTCTTCTATTACTTAAATAATCTTAATTATTTAATTAATTCACACTTTTCTTTATTCTATCCGATTAATTAAATTAACACTTTTATTTAATTATGTTACTAATTAACCTTATCCTTCTTATTTAATTTACTCTTTATCATACTTCAACTATAATTAAATAAATTCTTTATTTATTTAATTATTCATTTAAATCCCTTCATCACTTAATTAAATAAATCTTATTTATTTAATTATTCTTCAAGTATCAAATCTTGAATTAAATGAATTATTTAATTCATAAATTCTATTTTAACACATTCCTCTATATTTAGATAATTGTGTGAGTTATCTAAGTATTCACTTTTACTTGACTCAAAGATCTATTCAAATCGCTCAGTTAACTCTTGATTTCATGTCTGAGTGGCGTTCTCGAGTAATTCCTTCGTCAAATCATTCAATCATTCAGTTCTAACTCATTTGTGTGTACATTCGGATTAATTAAATATTCCTATTTAATTAATTAAATCTTGTGTGTGCATTCGAACAAGAGTTGCTTTAATCCATCTTCATCTTTGTCATGCAAAGATAATTCTTTTGTTTTCGAATACCAAACTGGAAGATTAAATCATTTATTTAATCTGTAATTCTATTTCTAATTTATATCACTCATGTCATTACTGACAGTTATCAGAATGCATGTCTAATCTGTTAATCTCAACCGTCCGTTGATCTTTCAATCCTGGCCTGTCGTTCGAATAATCAATTTTCTATAAATGGATTTGTTATTCTTCATTCCAATCTCTCTTGCGAAATCTTATGAATTTTGAGAGCACTTATCTTGAATCTTCGATGTTTTGCTAAATCACTATCTTAGGCTATACTTGCACGAACTCTTGAAAATTTGAGGGCAATTATACTACACAAGCAAAATGGAGAAGGGCAATCGAGATGAATCATGGAAATATGTAGCAATTTGGTGAGATTGTTTCAGTTTGTTCACGTTTTTACTTTCCTTTGTTCTTTGTTGCTTAGCATTAGATTTGCATTTAGATTTAGCATTGCATGTTTTCTCTAATATGTTCTTGTGCACTTTCTTGGCGTTACAGTATTAACAACAATGGTGTTCACAATAAAACCACTCAAACTCCTCTTCAATCCGATAGCATCTATGTACCTGTAAAATATCTCATCGTGTCTCCAAATCAACCCCTAAATATATAGACTCATGGGGGCTCAAAATATCACCATAAAACATTACCATGGGTCAAAACAAGGTTCAAAAATACCATGGTAAAAATCCATTCGACCTCTTACATGATAAACATGGTCTCTTACATGACATTACACCTTCTTACAAGATGTCATAAGAATCCCTATAAAATAGGAGATGCTCTTACATGTGACATAAACCATCAATAGCTATGCAAAGATTCTCTTATGCATGTCATAGATGATTCTCACGTCCAAAATGATATCCCCCCACTTTTAGCCCTTGCAGTTGTCATAGAATTCGTCATAACATCCTTAAAAATAGGCTTTCCATGTTATACCACTAAGTGGGCATCTTTTGACAACTAATAACTTATTTTTCAAGGCATCGACATGTGGCAAAAGTTCCAACTCAAAATCTCACGCCCCTTTTGATGGAGCACAAATATTTAATAACATAAATGATTTTTATCCATGGGAAAAACTAAATTAATAATAAATAAACAACTCGGGAATTGCCAAGGTTGAGACACCTTAATTCCCAACATTCTCCCACTTGTTGAATACCTTGCAAGAGCTAGGAAAATCACACCATCATGGAATCAACTAGGTGCAAGTAGAAAGGCCCATGGCCTCCCCACACCAAGTAAATTTCTTTGTGCTCATAGGTTTGGTAAGAACATATGCAATATTCTCCTGTGTGTCAATCTTCTTCAGCTCAATTTGACCATTAGCAATCAAATCACAAACAAAATGATATTGGATATCAACATGTTTAGTTCGAGCATGATACATCAAATTCTTAGCCAAATGAATTGCACTTTGACTATCACAATTAACCTAAACAATATTGCAATCAAAACCAATACCTGTACACAACCTTTACAACCAAATTGCCTCCTTAGAGACATGAGTAGCAGCCATATACTCTGCTTCAGTGGTGGATAAAGCAAATGTAGCCTGCCTTTTACTCCTCCAACTCACTACTCCTCCAAACAGAGTAAACACATTCCCATTGGTGGACCTTCGACTATCCAAGTCACCTGCCCAATCTACATCAACAAATCCTTGTATGTCCAATGACTTGACCACATTATCAGTACCATGATAAACTAAACAATAATCAGAAGTACCTCACAAATATCTAAACACCCTTTTAACAAAATTATAATGCTCTTTACCAGGGTTAGACATAAACCTGCTTAGAACTCCCACTGCTTGGGCTATATTTGGTCTAGTGCAAACCATTGCATACATCAAACTACCAACGACACTGGCATAATGAACCTTAGACATATCCTCAATATCATCATCAGAAGTAGGACACATATCCAAGCTCAACTTAGTACCAACTGGAAATGGAATACTAACTGACTTACAATCATGCATATTAAACCTCTACAAAATGATATCAACATATTTACTCTAGCTCAACCAAAGCTTTATGTTACCACAATATCTTTTGATTTCCATTCCAAGAATTTATTTAACAGCCCCCAAGTCCTTCACATCAAAATCACTAGAAAGTTGTTTCTTGAGTTCACCAATCATTACCTTGTCATTACCAATAAACATGTCATTAACATACAAGACAATAATTAGAATATGATCATCAACAACCTTAATATATACACAATGATCCTCTTCACTCCTAAGAAATCCCAAATTCAATTCAAAAGCATCAAACTTTTGACACCATATTCTGGGTGACTATTTCAAACCATATAAAGATCTCTTTAACATGCAAACCAATTTTTCTTTTCCCTTCACAACAAAACTGCTAGGATGTCACATATAAATCTCTTCCTCAAGACCCCCATGCAAAAAAGCAGTTTTAACATCCATTTGCTCTATCTCAAAATCACAAGCGACAGTAATAGATAACAAGAATCCAATAGAAGTTAATTTAGCGACAAGAGAGAAAATTTCACTAAAATCAACTCCCTGTCTTTGGGAGTAGCCTTTAGCCACTGATCTAGCCTTATACCTTTCCAAGTGACCATTTTCTCCAAATTTCTTTTTAAATACCCATTTACATCCAATGGGCTTTCTTCCTTAGGGAAAATCAATAAGATCCCAAGTGTTATAGTTTTGCAATGCCATCATCTCTTCTTGCATAGCCTGCAACCAAGACTTATTTTCCTTTGAAGAGAGAGCCTCCCTATAAGATCTAGGTTCATCTTCAACACTTAATGAACCAAATATACAACAAAAATCAGGTGGGCTATACCTATCGACTGAATTTTATTTTCTTGTGGATCTTGTAAGAATAGGAGTATGAGGCTCTTGGTGTTCTTGATCTTGTTGAACCTCTTCCTGATTTTCTTCCTCATGTTCTTTAGTTTTATTAGTAACTTCATCTAATTCCTCATCTTCTTCCTCCTCATCGAATCCATCTCTTTGTTCTTCTTGAGGTGCATCTGTTTACTTAATTTCAAAATGCATGCTATTTCCCTTATCCTTTTCCTTTGGTTGTTTAGGTACAAAAATAACACTAAGCTCCCTAAAAATCACATCTCTAGAATAGATAATTTTCTTGGTTAGAGGATTCTATAGCTTATAACCTTTAACATCATCACCATATCCAATGAAAATGCACTTTTTAGCTTTAGGATCCAGCTTAGTTCATTTTTCTTTAGGCACATGAACATAAGCCTCATAGCCAAATACCCTTAAATGCAAAACAAAAGGTTTCTTACCTGTCCACATCTCATAAGGTGTTGTTTCAAGAGCTTTACAAGGAGATCTATTAATCAAGTAAGAAGCATTACTTACAACTTCTACCCAAAAGCATCTATCAAGCCGTGAACCACTTAACATGCTTCTAGTTATTTCCATAATCGTTTGATTCATCCTTTCTACCACACCATTTTGTTGAGGAGTGTACGGAGTAGTTTTTTGTCTAACAATTCCTGCATGCTTACAAAATTCATCAAATTCCTTAGAACGGTATTCCCCTCCATTATTAGACCTTAATACCTTAATTTTATAATCTGATTGCTTTTCGACCAAGGCTTTAAATTCATTAAACTTAGTGAAAACTTTAGATTTATGTTGCATAAAATATAACCAGGTAAACCTTGTAAAATCGTTGATAAAGGAGACAAAATATCTAGATTTCCCAATTGATTCAACATCCACAGGGCCAAACTTATCTGTATGAATCAATTCCAATTTAACTTTAGATTTTGTATTGCCAGAAGGAAATATTTTTTTATTTTGTTTACCAAACATACAATGTTCATAGAAATCAAAACTCTCATCAGAATAGGTAAACCATTTAACAAATTTTTATTCAAAATAGAATTTAAAGTAGTCTCACTTATGTGACCCAATCTGCGGTGCCACATCATACAAGTGTTTTCAGATTTTTCAGTTACATATGTAGAGTTTAGAAAAGTAGTGACTTCCAGCTTAAACAGGGTTCCTTTCCTTGTTCCTCTAGCTATCACCAAATTCCCTCTTACCAATCTCCAACCATGCTTATCAAAAGTTACACTTATTCCTAGATCATTCAACTTCAAAACTGAATTTTTTTTTCTAGCTACTCTAGGAACATGCAAAACACCAGGAAGGGTTTTAATCCTCCCATCGCTGAAACACAACTTAACCTTACCCCTTCTGACAATTGAATATGGAGTGTTATCACCGAGGTAGATTTAACCTCCATTATATTTCTCATATGTGGTAAACCACTCCTTGTGAGGAGTCATAGAAAACGAGCATCTTGAATCAATTAACCAATTTTCATTAGTCATAACCTAAAGACAAGAAATCAAAGCTTCATCACTTGAGTTCGAGGATTTATCTGTGGATGAATCAACTTGTTTCTTTGAATTTTTGTATTCCTTCTTCACATGTCCTCTTTTCCCACAATTCCAACACTTCACTTTATTCTTCTTTCCAAGAGTTTTAGATCTTCCTTTAGACTTGTCATGTCCTTAGGCCCATTCTTATCTCCTTTAGATCCTATTTCTTTAGGCCTTCCCCTTACGTTGAGAGCATCACCTATACTATCCATTGCCTTTTTCCTCAGTTCCTGTGACAACAAAGTTGCTACAAGAGCATCCATCTTTGGATCTTCCATGTTAGCAGTGATAGCAAGTACAAAATTATCCCAAGATTCAGGTAAAGAACAGAGAAGCATAATACACTTATCTTCTTCTTCTACTTTGACATCAATAGAGGCTAACTGACTCAAAACCAAATTAAAAGAATTTAAATGCTTGAATATAGATTCACCTTCCCTCATCTTAAGAGAAAACAATTTCTGCTTCAAGTAGAGTTTGTTTACCATACTTTTCACTTGATAGATTTCACCTATCTAATTCTACAAAGCGTATGCAGTATTTTCTGATGACACATTCAGGAGAACAAAATCAGAAAGACATAGCCTAATAGTGCCTCATGCCTTTTTATCAATCTTCTCCCAATCTTCATCACTCATTTTCTCGGGTTTCTTTTCATTTACTATAGCTACCCATTGATCTCGTTCTTCAAGGAGATCCTCCATTTTCAGCTTCCACAACTCAAAAACAACTTCGTTAAATTTTTCAATATCCAAACCGTTAAAAGTTGTAGCCATGGTTAAACACAAAATACTACAAAAATAGCTCAATAAAACTCCCACTAAAACTTAAAAAACCTTCGTTCTACCACCCAAAACACAGAATTGGCCAGGGTCTTATACCAAATGTTAGAAAAATGGTAAAGGAATAGCAATAATGGAAGCTTTAACAAATTACTGTAAACCAGATTATGTAGTGTAAACCATATGGAGATTTAAAAAATTATAAGCAATGAAAATGCAAAGAATATAAACCACAAAACATAACATAGTGTTTACGTGGAGAAATCTTTTTGGGAAAAAACTCCACCAAAGAAGAGATGAATAGTTATATTAACAACAATGGTGTTCACAATAAAATCACTTAAACTCTTCTTCAATTTGGCAACATCTGTGTACCTGTAAAAAATCTCATCGTGTCTCCAACTCAACCCCTCAATATATAGACTCATGGGGGCTCAAAATACCACCATAAAACATTACCATGGGTCAAAACAAGGTTCGGAAATACCATGGTAAAAATCCATTCGACCCCTTACATGCAAACATGGTCTCTTACATGACATTACACCTTCTTACAAGATGTCATAAGAATCCCTATAAAATAGGAGATGCTCTTACATGCATCATAAACCATCAATAGCTATGCAAAGATTCTCTTACACGTGTCATAGATGATTCTCATGTCCAAAATGATATCCCCCCACTTTTAGCCCTTACAGTTGTCATAGAATCCATCATAACATCCTTAAAAATAGGCTTTCCATGTTATACCACTAAGTGGGCATCTTTTGACAACTAATAACTTATTTTTCAAGGCATCGACATGTGGAAAAAGTGTCAACTCAAAATCTCACGCCCCTTTTGATGGAGCACAAATATTTAATAACATAAATAATTTTTATCCATGGGAAAAACTAAATTAATAATAAATAGACAACTTAGGAATTGCCAAGGTTGAGACACCTTAATTCCCAACAAAGTGTACCAATGCTAGTGAGCTAGGACAACATGAATCAAGAGGGTTGTGCAAGCTCCCGAGATCAAGGTCTTATGGAAAACTAACATAGGCACAAAAGAACACACATGAAAATGATGTAAGGAGCAAAAAAAGGCACAAGCATACACTGCCAAAGAAAAAAGAAAGGAAAAGAAATGTAAAAACTAAAGGGGTGGATCAAGCTTCGACCATTTGTCCCACATGTTGTGGATCAAATCTAAGTTGTTTGTCCAAAAATGCATGCTCACTTTGAGGCAATGGAACTTTAGGTTGTTTGTTGGGAGTGCCAAAAGGGTGAGAAATGCACGTGGTCGGTATACACTCACAAGCAAGCAAGTGGCTATGGGAAAGTCACGCCTAAGTTCAGCTCCCACACATACAACCATACCAAAGCTATACCTCCCGATAACTTTGACAAGGGTCCACACAACAATGAACTTGAAGCTCCATGAGGCAAGCAAAGCTTCGTATGCTTGAAACTCATGAAAAAACAAGATGGCTCCACAAGCAAGCAAAGTGTATTATGCAAGGTGGCCATATAACCGAAATTGTAAATTCAAAATTAGTGTAAGGAATGTTCAAATGAGTCTTTCTTAGTTCATGTAAGGTCTTAACCTAGGGAACATTGTGCCTAATGTCTCCAAGAGAGGACCAATCAAAGAATAGAAGATTTGCAACTTAGGGCATGCAGTGTGTCGCATCAAGCCATTAAGAGGAATACAATATTCTAAGATAGATTGTGCTTTTGAAGGACATCACACCCGATGTCACCACAAAGAGAAAGATGCATCGCATGAAGTAAGAATTCTACGCCATGAAACATGAAATACAAAATAATAATGCCAATGTATGCCCCCACTTTAAAGAAATTGCTAAACACCATGTTGTGAGCAATTACTTTAAAGTAACAAATGATAAATACTAACAATAAAGAGGACATGAGAGCTTATTTGGAAATCCATATGTTTCCAAATAAAGCTACGTCCAGAAAAGGGGTTGCCCCCAAAATGAAACTCCAAAAACATGAGGGATCCACGGATTCGGGGTCAGTATGTCTTTGCTACAATGTTTTTAAAGAGCTCAAAATTGTCATCATTCCCCAAATACTTATGGAACAAGAAGAATGACACAAAGAGAGAAAAAAAAAAGAAAACATTTCAGGTCAACATGGAAGAGACATGAATGTCTCAACTCCTTGCATCATCCCCAAAAGGAAAACACAAGACAAATGAAAAGATAAAGGAAAATCTTTACGACATAGAGAAGAATGCACATACAAATAGAGGAATGTCACAAAGAGAGAGGTACATCAAACATAACAGTATATGGGATCACATTACGCACATACAATCACATAAAGAAACATGAAAAAAAAACAATGCAAAAGACTATTAAGGCACATGCGAGTCAACCTATTATTAGGTCGTCTACATCCCAATCGTCTTCATCATATACGAAAGGTGGAAAACTAGCCAAAGGAACAGTAGCAAGTGCAGAACTAGGGGCAGTATCAAGTTCAAAACTCTTCCTATGAGAATTATCATTTAAGCTCATAGAAAAGGAAAACAATGTATTTAATTCATTATACACTTCTTCATCAATTTTAGCAACGTCATCATTGTCATCCAAGTTAATCACAATGGGAGGTCAAATGATAATGTCCAAAGAAGGATTTAACTCTTGTTGTGGTTGTGATATAGGATCTTTTTGTTGTGAAGAGGGAGACTCATCATGTATTGCTGCAGTTAGGTTTGGATTTTAATTTTCTTTGTTGTTTTCTTCATTTAACCTTTAAGCAAGGTTACGATGTCTATGCCTATGCTATCTAGCATTTATGTTTATTTTTGTATAATTTTCAAGTTGTGTTTGTGTAGGAGTGGGTTTTTCAACCGTAGGCTTCTTTTCTTCCCTAAGGGTAGGAACGGTAGGAGCCATAGGAGGTTGTTCAACCACTTTCTCTTTAGCTTTGTAAATTTGTTTTATCTTAGGAGGTGTGATGAGATTGTGTTTGTTATCTCTTTGTCTTTTGTAGGAGATAGGAAAAGTATCTATCTTAGGGTGGTCTTGGTTGTTCAGAATTTCTTTAGGTTCAATCATAGTTTCGTCAAGGATAGGAGGCTGAGGCATGTTTCAAAGGGAAAGTTTCGCTATACATTTCGCCTTAAAATTTTGATAGGATTTGAAAAAGAAGTCTTCTCAAGGTTTAATACATTCCATAGGCTCGAGCCAAAAGAAATCTAATGAAAAGTTCCCTCAAGAAGACAAAGGATTAAAGCCACTATGGTGTACAGTGAAAATTTCATTGTCAAAGGGAAACATTAAGCACGTATGCACGACCAACGGGACGACTTCCATGGAGCGTAGCGATGGATAACCAAGCTTCACATGAAATTGGTCTAATGTCGAGATGATGAAGAATGAGACATCTAATTGTTTCGGTCCAACAATTAAGGGAAGGGTGATCGATCCCATCATAGGGAAAGTGAAACCATTATGCATCTTTATCCATGCTTTCGGTTTATCATATGTTTCTTGATAGAGTTCATGCACAAGTAGGAATTCCTCGATGATCACATTCTCTCCACAGACGGGATCAATTAATATACCATTAGTGGGCTTATCATAGATTCGACCAGCTATGTAAAGAGGACCATTAGGTGCATGTTTAAGTATATCTTGTGAGGAGAAAGCAATGTCAAGAGGATTTTTAGTTCAGCCCTTACGAGGTTGAATTTTGATCAATCCAACCATATCATCCAAAGGACTTTATTTGTTGGTATCCATAGGATCTTTTTCAACAATATCCATGTTGTCATCATCCATGTCAACATTCATCACATCATTCTTCTTAGTTTCTTTGACAAAAGAGACATCATGGTTTGGCATAGGGTTGGTAAAAATTTGCAAGTTTTGGTTGGGAGGAGCAACGGACTTATTTCCTTGATCATTAACACCTCCAATTGAAAGTTGATCAGAATCAATGAGGTCTTGCACAAGATGTTTAAGATGCTTACAATGTTCTATGTCGTGTCTATTTTGTCGATGATAATGGCAATAAGCATTCAATATAAAGTTTAGAGGTAAAGGTTTATTAGGATCACGTGCTCTAATGGGAGGCAAAGTGATCATTGTATGTTCTAAAAGTTGTGACATTGTGTTATGAAGGGTATCAGATAAGGGAGTATACTACCTAGCCGGATCCCCAAATGTAAAAGGAGTTGTCTTTTTTATAGCAGCCACTTGAGTATCAACATGTTGAGTTGGTTGAGGGGGATTCAATTGGAGGAAACCTTTATTCTATTTTCTAAAGGATTGGTAATTGTTTTTGTGTGCAGATTTAGACTTCTTAGAATGGCTAGAGGTGGGTTTTTGTTTCACGACTACTAACTGAGATTTGATAATCACGAAGGGCAGTACACAAGTGTACAAAAGAAGGGAATTTCATCATGCCAAGCTTATCTTGCATCTTACTTTGCAATTTATCAATGAAAATTATTTGAAGGTGAGGATCGGGAATTTGCACATCTATCTAGGAATAAAGCGATTGGTAGAGTGAAATATAAAAGTCAGTGACCTTTTCATCATCTTTTTGCTTGTGTCTCATCAAATCGGCCAAGGTCATCTTAGGGGTCATGTGCAATTGGAAATGGTCAATAAAGGCCTCAACAAGTTTATTGAATGAACAAATTGAGTTATTTGGTAACAAGGAGAACCATTCCAAGGAAGTGTCTTTCAAGGAGCTAGGAAATAGTTTATCCAAAAGTTTATCTTCAAAGATGAAATCACTATATAGAGCGGTAAAAGCGGAAACATGGTTAATAGGACCTCATTTCCCACCATATTTCTCAAATCTTGGCACCTCTATACCTTGTGGCATCAACGTTCTCAATATCTCCAAGGATAAGGGATTTCTTTTGACATAATATGTAGGTTGGGCATTTCAATTTTGGTTTATGCTGGAAACTTGTTTTTGAAGAGATGAAACAGTTTGCAAAAGTTGATTTATGACAACGTCATTGTTTGCATTTTTAGATGGAGGTGAATAAGGTTGAGGTGTGTATGTGTTCAAGGGACAAGTGAATGGAATGCTTATGGGAGGTAAAGTGGTAGGGGATATGACGTACGATGCCACAAAGGTACTATGAATGCTAGCAAAAATACCTAAGGTTGGAATGATATTACTAGTAGGTTGCATCATTTTTGTAACTTGAGGATTGGTATAGGTAGGAATAGAGGCAATGGTTGTAGGAGGGGGAATTTGAGTTCCTCCTTGAATTTGGACATTATTTGAAGGTAAAGCACAACTAGTTGTTGAGGTAAGGAATTTTCCAAAGATCTGAACTATGTTATGCACAAGTTCTATTCCGTCTTCACTCTCAATCATACGATGTATGTTATTTATGACAGGGATAGCAGTGGTTGAAATTTTTTTAGTGCTCAATTGATGTTGTAGGTTTTTTAAGTCTTCATGGATTTGGATTATATTTTCTTGTGAAATACTAGCAACCATTGTTTCAACATTTGTCACACTACTTGAAGGCAAAGAGTTGTCAAGGGTATGGTCCATACCTAATGAACTAATGTTAATACTAGGAGTGAAAGAGCTAGATAGCCCAAGATCCACAACGATTGTGCTATTGCAGGATGACATGAGCCTCAAAATTCATCTCTCTATAGTATTAGCAATAGGACACTATGTAGAAAAGCTCATACAAGGGACAATCAAGGAAATGCAAGATGCAATGAACACAAGATAAATGCTTTTTTCTAATTCTGATTCAAATGAAATTAAGCTAGATGCAATGAAATGAATGAAATTGAAACTCTACAAACTGAAACAAAAATGTAATAACAACAAACTAAAACACAGAAACAAAGTTTTTAATGTTGTGAAATGTAGTTTAAAATAAAAAATAGGACTAAATCGCCCAGAGGGGTGTATGAGTCCTAATTAGGGTTTTTCAAGGTTTCAAATAGTGAATAATAGTCACCACAAAATACCAAAAACTTAGGAAAAATCACCTGTACTGGGACTAAATTTCCTAGAGGGGCGTATGAGTCCTAGATTAGGGTTTTTACACTGTTTTCAAAAAATTATGTGTGAATGTTATGTTTTCTATTCTGGATGATATCTAGACTAAGTACAAATGAAAATTTCAGATGAAATTAAATGATGCAAGATGCAAAAATGCAACCTATATGCACTTCACTAATGCAAGATTTAGAAACCCGAGATGTAAATTAACTAATGCAAACCCTAATGCAAAGTTAATGCAAACTAGATCTAGGACTATGATGCACTCCAAATTAGAAATAAGGTGTTATAAATGTAGGTTCACCAAAATGAAATGAATAAAATAGAGAATGGGGAGAAGGTGTGTGTGTTCTCTATCTTTTAGGAGATGGAACACACACACAAGGGGTGAAGGCCTATTTCTTTCAAGTTTCACTCAAGGATACCTTAGATATCTCAATCCGATGATAGAATGAGAGAAAGAGATCTGCAATAAGGTGTCCTAGGGTATGATTAATGACTAAGGATGGGTTCACCACCAAGCTAGGGCTTGGAAAGACAAGATGCAAAGCCTAATGAAAAATCCTAATGATGTGCAAACTTTAAATAAATGACCTAGAAATGCATGCAAAATTGAACAGTATGCTGAGAAAACACAGAGGTGCACTTGGAAACCTGTAGAAGCTTGAATGAAGACTTGAAATGTTGTAAATGCTGAAATTAATGCACACTGGGACTCACGCCAAATTGGACGATTTAGACCCAGATTAAGGTTTTTGGGCAGGAACAAAAATCTGGCAGTGACAAGTCTAGAACTCCTGAAAAATGTAAAATTCACTATACTGGGACTCATACGCCATAAGTGGCATCTTAGTCATGTTTGGATTTTTTAGAGGATCAAGATCTGAATCTGCTCTTCTATCTCTGTTCTTCCTTCCCAACCTGATTTTCGGATCTAAAATGCTAAATTCTGCTCTGTAGGTGTCTTTTAGTGATCTTGTAAACAAGGTAGCAACTTTGATGACTTTCTCCAAACTTTCTCTTCAATTTATCTTCAACCTAGATCTGCAAATCACACACTAAAGAGAGGGAAAAATGTTGTATTGTTATTGGAAAGGGGTTTTCCTTGGTCAAACCCCATTTTGGTAATCAAAATTTGTAATGAAATCAAATGAAATGGAGGAATGATGAATGAAAAAATATGCAATGTTGCATCTCACCAAACCCTTGAATAAAGTGTTGCAAACATGTAGGAGATGGCTAGCATGAATGTGGATCTCGACTCTTGCTTGAATGACATGGATCTTGACTTTAATGCTCACTTGAATCATGAAACCCTACATCACAAATGTTAGCTCAAAAACAAACATGATGCATGATGAATTTGACATGATGTTTGATACTTGAATAATGCTCCAAAACACTTGATAATCAACTCTTGAAGGCTCTTGAATGATCTTGTCAACACTTGTATGCTCTTGTGAACTCAAATTCGCTATAAGGAATGCTATCATGAAAGTCTTAGGTGAAAATGAGTGAAATAACCTTGTATTTATACTTATCTATGCCAAATTTCTCGAAATTACAACACTACAAGCCAACATCAGATCTAGGAGAATAAAATCCCACCAAGAATTTAAATTTAATTTAGGTCTAAGCTAAGCGGGACTCATATGCCGGAAGTGGTGTATGAGTCCCATTAGGCTAAGCTTGGGACATATTTTGTAAGAAAGGCTTAGATTAATGTGTAATCCAGATCGGGGCCCCAAAACCTAGGTGGGACCCATACACCCAAGGTGGCGTATGAGTCACATATCACTAAATCTAGGCCATACAATCCAAAATCACATAAATTATGATTGGATGTTGGTTTGTGTCGGGATTATCCTTGAAAAGATACATTAATTAAGGCTTGTGGATGTAAAATAAGGCCAATTAAAGCATAAAGAAGTCCAATTAATTAATAAAACCCTAGATTAGTGTGAATGTGTAAGAAAACACCTTACAACACCCTAAATAAGGCACAATTAAGTCCATTTAATTTAGAAGGGCCCAAACAAGTGTGAAAATGTAAAGGGATATATTTTTCTACACTACAACTTGATTGGTGAAATTTACAAATAAAGAGATCTATTCAATTTAAGAATAATGGTTAAGGGGGAAAAATATAAAGGAATGGGAAGAACTACCAAGGATGTATATGAGAGGAAAGGATGAGGAAGGGGAATATACATGTATTTCCCTAAGAGATGAGAATATATATAAATTCATGAGGGTAGCTTGTATCTCATGCCCCCAAGTGACCAAGTGGAAGAGTGATTAAAATGAAGGGAAGTCTCAAGATCATGCCCCACAAGTGGTTATAGATATGGGGATAAAAGTAAAATGACATTAGGAATAAAAGGAACCAAGAGATATTGGAAGAGGGAAAACAAGGATAGATCAACCAGATAATCATCAAGTAAAGGTAGTGCTATGATGAATCAAATATAAACAAAAAGAAACAACACTCACAAGAGAAAAAAACACATTAAGGCACAATGTGAAGTGAAAGATTAAATAGGAAATATTAGGTGGTGAAAAGAATGATGATTAAAACTATATCTCATTATGGGACTAGGGTAATTATAAAAAAGAGTGACACATTTTGAATATTAATTTATCTTAGTTGTGTGGTGATATGTTTTAAAAAATACTAGTTGCACTATGCCATTAGGAGGATGAAAACACAAATGGATGAGTAGCAAGAAAAATCTACTTGTGAACTTATGAACAATCTCTAGGGTGTATTTTTTATAATGTGTGTGTTGTGTAAGGTAAACCTTGGTTTTGATGTTGAATTGGAAATAATTAGTAAAATTATGCACAAGGTCTACAAATGTATCCACAAAGTCTAGTGGTAATATCTAAAACCAATCAAAGGCATATATTGTTAATGTGGTGGATTTTTTTGCAAGGAAAATGTTATCGATATTAATGGTTGTGACTAGAACATAAAATGTGATATATGTTATGGGATCCCCTTGACTCTTGATGTGTGAGTATTTCAAGTGATAAATGTGATTGAGTCCATCCCATTGGTTAACAAGTAGGATAAATAAAATTCTCCAACTTTACCTCCTACTTCTTAAGTTCTGTGTATATGTATGTCTAATTAGGGATATGAATGGGGTAAATATCATATGTGGGATTGGTCATGTTTTGATGAGTGACAAAGGTTAGGGTACACTCATGGTCAAATTAATTGTGAGAAGAAAATGATGATAGGGATAGTTAATAATGAGTGGAGGGTAAAATTTGGGGTGGATTCAATGAAATGGGTAGGGAGTGTGAGGATATTATGTCCGTAGGGGTGGGAGGAAAATAGGGCGAGTCATACAATAGTGTGAAATATTGACACAAGGTTAAGTGATATGAAGGTAAGTTAAGATATCATGAGAGTTATGATGTGGTGAGTTAGGTATTAATGATGACTATGGAGAGAGAATGATGTCATGGTTATGATTGAATAAAAATAGGTGGTGGTTTAGGTGAAGTTTCAAGTTGTATAAGTAGGGATGGGTGGGTCCCTTCGCCCCCTTTAAAACAAAATTTAATAAACTTTTTTTTATATATTTTTTTCTTAAACACAAAAATATATATATATATATATATATATATATATATATATATTTATATGTTTTTTTTTTTTAAATATATAAAGGTTTTTTTGTCTTTTTTTACTTTTCAAATAAATAAAAGAACAGTTTTTGCAATTATTATTTTTTGCAAAATAAAATCTACATGCACTGTATTGGAGAAATTTTTTCCAACACCCCTAAATTTGGAAGAACTCCACTTTTGGAGGTGTTTTTAACAACTTTGTCAGAGATCTTCTTTTCCCCACTCAGCCCCTCTCCATTGGGCTTTTCAATTTTGCACCTCAACTTCCAAAGGCCATATCTCGGCCATACGGTGGGCTTTTTCAGTGCAATTTTTTTTGAAATGGGGTGGAATTTCATGCCCTTCGTAGTGGTGCAGGTATTTTCTAGTTTTGACGTTTGTTTTTTTTTTTCCAGAATTTTGTTTTCTCAGTGTTGTAGCTATTCAGTTCTCATTTTGGAGACGTTGACAGGCCATATTTTCTGCATTCAGACATATTTTTGGGTCCCATTTTTTTTGAAAGTGCATGTTTTTTCATTTACTTCATCATGGTGCTACTAGTTTCCTCTTTTTATGTCAGAGAATTGTATTTTTCAGCATGTTGTCCTTTTTTGGACATTATGGGCTCCCATTATATGAATTTTTCATTATGTAAATGCACTGAAATAAAGTGCCACAACAGGTGTATATGTATTATGGGATATTGCACATCAATTTGTGCCTTATTGTACTCACACTATGCTATAAAGTGCCATGGGGGTTGATGTTTGCCTTTGTTTTTCCTTCATACCTTTCTCATGCGAGTGTGCCTTGGTGTGTGCACCCTTTATATATGTTTGTACTTTCATATCTACAAATTTAGATGTTCTTGGTTTTTTATCATGCACTACATTCAACATTCAGTTTCATTGTACCTGTCATACATCTCCCTTGTCAGTATTATGGGGGGGTTTCTACTGTTGGTGCTAATGCTTCCTTGGTTTTTCATTGGAGTGAGCTATGTATACAATATTTGTTCCTATGTACTAGGCAGATGCAAAAGCTGGTTCCATGCATTTCAGTGAGATGGAGCACTTACCATATGGAAACTCTTGCATTCCTATTTCTGGAGGTGACCTTCCATTTTTCACTTGATCAGTTCTTCAGACTATTGGTACTTGTGCCATATGTATCTTTGAGTTCTTGATGTATGCCTTGGTTTTCCACTGAATTCGAGTAGTGTCATTGGGGGCACTCATACATATTCTTGTCTTCTTGATCGTAATCATCATATGTTTCAGCAGAGGTTCTTCTTTCAGCATTTTAGTAGTCATTCTACGACAGTGTTTACAGATTCTTCATGCTTCAATGGTGTTCTTTTTGTTCATCCTTTGTTCCTATCTTTTGGGACAACATTGTCTTGTTTGGAGGCTTCTTTAGTCCTTCACTTGGCTTTCATCTCTTTTTGGAGTAGAGTTTGAGGTTTTCTCTATTTCTCTGCATTATAGAGATCTTTTGTTTATACACGGGTACCTTACATGGCCTTGTTTGTTGGGACCCATCATTCATTATTTTTAGGGTTTTTAGCTACTCCCTAATTTCATCTTAAGGTGGGATGTTAGAGTTATCATGCATTAGCTAATAATTAATTAATCTTTAATTGATTATTAGTCTAATTTATTCTCGTGCACTTAAGCTAAACTTAGGAGTGTTTTTATTAGTTGAGCTAATATTAGATAATTTTGTATCATCTCATGTGATGTTGACACTTGTCATGATCTGATCCCTTTCTCATTTAGGGCTTTTCTCTTATAAGCACTCAACCCTCATTGTAAATATCTCTCAGATATTATTTGGAGCTTTCATATCTTCTTGAAAGTCTCTCTATAGCTTTTTCTTGTTGAAGAATATAGCAATTCTTGTTTGCAAATCTCTTGCGGGGAAGGTGTATTTGTTTGTTGTTTGATCTTGTGGCTCATGGTTTTGTGCTTGTTTCAAAATTCTTACAATTCTCTTGGGTATTTTCTAAAAGTGTGAAGGAAAGGGTGGGGAAAGTTTTATGTCATCCTCCAAAAGCAAAAATGTGAGTAAAGAGTAATAAGGGACAAGGGATGATTTGTAGTCATCTGTTCACTCAAAGGAGTCTCACTAAAGGAATCATAAGTAATGGTATCTGTTGATGGGTTTTTTTCACACTTTCTCAACACAAGTAATACATAAATGCACTACCTCTCTTGAAAGGAAATCTCCAACAATAAGTTGTTGAAAATCACCCCAAGGTCTCTCGGGTGTCAGGTCATGACTTGCATGGAATTCCTCAGTTAATGTTTGATGTGATTTTGTTGGTAATCACAGGGAAGACTTACGTAGATGGATGTGAAATGGATCTTGAAATGGAGTTCTTAAGATGGAAATTAGAGTGCAGTTTGCTGCAGGTTCGGACAACAATCATAAACTCATGTTTTATCTTAGGATTTAGCTTTACAATGTGCAATGAAGCTTAGCACAGGCCACTTATTAAAAAAAAAGGAAAAAGGAAGGGGAGAGAAGAGGTTCCTGGATCTGAAACTAACTATGAACAGTGATCATGGAGGGTTCTACTAAGGACAACTTCCTTAAAACATAATTTCACTTAACCAGAAAACTCGCAGTATCATGAAACTTGTGCTAGCTTCTAAGGACTACAAATGTTCTACCATTAATTCACCATAAACATGCATGAATAAAGATAGAAGTTTGGAGCATCTTTCGATTTAAGTCTAGACTAACTTTGCATAGCTATCTACCAGCAGTAAACAATAAAAAGTATGGACAAGAAAGTCATCAACACAACAAAAATCTACACAACCATTGAACAACATCTACTAAATCTATCAAAGAAATCTAAGACCATAAGAACAAAAAGAGTAAGTCTATCTAAATCATCTAACTATGGGAGATGAATCATGAAACATGTAAAGAAACTCAAAAATCCACCAAAGTCAATGTATTTCTATTAAAATTTCTGCAGCATGTCATTACAACAACTCAACTCTCTCTTGAAAATGAGAGGAGACCCCCTTATTTATAGTGTCAAAAAATTAGAATGAATGGCCAAGATTGATTTGCATTGTGTGGCCAAGATTCACTACAAACTAGGGTTTCACCTACCCCCAAATATATTACATTTTAAAATACATTTTGTCCTTTTCCCTATTTTGTCTTCTAGTGGCAGCACTGTATCATTTTGTCTTTTTGTTGATTGCCTTTGCTGCAGCTATTCTATAAGGAGTTTATCATCAATAATAGGGTTCCCTTCTTGCTTCTTCAAAGCGACATACTCCAAGAACTTCAAGATTAATGGCTGGAGCTTTTCAACTTCCATAATCTCATATTGCAACACCTGGTAGTTCCATTGCTTGGACATGTCAGTGAGCTTTTCCCAGTCCTCATTGTATTTGATAGTGTGGTCTCTGAATTGTTCAGATTGGGCGAGGGCCCGGGCAACAAAACTCAAGAAATCTGTAGTGACCTCACCCGACATTCCATCTTCCATCTTCTTATGGAAATGCGACTTTATCTTTTCTAGATCAATTTAAACGACAGGTGTGTCATATCCCATCATTAGTTTCAAATACTGAATGCAATCTACCTTAACATCCTTGGCCCAATCAATATCTAGCTCCACCTTATAAAGTACCTGCTCCAATCCTTCCTTTTGGTGCTTGAAATACAACCTCCACATGTCCACGAGCCAATGATCGTCCTCCTTGAATGCAAGCTCATTTTCCCAAGTCTTCTTCGGCAGCTTGAGGATGGTCTCAATTTTAGGGTAAGCAGACCCATACATTCTTGGGAAGTCAATGCAAAACTTCCTTGTGCCCTCAAGATACTTTTGCACCTCCAAGAACTTGTTTGTTGTCCTAACAGCTCATCCAATGCCCATGTTTCCAACATATAAGACCTGTTGGAACCAGTTTTTCATGGTCTTATCCAAGTTCTTCATTTTCTCAAGCTTGTCGATTTGTTCTTTGGACAACAGCTCTGGCAGAGCCGAGGATGTGGTAGGAAGCTCTTCTACTGACGACCATTGCTAAATATAGGTTGTCAAATCAGCCACCTATGCCTTGAGCTCTTCCTTGGAAATATTATCATGTTGTATCAAGTGCACCACCGTGGCCACAAACTCCTAAAGGTGATCTACCTTTTGCTCCCTTGTGGTTGTCCCCAAGTCGATGGTGGAGAAGTTGTAGCTTATCCCTTCTTTCCCCACCACTGGCATAACTACTTGCACTGTTTGGGATACAGAGGCATCCATTGTCACCTTTGATCTAACCTTGGGATTCTTCTCTTTCTTAGTGCTTATCTGGGCTCGAGCCAAGATGGCCTCCAACCTGGCTCTTGAATCCCTTAGAGCAATAGTTTTCTTCTCTAATTTTTTTTCCATCCACTTAGGCATCTGGGATTTCCCCTTGGGTGATTCACGATCACCTTCCTCTTCATCCCTTTTGATTTCGATCTCTTTATCTTTAGGAGCTTCTTTCTTTGTCCTTGTATCTTCCTCCTCCTCATCAGAGTCCTCGATGAACACCGTGCGTTTGATAGGGGACTTAGTGGGTAGGTGTTCCTTGGGGTTGTCTTCCCCCTCAGTATCCTTTTCTTCCTTTTCTTCTTCATGCCCATGTTCCTCAGGCTGCTCTGTTTCTAGACTCTTATGGGTTTCAGCCTCTTCCTCAGGCTTGTCTTCTTCCTTACTTTCCCTTTCCTCGCGTTGAGGTGGCATATCTTCTTCTTTCTTTTCTTGTTCATCCTGCCCTTCTGAGAGAGGCGGCTCCTCACCCTGTTTGGGGCTTTCTTCCTGCTCCCCAACTAGAAGTTTAGTATCATCTTCCACTTTATTACTAGATTCATTTTCTTCCTCAGCGAGTGGCTTTTCTATTTCCTCTCTAACATCTTTAAATTGTCGGGCCAACTCCTCCTCTAAGTCTGCATCAAAGGTTTCTATGATATATTTAGTGTTGGAATCTTCTTCTTCATCTCCCGCAGAGGATCCAGTTTCTTCTCCCTCATGGACTACCTCATCAATTTGCAAGAGCTGGTGCTTAGGGTGTTCATGTTAGTCATCTACTTCTTCCTCCAGTGCCCTTGTCACTTCCTTCTCTTGCCTCTCCAACTCCTTGGATATTTCCATTATGGCCTTCATCACTGGTGGTTCAGTTAGAGGAGTAGACGCAGGAACGTTGGCAAGAACTTGTGCCAAGGCAGCTTGGATAGTTGGGTTCATCAATGCTTCAAAAATATCTGAAGGAACATTTTGCATGTGTTGTGAGAATGCCTCTGGTAATGAAAGTGTAGGCATGTGTATTGTTGTCATTTCTAGTGAAAGAGATGTGATTGGAGACATGGAAGCAGAAGGAAGTGGAGAGGTGGTGGTGGAGGAAGAATCAATCATTACAACCTGCCCAGTAGGTGGAGAAGAGGCAAGATGGACTGAGATTTCCATTGTGGGCGGAAAAGTTGCAACCATCGCTAGGGAGGTAGATGGAGGGGCAGTAGTGGTGGAAGCAGCAGGTGGAGATTTTGGTTGCTCAGCTTCCATTTCCCTTCCCTCATGGAGTGGATCTTCTTGAATAACAAGAATCTCTGTGACACTGCCTAATCTTTTATGCTTCTTAGAAGGTTCTCCCTCTGAGGCTATTCTTGCGTATACCTTGGGATTGGGCTGCTATTCTGCGACCTCTTTTCTTTTTCTTGTTCTGGTGGATGGAGGAGATTGAGAGACTTCACCTGATGGGGAAGCAGCTATCCCACTACCTATTCCACTTGGCTTACTTTCGAGCCCCTCATAGGTTAGAGCAACCCCTTGCTGCTTCAGTCGAGCAACTTTCCCATCAATCCATTCTTTTGTTCGAGCCTCAATGGGCTTGGTTAGAATGTTGAGGTCATCGACCTCTTGCTCGTCCCAATCAATCAGTGGTAGCGGCAGATTAGAAACTGCATTGTATCGAGGGTCTATGACTGTACTCTCATCCTCTTCCACTTGGTCAGGCACGGGAAACAAATTGACCCTCTATACAAAGTATGCAGTCATCCGCATATAGCGCCTCATGCGCACTTCCTTATCATCTATGTAGATAGCACAAAAGTATTCAATGCTATTCAGATGGGCGTATTCGGGTCCAAGTGCCTTCTTGATATGGCCGTAAGGATCCATTTGTGGTTGGGCGGTGTGGAGTCTCAAGTGGTATTCAGCCAACTCCTTCGAATTGTGAGTGCATTGTGAGGTATGGAGTTCGTACAAACCCTGGCCGAAGGAGAGGGGATAAGGAATCCCCGCTAAATGCTTACTGCTCAAGAGGGTGTGTACCTGCCGTAGTTGCTGAGAAAGCTCCAGTAGTATTATCCGGTCATTAGGGTACCGGGGCAGCTTGTTTGGGCCTTTTCAAGAAGCCTTCCATGCGAATATATATGAATTTTGGGTATTGGATGAATAGAAAGGCATACTACTTCACAAACGCATTGGCGTTGTGGGAGACTCGCCTTTCAAGGTCGCCCCCGATCAATCTAATTATATGGCCTATGAAGGTGTCATTGACCCTGCAATATTCCTTCTTGAAAATTCTGAATTGTAATTGAGCGTACCTATCATAAACTTTTAGCTCTCTGTCGGGTTCTTCGTGTAGAGCTTTGAGCAAGCCACTATATTACCTCCGCTTGGCTAATGAGTAGACCAAATAGGACGTCATGTAGAATCTAGAGGTCTTTTTAACAGCCATAAACTATTCATGGAAGAAGTCACTGATTATTCCTCCCCAGTAAAATGTGGTTTCCTCTCCATGGAGAATCTCTTCAATGAAGTAGACCATCCATTCTTGGAAGTAAGCAGCAATAGGAAGGCCCATTACTCTGCTTAGAAATGCTACCAAATCATGGTAATCTTCATGAAAATCACTTCAAAATAGCTCTTGGGAAACTTTCGCAGCACTACCCCTCTTTTCCTTGAGCCAATACTGATTGATGAGCTTTTTACATTTGAGGGGGTTCTCATCCCACATTGCCTTGCACTCCTTGATGGTTGGAAATTCCATCTCCCCAAAGGTAGGGATATGAAAGGTCTTTGTTATTGCCTTGGCAGACATGTCAGCCAACACGTTCCTATCCCTATCCACTATTGTTCTATTTTCTGATTGGTATGCTTCCCTGCACGCCATTACTAGCTCGGGGGCGACTAGAGCGAGAGGGAAGCATGTAGCTTTGGCTATTCCACTTCCTCTGATTGTTCTTGTAGTCTCTTTTTTAGGGTTGATCCTAACCCTTCGTGTGAACTCATCGATGTCCACATTTTTGATGTTCGTGTCAAAGACCTCCTTCCAATCTGTGGTGACCTTAGATTGCAATGGTTCCCCCTGGAATTGGTATTTCATTTGGTCTTTGTCTTCTTTCCCATGAGGGGCCTTGCTTGTTTTCTTTCCTTTATCCTTTTCTCTGGTTGCCCCTGAGGGTCTTACACCTGATTCCATATATTCTGCGGGAAACAAAGAGGTGAGCTTTTTTTTATCATGATAACATAGAAATGTGAGTCAAATCCCTGCAAAACAGTGTTAGATTGGATAATTCAACCTTTGAGAAAATCTAACAAATAATCCAAGTTGTTAGCAACTCTCGGGAGGGGATTTGGGTAGTCTGGGCCCCAGAGGTTAGACTTCCCTGTCAGAATGGTTATTTTCAAGGGAAAACAGGGCAGGGCGACTCACAAGGTTTCACCTGCCTTGTGACTTATTCAAATCATGGATTCCAGTAAGGAGAGTGCCTTATTTTGGCATGTGGGTCAAAGATCATTTAGTGCTTAGGAGGCATTTGGGTCATCATTTGGGCGATCAGAAACAAGATGGAGCTTCGTTGTTTGAGGTTAGCCATTTGAAACAACTCTGGTGAGACGATGTTCTGGGGGAGGAGTTCCATCAGCCGGGACCCGTGAGCCTGGAGGACGGTCGACATAACAGTTTAATCATTTAAGCGTTTCAAGTCGGATAAGGTGGGAAGCTGTTAGGAGATCGCTGTTTGAAATGGCGGGTAGTGCACAAAAGTCTGATGGGAGCAGTTTGAAGGGTTGAATCTGAACAAGGACCTAACTTCCATATTTTTTTTGTTTAGAGGGTTGCATTGGCAATCGGGGTACTGGGCCCCGGAGGCCGGGAGGACGGGCTCGATTTTCCTTTTCGCAACAGTCAAAATGGGACAGAGTCCTAACGGTGGAAGTCCGACAAAGGGTACCTAGCGAAGGTTGGGACACTTGAGTTTTATCGTTTCATTCACATGGCCGAAGGATGATCGGGGTCCGGAGGCTGGAAAGTAGCCTCTTGAAGGCCGTGAGAAATGACGATGTAAAATAGCGGCTCGCGAACGGAAGTCTGCGGACCGGGATCCAAATGACACTTGGGATGTGGTAGTTTCAACTTGAATGTCGTGCAACAAACAAACGGGCAGAGCCCGAAGGATGGACAACAGGGCTCAAAATGCTGTCAAAACGATAATACGTAAGCAATGCCCTAGAGACAGAGTTTTGCGGGAACGGGCCCGTAAAGCATGGGTGAGGCCAGTGAGTTTCTCTAAGTTCGAATGATGGAGAGGTAAGGGCGCTCCACGATAGTAACCCCAAAAGGACACTTAGCTGCTTTGAGTTGTCTAGTTTCACGTTTTGATGGTGATGAAGGGGGGTTCCTGAGCTCGAAGATCGTTGACACTTTGTTCGACGAACGGCATCAAGGAGATGAGGTTTTGTACTCATTTTAAGGGTGATCTACGAGGGTTTCTTGAAATCTTGCTTCATGGGTTTTGCATGTAAGGCTCCTCTCTATCTAGCTTGCATGTTTTTCACTCTTTTAATTCACTCATTTCACCCCAAAAAATCAAAGAAAGCACAAGAAGGGCGGACGACCAACTTACCGCTAGAACTCGGTGAATGAAGATGATGAAACCACTAATGAACGCAAAGGACCGGAAAAGGAAGGCAACGGGCTCGAGGGCGGCACACGACGAATGCTCTGGATCACTCTAATTTGTTTTGGCTATCCTGACATATGAAAATGACAGGTCAAACTGGCCTATTTATAGAATTTTATAGCATAAAATTCCCTCAATAAATGCGCGTATGGCGGCCAAATAGTTGGTGAGTTCAAAATTTGAAAATGACTGTGAGGGGTCTGGAACCTGAAGGTTGGAAGGTCGTTGGTAGATAGCTATTTAAAACAGATAGCAGAAAACCACCGACGAAGAGGATCCCGGGGTCCGATGGGTGGAACTTCGGCGGGGGACGACTATTTGGGAAAGGCGAAGGACTCAAAGAAACCCTGGAAGGGAGATCCGATAGGCTGGGTCCGATGAGACCTGGGGATGATAGGTTACACTTGAGTCATTGAAAGCATGGGGAAATGACGATTAGGATGGCGGGTCCCAAGCTATGGAAGGTTGAGGCCTTTTGTCCATTTGAGATGGTGAATGTAGCAGAGAAACCTGTCAGGGCAGACCCGCTAGGACCTAGGGACGTCGGTAAAAGAAAATTTCCAAGAGATCCCTGAAAGGGAACCTGACTTGGAAAATTTAAGGGGTGAAACATGGTTGACTTGATATGACACTTTGGGGCTCACTGACCATTTGGGACACCAAAATGGGGGCACACAAAATGAGGCAGTGACACAAATGACTTGATAAGGCAAAGAAAGAGAGGGTCCCCATTCTGAATAGGGCGTGTGTGCCGAGAGAACAACAATATCATTGGAGGAAAATATTATATGAATGTAGGTGTAGGGATGGGAGTTGGGATATGATTAGATGAAAGATAGAAAATAAGGCTGGCTAGTGATAAAGGCTACATGATCAGATGAGGCAAGGTAAATGGATTTGATTTAAAAGGTGAGGATGTGTTTAAGGGCCTAAGGTTTTATGGAGAAAAATCTATGGAAAAATTGGGGGTTATTTAAATTACCATGGATGAGGGAGGAAGAGGCTGTAGTTAAGGTAAATTGTAAGATCATAATAAGGTGACTAGGTACTAGACAAGGAAGGTAATAAGGAAAAAAATCATGATGATAATATGGATGTGAATAGAGAAAGATAGCACCACAACTAGGAAGAGACAAGTGAAAACATAATACAAATTTAACATAACATGCACTTTCTCTTTTGAAAATAAAAAAGGTAAACTAGTAGGATCAGTCAGGTTCATCAAATAAAATAACCAAAAAATAAATACTGTGTGAAAGAGTGTGGTTCTTATTTTTATTTTGATTGTGTTTATTTGATGTTTCACTAAGAGTTTATTGAAAAAGTCTAACACAAATAAAAAATAAAGAAATTTGAGATTGACAATGGGTATGACACTAGGATAAAGTATGCTCAAAATACACAATCAAGATACATAAATAGATAAATCAACAAAATGACTCAATATAGAAATCAAAGTTTAGTCAATAAGTAGATGTAGATGCACATGTGGAATGGAGTGGCCTAATAGGAATATTGTTAAAATAAAGTACATATATTACCTACTAAATTTTGGAACCTTAAGGTCAAGGTGGTCAAGGCCACCCAAGATCTAACAACCACTATGAAATCCTTGACCTCTTTTGGAAGCTACCGTGACAACATTGACCAAAGGAGGAATCCTCGACTAGGAAGATGGTGGGACCTTGAAACTTGTAATAATGATCTTCATAGAGGTTCCAAGCCTCCCAAATAGGTACACCTATCAGAGAATGGTAGAGCATGTGTAATTTGATGAAATTATAAAGTCTTGAAACACATGAATAAAATGAATGATACAACTTGAAATGATGGAATATTTTTTCTTGGTAAATGAAAAGATATGGACATAAAAATGATATGGGATGTTGGTAATGGAATTTAGAATTTTCATATAAGATCTAATATCTTGACTTGCAAGGGAAGTGTTAAAATGGATGATAAAAAGAGGTGGAAAAATGCAAGTTAAATAAACAACTTTCACCTAATACTTTTTTTTATTTCTAATCATGTGTGGAATATTTACATTAATGTTAAAACATAATAAAAAAAACACACCTAAAAACATCTTTTTTGGCCTTAAATCAAGAAGTGGTGGGCTAGTGGGTGACCCAGACGTTGTTTGATAACCAACATGGTAGCCTAGACCTCTTAGGGTAGCCTTGACCTTTTCTAACAATCACCATCAATTTTCAAGGAACATTCCTCATTAT
Source organism: Sequoia sempervirens (assembly GCA_007258455.2). NCBI lineage: Eukaryota > Viridiplantae > Streptophyta > Pinopsida > Cupressales > Cupressaceae > Sequoia > Sequoia sempervirens. The sequence goes on along the minus strand of VDFB02353493.1, from coordinate 157,500,104 downwards.
ATTTAAAGTCTACTTTCATTTTTCAGCTTTTCCTATAAGTATTCATAATTCTTTGAAAATTACCTACAAGCTAATAATTTGAGTGGAAACCCTACAAAAAAAATGATTAAGGGGGATTTTTCCTTAGCTATTCCCCTTGTGATATTTTTAGATTAATCCACATCAACATATAGATGATAAATAAATTAATAAACTAACAATGCAATGAAATCATTTAGAACAAAGCATAAATAAGAAACTTATGTAATTATACCAATGGGAACTATAAATAATGTAAACCAAGTATGATAGAATGAGGATTTAGAAAATAAAATGGAAATACCAAATATAATGGTTTATGAAAATTCAAATAATATTGAAATAAGATGGAGAAAACATAAGTCTAAATCAAAACAAGGGTTTTATTAGAAAATGACAAATGAGACTCAAGGGTGGAAAATAAGGAGGTGAATACACAAAAGCAAGACAAATGGTGATGTCAAACATAATACAAAGGAAAAATAATAAGATTGAGGCTTAATGTAAATGGAGAGAAAGATGGTTTAAGGTTTAAAAACTAGAAAATGGAAGTGGTTTGATGGATTTTTTGAAGAAAATAGAAAAGGAAATGGTAGGGATACTCAAACTATGGCTTGAAAATGGAGAGGGAGTGGGTAGGAGATGGAAAAATGGAGTCAAATAGAAATGGGAATGGATGAAAATTGATTAAATGGATGGAAGGAATAAGTGGGGGGGATAAAATACAAATTTTTAAGAGAACTACATGAATTTCAAACAAAAATCATAAATAGAAATTGCTTACCCACGATTTAAACCTTGGAAAGTAGTCACTTAGAGATAAATATTTTGTTGTTCCAACATCATTTTGGGGCCTTATGAAAGATCACAAAGGTTGGCCACAAATATATCTAACTCCTAAAATTATGGAAAATTTATAAAAGTTTTGTTTCTAAATTTAAAGATAGTTGAAAGACTATAAATAACTCAAAAATTCACTTTTTCTAGGTAAAACCGAGGCAAAACTTGCTTGATTTAAAGATATTTCTAATGAAAATTGAAGAAAAAAACATTAATTGTGGGAATACATATAAATTGACGAGTTTTCATTTCAATGGTAGTGGGGGAATAAAAATTAAAGGCCAACCCAATGCCTGTCCAATTATGTGAAATGATCTTGAATGATAACTAGGCTTAATATTTTGGAGAATCTTAAGCTCAAAGGGGGCTATGTTATGGTGGGTAGTCATATTAAATATAAGCTTGAAAAATTAAGTTTCATGATGATTAAAGTGGTGATTTTTACATGGGATAGGGCTAGCCTCAACATTTAATGGTTCAACAAAGGGTAAAGGGTGAATAAATTAAAGAAAAGTTAAAGATGGGGTAAGAAGATAAAAATGAGAAAAAAATTAAATAAAATTAAAACATGGGAACATTAATCAAATCCATGGGAATAACAAGGCAAAGGAGATATGGATGAGCAGGGATGACTTAGGTTAGGGATAAGGGGTTAAAACAACACAAAAATGTACACAAATAGGATTGGGCTAAAATGGACACAAAAAAATAGTAACAAAGTTGCAAGTTATAAAATTTTCATTATAATGCTACAAAGGTTTAATATTCGATATCATTATTGGTGCACAAGAAGTTAAGATGAAAAGAGAGCGGTATAAATTTATTGAAGAGGGAAAGAGGATTACACCTATCCTTAAACCTATTTTACAATGATAATTATAAAAGAACATATCCTAAGTATCAAGAGAATCTAGATTAATAACCTGTTCATTAAGGAAAGTATCATTAATTAGGGAAGAATTAGAAGGAGCATTAGAGATCATCCATATTAGCTCAACCATTAATAGCTTTTTGAGAAACAAATGCGAGATCAAATTTTATGAGAAGCATAACTCATCTAGCAACATGATAAGAAAGAGGGTAATTTTCCAATATGTATTACAAAATGAAGCAAAAATAATAGCTATTGCCAAATATTATTTGAATAGGGGTATAATGAGTTTCTTAATTGAAGAAAATTTAATTGATGTAATATATGGCATGTGAATTTCCATCATCATGATGGTGTGCAAGAAAAATAGGAATTATCCATAGTGGAAGTATAAAGAAGAAGATGTCATCAATGAATAACACATATCAGAATGGGAGGATGAACAAGATAAGCCTTAACAACACTAAAAGCTTGTTTATATTCATAAGTCTATGTAGACTTAAAATATTTATTTAGAAGGAACATGAAAGAGGTGTAATCAACTAATTGGTCCATAAATCAATAAATAGCTTGAATTTAACCTTGAAGACTACAAATTTGAGATATATTTTAGGAGACATATTGACAATAATGTCAATATTTTGAGTACAATTTTAATTCCTCTGCAATGTATGATGAGTCCTAAGAGGTTACAACTATCATCCCCCAAAATAATTATTAAGATTTAATCACATGTTATATTTCCTTAAGCACTCTAAGACAATGTGTAGCTCATGCTCATGATTAATATAGAAAGTGGATTTACCAAGAACATCATCAACATAATCTTCGAGATTATAATACATGAGATTTAAAAAAATAATAGCCATGGAATTCTAATAAGTAGTGCCAACATTTATAAGGCCAAAGGCCATGACAACAAAAATAAATCTCCCCAAGATGTAAGAATGTTGTTTGATGTCGATCTTGAGAATTGATAAGAATCTAATTGTAACCCAACAAATTATCATCAATGTAAGGATTTTTGGTTAGTACTAAAGTCTACAATTATATTTATGTTGGGTAGAGGAAAGTCATATTTATGGGAAGCTTCATTAATATCACAAAATTAATGTAGATGCATATGTGGCCATTAGGTTTGGCCAGAAAAGAAATGTTAGAAATTAAACAATAATAATTAATAGGAAAAATAAAACTCACCTTTGAGAAGTTTTTTAATTTCAACTTTATCTAATCAATTTTTGTTTCTGCTCGAAACTCTTGTGATTTATTATATTTAGATCAAGTATAAATATTTATTATTTTATAAATATAAGGGAGAGGGGCCTATAGTGGGCCACCCTAACTTCACACTTCTCAAAGTCCTTTGTGAAAATTTCAAATCACTCCCAAATTTGTGCAACAATGTATTTGGCAAGTCCCCTACTTATAAAAATTAGTTTCAAGGCCACATCATCAAATATGGTGCCATATCAACAGGCTTTTTGTTAAGGTATCCAAAATGGCCTAAAAAAAAGGTGAGACCAATAGTGGGTCACTAAGTCATGCATTATTGGTGCACTAATGTGGCATCACATGATTTGTCAGTTTGTGTACTGTATGGCTAAAAGTGTTTTGCAATTGGATATTAATTGTAAGTTTATTGGATATTAAGCCTACCCACTATGGGGCCCACTCAAGCCTACTTTTATACCCACCATTGGACCCCTACCCACTATGGGCCCCTTTCCCTTAATATAAAAATATATATTTAACACAGTTATCACATTAGAAACTGAATTTACTCTTAAAAACATACTTTAGGAGCAATTTTTTTTTTAACTATCTTCACTTTTAGTATTATTTGTCATTTGGAACTTGTTATCTCAATTGACCTTTTTGATATGGTATACTTGGTAGATTACTTCATAGATGATTTTGAGATTGATGATTCCCTAGATGATTATTACACATATTTCATTGGTTAAGGGCTCTTACAACATGTTCCCTTTTTATAAATTTATTTATCTTTATTTCTCATGGGTTTTATGTTTGTATTCCCTCACCATTGGTGAATGAAGTATGCTCCCCTCATGCTAAAACATGATGAAGGGAAATATATTTATGTTTGTAGTGTTTGCACTATTATTCTATGTCCTTTATATTCACCTTTGTACTTATTATCCCTATCTACTTAAAAAAAATTGAAGATGATTAAAGACATCAATATATTTATCTTCTTCATGTTGACCCTCCAAAAATAAGATTATTTATGTCTACTACATCTTTATGATGTATTATCTCATATGTAGTACTTTCTTATGTCATTGACAATCATTTTGTATTTTCCTCTTCATATATTTTGAGGATGATGCAAAATATTAAGACACTTACACCCTTCTCATGTTGACCCCCCAAAACTTGTGTCTTTCAATATTTCAATCATTTTGGTTGTCTCCTACTTCCTTTTGTGTTTGTGACATTCTATTGAATTGGAGAATGATGATCTTGCATAATGATCTTAATAATATAATCTTATTAGGATTGACCCCACTTCCACAAATCCCTTCATACTCTCTTTTGCATGTGCTTCTATTGTACTTCCCTCTTATATATAAATGCATCTTTGACGTTGTGATTCTCACATCTTATTTCTTGTTTCTCATTCTAGGCCTTATTCATGTGCCTTCCACTTATTTTCTTGATTTACATATATTATACCTCTTTGTATTTATTGCAAAATTATTTTTCTACTTTTTATTTTTGTATCTCATTTTAAAATTACACTACATCTATATATAATCCTCGTATTCTTCATATCACTTATCATGTGCTATCTCTCCTTTACACATTCTCACATAATGATCTCTTAGGATTATGCTATCTCTTTTCCTCTTCATTATGTTATCTCTTCTACCTATACCACTCTATGTTTTCTACACTACTTTTGGCACATACTCTTGAGAACTTCTGATGGAGCTTATAAAATTCTAAAGAATTTTCTCATCCCCCATGGACTTAGTCTACATTTTGAAACCCTTGTCCCCATGAGTGAGTAAAGTTTTTTCTTGTGAAATCACTCAAGTGTTCTAATCGCATGTTGACCTGCTACACCAGTCTCTGATTCCTTAAGTCATCCTTTGAGCCGCAGTGCATGTTTGTTTACCGACCCCTTTGGTTAGAAGTACCAGTCACCAATTGTCCCATCGACCTTAGTATTTTCCTAAGTCGGGTCTTATTTTCCTTGATGAATTAAGCTTAAGTCGTTAGCCTGTGAGGGTCATATCACCATCGGCCTAACAACGACCATTTATTAAATGCTAACTTGATCACATGTGCAGGTTTAAAGATCACAGTATTGTGGGAAGAGATCCTGACCGTACCCCGCCAGCTCGCAGGTGATAAATGTCAGCTTGTTAAAAGCTGCGAGGTCAACGAAACGACAACACGTGTCTTCATACGGATGTGAGGCCCAGTCTCCACTATCAAGCTTACGACCCATGGTTCCAAAACTGACTGCTGGGATCAAATCTTGGGAACAATCTCCATCGTTCCCCGCCGATTCGCTAGAAAGAAGTGAACACCCATTAAAAGCAACAAGATCAGTGAGATATCGACATGTGGACCGACCTACTTAGTTTGTGAAATGTGTGGGGCCCGCTGACAGAGGAGTTTCCTTTTGAGTTGGGTTAGTGCCATTGCCCGAGGACACATTAGTGAAGCACCGCTGGATTTCTAGCCTGGTCAACCAAAATGAGACCGTTTGATTTTCCATCTCAGCGTGAGATCAACGACATATATTCAAAGTTAATAAAATGACACGTGATAGTCGTTTCCATCTGCAACTAGCGTGCATTAATGGCTAGCTTTCTATAGAAGCGATCAAATTGATCTTTGTGCGTGTGGAGACTTAATTGTCGGCAATCATGAAGTGAAATATGCAAATTTTCATGCACTTGAGAATTAAACGGTGATAGTACGCATGCCAACAAATTGCCTAGTTTGTGCGTGTATTTTCATTAAGAAGTGGTGATTGATATCATCACTTTTCTCAATAAATAGAAGTGATGAGTTGTTATTTTTTCCATAGCAATTAAGTGTTAAGTTCTCAAATTGTTGCAGAGAGAGGAGCTAGAGAGTCTATATTTTTTGGTCACAAAATGAGTAAGCTGGTAACTTCTATGTAGCCAGCAAGAAGGTCGGTTCAATTGAGTTCGCAGAGGCCTGGTTCCTGTGTTCTAGAGTGTGCTCCAATGATTGACATGGACGCCCCTGCTGACAATCCCAAGATTGCACCCACAAGGTGCAGTCAAAGGTTGCAATACCAGATGCTGTTGCAGAAAAGATGGAAGGAAAAGGCAAGGAGTCATTACAATCCGTTATTGAGACATATAGAAAGATAAGATATGGGCGTGGCTCCTTTGGATGCCAAAATTCACCCATCGACCTCATGGATAGCTCGTCAAATAGCCATACAAAGACCGACTTTGACTATTGCTGGTATCTCACAAACTTGGGTCGAACTCTGGCCCTTGGTGAAGAGATATTGTCAGTTCCTCCATTGGCTGCTAGGACTCCAAGTGGGTGGGGTGTCGGTATGCTGCAAAAGGACAAGGATGAGGAAGGGACCGAGGTTTCTTCTCCTTCCCTTGCAACGACGTGAAGTGAGCGCGTATATCGTGGTGTGAGTGCTGGTAAGCGCAAGGTGGCTAGTCGATGAGAAGATGTCGTGTGGGATGAATTAAATTTTGCTTTTGATAAATGGTTGTGGTGATTCCTCTCTTCTTTGGTGTACATGGCTATCATTTTTTGGGTCTGGTGCTGACTGTGCGCCTTTGTGGCGATGTGTACGTCTGGTTCGTTGCGTACCTGGCGACAAAGGGAATTTTTACGATACTTTGCATTTCCCTTTCGACGACTACTCAAGTTTTTCTTTCCCCGTTTCAATTGAATTAACATGTGGGGGAATTTTGAAATGCAGGTTAAATGTAAGATGAAATGAATTTTTTGTATTGAAATTGCATTTGAGCCAGTAGCTTGTTCACTCCCTTGTTCTATAAAAGGGAATTTGGGGCTCATTTTGTAGGGGATTGAATTCTAGCCAAATTGAGTCGGGTGTCTGTCTGGGTAGAATATCAGGCATAAAATAGTAAATAGAACTGTTATCTTCTCTTGAGCTCTGATGAACATGTGTGATTATCTTAAATGGTTTTACAAAAATGGTTAATATAGAAAATGAACGTATGATTCTGGTATATGTGCTCTCCTAGTGTAAATCTGTGTGAATTCTGAGTGAAATGTTAAGGATATCTTCATTCATCTTCAAATATTTGTTTGAATGTATGTCTCTATTCTCGCTTTGATTCAAGTAATCAATTAAAATTCTTAAATGGGGTCATAAATTTGCATTTATTTACAAAGGATTTGATAAAGAGCCATATACTAGAAGTTGTGAGCTCCATAATGCAAAGTTGTGAGAGTAGTCTATTTCATCAGATTTAAAATCATTTTTGTGTTACTGATCTTTGTATATGTGACTCGGATGCCCTATGTAACAAGGCATTGGTCTCTTTTCAAATATTCACATAAAGGGTATATCAATTTGTCTATTTAGTGACCAACTTGAAGTTAGAATGAAAATTCACTTTAAAATTCAATTACAATCGCAATGAGGCATGTGTATGAAATACTTCCTTTGTTCCTGATAGATTAATGGGAATTTGCTTGAAGATGAGTCAGTCTTTGAGTGAATGATGTTGTTTATCATATATATGAACTGTTTTGTGATTTGATTTTTCATTCATCGAGAATGTCAAGTTAAATATCCCTTAGGAACACCCTCCTTGGTCCCATAGAGCCTAAAGTGCAAAAGATTCTAGTCCTCGACTAAATCTTGTCAGTTGGCCATTCACTGTAAGGGTCTTGAATATAAGAATTGGCTATTCTTTAGAGATTCCTTAGGTGTATTGGAAAAACACCAACAACTTCTACATTCACATTTTGTTCTTTTGTAATTCAATTATACATGTAGGTATTATCATCCAATCTCCTCTCATTGTATCTTTCCCACTTATGCCATTCTATGTTTCCTCCACATGTTATGTTTTTATTTATATTATTTTCATTTGCTTAGGATGATATTTTTCCCTCTACTATTCTTATTATTCCATATGTTTATCGTCCATTATACATGAATTTTACTTGTTATTCTATGTTCTTTTCTACATACACATTTTCTACCATACTTTTGTTCTCTCTTTGCTATGGTTTTAAATATTCCTATGTTAGTCCAATCCTTCTACTTCACAAAGTATATTATTTTCTCTCATATCTCTCATCCTCTCTTTGAGGGTAACTCATTTACCTCTACTGTAGGGGCATTACCTCATATGGCTCCCCATTTTCCTTTTTCTTAAATATTTGTTATATCATGTTTTCACTCGTTATCATTACCACATGTTTGCTCATTCCATGGGGGCCAAATTAAGTTCCATTAGTTGGGGGAAAATCCTCCGTTATTGGGTCCAGTATTCCATGGCCTATTATTGCTAGGCCTTTTATTGTATCCTCTATTCTGACTTTGATAGTTTTGATTAGAGGAATTTTGGCTCTGGAAATTCCTATTGGTGTTCTAGTTGGTATTATAATTATGACTAGGATTTTGGTTAGGATAACCACCCTGATTAGAATATCCTCCCTGATTTTGAAAACCTTGGTTCTGGTTCTGAGGGGGATTTTGTCTGAGTTGAGCCATGTCGTTAGAAATCTGAGACAGTGTATTTTTGAGAGTCTCCATCTCGTTGATCAGTTGGAGAGTCTTTTCACTTTCTACATTCTTCATAGCAAAAGATTGATTAATTGAACTTGATCCTCCAGCTTGATTTTGGTAATTTTGATTTTGCTAGGAGGAATCCTGGGGACGATTATTAAAAAATGGCAAGGGAGGTGAACCTTGGAATTCAGACATGGGTCCATATTGGGAATAGGACATCCCTGGGACCGTATTGAATAGAGGGGGTGGATTGGACATTTGGTATCCTATAGGAGGGAGAACTCCTCCTAGACGCCCGCTTTGCAGACTGATCTGCTGTTGCAACTGAATGGCGAGATGATATACCTTAGCCAAAGAGTTAGTTTCATTAGCATGATATGTTCTTTTCAAGAACAAGCAAATCAAAGGGTCCATAGCCCTTAAGTATGCCAAGATGGCGATGTTCTCAACCACTAGGTAAGGATCCTGCAACCTTTGGTACATTCGTTGGAACCTAGTGTTGAATAGAGGCAGCGGTTCATGGTGTTCTTTTCTTATAGTAGAAAACTGGTGGTAAAGGATAGCAGGGTCTAGATAAACCCTGAACTGATTGATAAAGGAATTCTCTAAATCAGTCCAACTTAGAACCGACCCTTGGGGTAAGTTCAGGTACCAATTGTACGCCATGTCTCCCAACGAATAGGGGAAAATCTGCACACAACATCCTGATGAACCACCTGAGCACGGGTACAGGAATCTTTAAATGCTTGTATGTGCTCCTCAACACTTCTTGAATCCCCATGAATGTACTTACGATAGAACCTCTCTGAGTTCTTTGGGAGATCATGTATACCTCCAGGGATAGTCCCCAATGGTGAAGGGTTATTAATGAAGTAAGCCATAGGTCTTGGCAGTGATATAGGTTGAGCAAGTTGTGGAATGGGTGAAAGTGGCTGGTGAGGTGGTGTAGGTGGGTTTGGTGGAAACCCAGGTGGAGTGAGCGGTGGTGATAAAGGTTGGATCAAGACTCTATGAGCCCGGGGCCTATGCCTGACAGGGGTTTGGAGTTCAGCAAATAATTCAAGATTCTGAGAAGATCTAAGAACTCTCTTGTACCTATCTGGTGAGAATGACCCAATGCGAGCCAGCTTGTTCTTCAGGCCCTCCTTCTAGTGCTAGATCTGTTGATGGTCAAAACAACACAACAACATTAAATAAAATATTACTATCCTATTTCTCCTGAAAGAGAAAGATAACACATGGAGATCTAACTCCCAAGGTCCTGGTAATCGGTTCTCGATTATGCTGATTTCACTTAGTGGTTGGTATAAAAATAATGTTCAAGGGGCCTTTGCTGGTAACAAATAACAAGAATGCATAACATCAGGTCGTCTACATTTGGGGGGTTTTAAATAAAAGAAAAAGATGAAACAGAGCTTTAAATCAAAGAAACATGAATAAAATCCTTACATATCCAGACATGCAGATCAACAATGAGTGTTCATTCTACCTAACCACAACTACAACAAGATGCAATCCATAGAAAAAACTACGCTACTGCATACATCCATAATGCTAATTCAAATATCATCAACGTTCACTAAACTTAATTCAAACAAATCATCCACTCATCATCCAAAACACAGATCAAATGAATACAATAACAATTTAATTCACAGATAATCCAATGATATGATCTTGAATCCAGTTCCTTCTATTAACTTTCATCAAATAAGGAACAATTAAGCACATCAAAATCATTGGCGTATGGATTAATCATGTACCATTAACCTTATCAAAATGGATCCAAACTTTTAAAATCATGACATGAAAATGTATAAGAATTGTAAAATAATCAAGCCTTTACTGAAATTTTAGAGTATCTTTCTAAAACATTGAAATCCTAGATCTAGTTTCTATCTTCTATCCTCAGGTGGCTGATCTTTCTTCAATTAGCCAACCTTTACAAAGTAGATTCTAATAATACATATAGGGTGCCACATGCACCAGTTTCTCAATCATTAATCAAGATCCACAATTCATGGAGTTGAAACTGAACGTAGAAGTGGACTCAAGAACCCCTGCTTTCAAGGCTGATCACTTTGTTGTACAAAAAAGGAAATCTGATACCCCAAGAAGTAAGTAAAACCCATGGATTGGACTCAGGGTTGAACTTATGTCAAAATCCAAAAAAAGAGGAGAGGAGTAGACGGAGTATGACGCAAAGAGTCAATCACTTTTGCACTGAATGCTCAAGGATGTACTCATCATAACTAGAGAATATCTATTGAAGAGTGTCCAAATCCGGGCCATCCAACCAGTCACCTTCAAATTTGATTCTTTCAAATTCTGTAGAAACCAACCTTTGCATCTCCTTTAACTTGATTAGCTCTTTTCTAGCAGTTCTTACCTCCTCCCGGATATCCATAAACTGATCTAGCAATAAACTCTCCCCATCATCTCCCTTTTGCATGATTTCTTCAAATCTACTCCTCCATCTCTCCCTTAGTTTATCCAATGACAGGCCTTCTTTATTGGAGGAATCTAAGTTGATCAAAACGGCCACACCTGCCTCTAACTCAATCATCTGTTGATTCAAGTCCTTACTCATTTCTCGGACTTCTTCTTGATGTCCATGCATAGCTCTTGACTTGTACCTTATGATGCTCACAGTTTTCTCCACAAAATCTTCATTACCCTGCTCAAGAACTGAATATTCTAACAAGGTGGATTTGGGCACTTTGCTGACGTCTTCAAGCCTTTTAACATATTCCTTGTATTCATCATCTTGCTTATCCAGATCCTTAGCCTGTTGGTCTAGATCTTCTGCCAATTCAAGAGCAGCCTTATGAATCTTAGAGCCTTCAATAAGAACATCATCAACCTCCTAGTTGATCTTATCCAACCATTTATCCATCATCCCCACCTTGCTTTTCATCTAAATCAAATCATCTGCTTCCCTCTTTGTTAACAAAACCAGGGATTCAGGAAGAGGAGCCTGTTGAGAAATGGGACTAGAAACATCTTTCAAGAAACCATGGAGTTGATCCAATTGAGCCTTAAGCTCATCCTTTCTTTGCTTATCTTTAATCATCCATGTTTTGGTTGAAGAAGCCACAATATCAATCAAACTCATCTGTTGGTTTCTAGTAGGCTTTCCCAAATTTACTGCCCCCAACTAATAATCAGTGATTTGCATATCATCACGGCTCTTCTCCATTACAGGTATGGCGCATTCAACAATTATCTCTCCAGCATTAGTGAGCCTAGTGGAGTGAAGAACCCAGACCTTCTTCTTAGGTTTCTCTTTCCCAATTTCTTTCATCATTTCTTCCCAATTCAACGGTTGTGGTTGAACAACTTGTTTTCTCTCTAAGTCTAGTTTTAGCCAAGTAGGAGCAATAGGAGTAGTGGCTACCTGGGCTAAAGAGGAAGCAATAGTAGTGAAAGACAGAGGTTGCAACAATGTAAGATTTGGTTGAGAATCAACCTCCTACACATTTTCTTGATCACTTTGCTTCCTTTCCTGTGCTAACTTTTTTGTTTCCTCTTTATCCTTTTGATCTTGTAGCCTCTTAGCCTCTAGATCCTTCTTTAAACATTCCTCTTCCTCTTTCTTCTTTTCTAACATTTCATCTCGTTGCTTGTTCAATTCTTTAACATAGTCCCATGCCTCCTTGGACTTCTTCGCATGTTCAACAATCTCAGCAGCCTCCTTTTCCCTTTTTAAATGTTCTTGCTCTTCCTTTTGCCTATAAGCTTCCTCTTGTTCCTTGAGTTTAGCTTCAATAGCTTCTTTTTCTCTTCTTTGCTGAGCCTTTTCTTCTTCAAGATCATGAATTTTTTGTTGCATTATCAACCTATCCCTTTCTTCTTGAATTTTGAGCTCTTGCTCCTTTTGTTGTTGCTATTGAGCTAACTCATCGGCCTTCACCTTATCTTCCAACTCCTTCTGCTTGACTACCAATTCAGATTATGCATTGGCCTCCTCTTCCTGTTGCTTAGCTAATGCCTCAACTTGTGCCTTAGCATCAGCTTCCCTTTTAGCATCCTTAAAGAGTTTCCATTGATCTTCTTCAGTCAATATGTGCTCAGTCCCTGCATCATCTGTCATATCCAAAGATGTCAAAGCCGGATGCTCTTTATCAGATGCAGTATTTTCTGAATCTGTTTCAATATTATGTATCTCAATTTGATCCTCCATTTGCTTTAAAACCTTTGCTTCACTATGGAGAGCTCCCTTTGGTGATTCTTGGCCTAATTCTTGTGCCTCAAAGGGCTGAGTAGATGCCTCCCCTGCAGCAGATGCAGTAGCACCCACCTCCACAGTTGTTTCATCTTCTTGTACCTTTGGAAGGTCTTGAGGAACCACCTCCTCTTCTTGTGCACTAGAAGGAATAAACTCTAAAGGTTCTTTAGGTGCCATCCTTCTCTTTTCCCTTTTATATCCTTGGGTGGTACCTGCAGCCTTCCTCTTCTTAGATGATGTAGCCTCAGACTGATTAGCTCTCAAACTCACCCATTGAATACTCCTATCAAGCACTGGTCTTGCAATCTGCATTATGTCAATTGTCTCATCCACATTCCAATCTATTGGATCAAGATCCTTAGTTCCAACCTTGTTTGCATCATACCCAGGATCCAAAACTATCCCATCATCGAATAATGTGTCAGGATTCTTTTATCCCAAACTCAATCATAAGTGGGATAGGTATCCTTTCATAATTCCTCTTCCTAAGATCATACTCATCTTGTAAGTCCTCCCAAAAATCCTCCAATAGATTAAAATGCTTCTCAAAGACACTAGGAAGCAAAGCCCTCATCTTGTGTTTGGGGTCATAGTATTTCCTGGCCGTGTACAAGCCCAACTTCAAATAAACTAACTCATCACAAACAGTCTTAGCTGCTTGAATGTGTGGGCAACAAAAGGCCCCTAGCTTCATTAGAAAATTATGGCACCCAGGCTTGTGCTTGTTGCTAAACTGGGAATTCATAGTGAAGGCTTGATAAATAAACTCCATTAGGATGATTCTATCACCACAACACCTAGGTAGCAAATGGGGATGACCATAAAATCTTGCTAACCTAAAATAGGTGAATTTGGGGTACTGGATAAACCAATGTCCCCATTCATTCACAAAAGCCACTGCCTCCATGCTAAGTCTATACCCAACATCACCATTAAGCTTGTTAATTATGACATAAATAAAGGGATCATTAACCCTTCTATAATGTTGCTCTGATGCCTGCAAGGTGAGCTGGTTATAATACTCCCATACTCTCTTTTGTCCTTGGGCTTCCCCCAATATACCTACCGTCTGAAGTCCAGGAAAAATCCCCACTCGGGCAACTACATAAACTACATAGGAGGTCATAAAGAAACGCTTGGTTTCTCTCACCTTTATCATCTGATTGTGAATGTTGTCTGATACTATCATTGACCAGTCAAATTTTTGCCTCCCATCCAAAATAGTTTGAATGAAAGGAAACATCCATTCTTTAAATAGTGAAGCATCCCTTTTTGCAAACACCTTAGAGAGGAACATGATTATATCTCCAATTTCTTTACTAAAGTCCGCCCTCTTAGGCTGGTCTGGAAGCTTGGTCAGAGACTTCTTCACCACCTTCATCCAAGTCTTATTCATGTGAAACCTATTCCTCCCCTTATTATCACTATAAAGCTTTAAAGCCTCTGCTTCATTCAATTGCTTAGGATTCTTGGGATCAGGTATATGAAATAGGAATTTGATCATTTGAGGCGTGAAGTCAATAATGGCATTACCTTTTACATCCACACACTGCCTAGTAGCAGGGTTATATGCTCGAGCTGCTGCAAGAATCAACTTCGAACATTGAATAGACAGGGGGAAGAGTGCAACATGTGCCAGTCCTGACTGAACAATCCTTTCTGTCCTTCCCGTGATCTGCTCTTCAATGAATGTCTCCTCATGCAATTCTTCATAATTGAAAGGACCCAAATTGGTGTCAATAATATCAGTCCAGTCAGAGTCAATTTTGCTAGCTATGAGGACGACCTCCCTATGCTTACATCTCAAGGTATATGGGAGCTGCTCCACTTTGATCTTCTTTGGCCTAACTCTTTGCCATGAAGTTTCACCTGGATGGCTCCTTTGAGAGGCCTCCTCTGATGCTCCTGACATCTCTTAATACCTGCCGCAATTTCCTGTATTAGATGAACAAAACATCCAAGTTAGTTAATCATATAATCACTGCTCCATCCTCCTAAGATAACATTTGGTCAAACTATGCCTTTATCGGAGGCAGAACCGTAGAAGCATCAGGCATAGACAATGTTTCATATCATGTGGTGGGGCCGGGATCAAAACTGGTTATGGAGTAAAACAGGGTCAGAAGCAAGACAAGAACGAGAATAGAACCAGAACAAGAACAAAACTAGAACATAGTCGGAGACGAGACCAGAATGGGAATAGAACCAGAAACAAAAGTTAGCTACCAAGTTCAACTTCCTCTCTGGATCTGCTTCTGGCCAGGGTAAAGATAAGTAACATAATAATGAATGGCAGTGGAATAATTCCAACAAATGAAGAGTATTCAAAACAAGGCGGTCATATGAACCCTAAACCCTAGGTCACATGGGCCCCAAAGGAAAACTAGAAATGGCTCAGCTTAAACCTCCAACAACTCCTCTGTACATAAGTCATTAAAACCATGACCAGGTTATATTGTAAAACCCTAATTTGCTCGATACCCTATTTGCAAAAACTAGGGCACAACGAGAAACCGGTACGAAAATCCCAAGACCGACGTGAGAGAACCAAAACAGGGTCCCAAAAATGAAATTCATTACCCAAGCAAGGAAACCCCTTCAAAATCGAAACCCTATTCAAAACCAGAGCACGAAAAAATAGACCTGTCACAAAAGCGACAACAAAACAAACAACAAAGCAAAAATGACAAACGAAAAAAAAACAAACCCAACGAAATGGAATAGAACGGGAAAAAGAAAGAAACAAGCAAACATAAACAAAAAGAACAAAAACAAACACCAACCAAGTGACCAAATTCACAGAATAAACCCTTCTGCGAATATGCAAAAATGACACAAGCGAAAGAACAAACAGGAGAAAGAAAAACAAAAGAAACCTACCTCAAAATGCTCCTTAGGATTGACCAAAAATTTGCCAAGATTCACTTCGCAATTCGCCCCCGTGATCAAATCAATTCTCTCGAGATTTTCCTGGCCGTAATTTGCTTAAACACTTCGCATAATAATAACAATGAGGCAGTTTAAGCATAATTATACCTTTAATCAATAATTCACGCGTACCAACAGGCTACATTTAATGCCATAAATGCGGTAGATCGGGGATGGAGCCAATGACGTGATCAAACAGTTAATTCAAGTCAACAGAACATCAAAAGGTAAGGCGGGCGTGGAGCCGAGTCGGAAACAAGATAAAGAAACTACACAAAGTTCCCTATTTCATTTCCAACCCCAGATCTGGCCCCGAAAAAAGGACCGACTGAAAACAACAAATGAAGACGGGGGCAGAGACAAAACCGAAATGGAACTTCACAAAGTTCAAAGTTCGATTCCAAGTCCGGATCCGGTCTGGACAAAAATGCAAAGAACAACACAAGAATGAGGGAAGCGGGACCGGAGCGAACACCGAACTCGGCCCAAACAACAAAGAAAGCAAGGAAGAAAAAGAGCGGAAGCGGAGTCGGGATTGGAATAAAAAATGGAAACTTGAAACTTCCCATGTGAGTTCCAATCCTGGTTCCAATCCCGCGCAAGCAAACAAACCAAACACAAGGAAATGACCAACAAACAGGAGGACGAACCAACCCAAGTGTTAGTAAAAAACAACCAATAAAACAAAAACGAAACAAAAGAGAAGGCGAAGTCGGAGTCGGGACCATATTCGAACTAGAAACCCCGAAATAGTTCCATGTCTAGATTTGGTTTCGAACCCGCCTCCGACAGAACAAAAGACAGACTTAGGAAAAAAAACAAAGAACTCCTAAGACCCAACCAAACAACCAAAGACGACCAAAAGAAGAGAAAAGGGGGACCCATTTTGTTCCAAAATAAAATAAAATGGGGTGGTTATGCAAAGGCATAACAGTTATGTCATAACCAAATCCTTGCTAAGGCGATTCCTACTCTACTAGTTCTATTTTTGTGTGCCTACCTTGAGCCATCTATATCCTCCTATTCCTACTCCTCCTATATGTGATCATTTATGGATCCCAATGTTTTTCTTTTCTTCCAACGTTACTTCAATAGATACATACACAATAAATTGGAAGTGTAATTTCCTTTTAGTATTTCTTGTTTTTTGCTCTTTTTGTCCTTGGGTACATTTTAGGTTTAATGTGTACATTAAAGCAAAGAAAAATGAAGAGAACACAATCAACATGAACTATTTTATATCCTTTTTACAATATTTCTTAAATTTAATAAATTATGCAACATATTTATATTACCATACTTCTTCACCTAATTCTATAGTTCATTAAAGTATGGGTATTTTTTTTCTTACAATTATAGAGCATTTAAGAAGGACACAATCACATGACTCTAAGAACACTAGAATCATTAAAAATTAAAGTTATAAAAAAATATCCAAAATCACTAGAAATGATCCTATAACCTTCTAAGTCCATCTTCAACATTGATTTTCTCTCTAAAATATTTTTCTACATATTTTTTAAATCTTTTCATAATTTTTATTTCCCTTTTTAACTCTATAATTTACAATATTTCAACCAAATCTAAATATTTATATTTTCATAAATTTATTTAATATTATTTTAAAAATAATAATAATTCTAAAACATTGGATAAAAACAACCTAATGCTTGTAGACCCAAAACATAGAAGAAAAGGGCATGGTTCACCAAAGTCCGTGCATTATAGGTATTCATTGTTTCCAATAAAAAGGTGTAACTAATAACTTTTTGTATACTTTTATGCAAGGACGCTTAATCATAAGATGGAGCAAAAGAGGAGCCAACTAATATTCCCTTGTAATAAAATTGTGTTTGACATTTATTTGTACTCAATAGTCTAGAATTGCATTTTATGGTTAAGAAGTGATACCTAGTGGGTATGATAGATAAGGCCATGTGGAGCTTACCATTTTGATGGGACTTTCTAACTAATGTTTTGTTTTGTTTTTGGTGTTTAATCATATTCATGCCCATCTAACTCTCTCTCACAATATTCCCTTTTGTATGAGCTTAGTTGATTTTATAATTATTTAAGGATTCTAAAACCTCATATGCTCTCATAAATTCTCTAGTACCCATTTTTATCTCCCCTAATATCATGGACACCAAATCTAGAAACTTTGACTCAATTTAACCAATCACATATTATAGCTTAGTTCTTGAGAGAGATTTGATTGAATGCTAAGGAGGCTATTAGTAAGGACCTTAAACCAATTGCGAAGGACTTCACTTTTTTGAATTATTATTATTTATTGTTTATGTGTTCCAATTGTATGGGATTTCTCCTTAGACCACCATTGTCTCCCTTTCTCTCATTCAGCACCGGCTTACATATTACAATTATAATATATTTTTTATTATAACTTAAATTTATACTTTTACGCTAAAAAAGGGATATACCCTGTGTATGAGCACCGGCTTAAATACTTTGTTTGAAACGTCCCATTCTTTGTTGGAAAGATAAACTCCCCCATATGATAACACGTGAATAAATTTAATGATG
The DNA here is from genome assembly GCA_007258455.2 of Sequoia sempervirens. Taxonomy (NCBI): domain Eukaryota; kingdom Viridiplantae; phylum Streptophyta; class Pinopsida; order Cupressales; family Cupressaceae; genus Sequoia; species Sequoia sempervirens. Next base: position 157,481,924 of record VDFB02353493.1, on the reverse strand, counting down.
GAAAAGGAATGAAAGGCAGAAGAACGGCAATGGCTATAGCGGCGACAATTTGCACCGGCCCATGGATGTATATGCCATGCCCTCTCCCTGCATACCCCTCTAACCGTCCGTGTGCTGCAGCAAGCCGTATTTGCATGAAGTTTTTGGTTTACGGTGCCCAAAAAATATCTTTTACCTCCTTTTTTTTTATTTTTTTGCTGCTTTGCCTGGGCATTATGAAATATAAAAATTAAAAATAAAAACTTATTTTTTATTAAAATTTATAGTATTAATTTATATTAAAAATATCAAAATTTAATATTTAAATTAATTTAATAATTTTTTTTAAAATTTAAATACTTTTTATACTATGTATTTATATATATTTTACTTTAAAATAAAATTTTATTAATATTTTAAATATTTTTTATAATTTTAAAATTATAGTTAAATATTGAAAGTTTTGAATGAAAAACATAAAATAAATATAAAAATATTTAATAAAAAATAAGATAGAAAGTAAAAATATTTAAATTTAACATAAAATATTAAAATCTTGTATATACTATTTCTATTAATTTAATTTAAATATTTAGATGTTAATGTGTTTAATATAATTTGATATTTTAAATTTTGATTTAAAAAAATTAATTTCTAAATTTTTAATTTGAAAGACAATAAATCAACAAAGAATGTATTTAACAATGTCATAATAATTAACTCATTGCAATAATATTAATAATGTAAACACTTGAGTAAATATAATAGTTTAATATTGTCATCTCTTTAGATGGATGTGTTTAAGATAGCCATAACATAATACTTTATCTTTAATTTTTTTATTAAATATTTTTATATTTATTTTATTGTTTTCATTCAAAACTTTCAATATTTAACTATAATTTTAAAATTATAAAAAATATTTAAAATATTAATAAAATTTTATTTTAAAGTAAAATATATATAAATATATAGTATAAAAAGTATTTAATTTTTTTTAAATTATTAAATTAATTTAAATATTAAATTTTGATATTTTTAATATAAACTAATACTATAAATTTTAATAAAAAATAAGTTTTATTTTTTAATTTTTTAATTTTATTATGAAATATTTAAGATAAAATAAGATAGAAAGTAAAAATATTTGAATTTAATATTAAATATCATAATCTTGTTTATATTGTTTCTATTAATTTATTTTAAATATTAGATGTTAATTTATTTACTATAATTTGATATTTTAAAAATCCACAAAGAATGTATTTAAGAATGTCATAATTAATTAACTCATTGCAACTCTAATTGAATCGTAAACTAATTAACACCAAACCCTAATTGAACTCTAACCCTAATTGGAACCCTTATTCTAACCTCAAGCTTTATCTGAGATAACCGTAACCTTAATTTAATTCTAACCCAAAACTTTGTCCTAGAATTCTAACTCTAACTCTAACCCTAAACCTAAGTAAACCCTAACCCTAATCCTAATTAAAAGTTCAATCCTAACTATAATACTAATTTTAACACTAATCATAATTATAATCCTAACCTTAGTTGAACACCCTAACCCCAATCCTAATTGAAATCTAACCCTACCTGTAACACTATTTCAAACTCTAATCATAATTATAACCTTAACCCTATATTTGAACACCATAAGCCTAACCCTAACTATATTTGTCCCTAATTGAACCCTAACCCTAATTGGACATAAAACTTAGTCACCCAAAAATCACTTTGACTTAGTCACTTTGATTTTTTTAACAATAGTAGAAGATAATTCCAATTGACAGTAGCCTCAAGAAAGATCTTTAGAATATCTTCTTGTTCTATCAATATTACCAATAAAAAAATACCACTTTGACTTAGTCACTCCCAACACCTACTTCCTAAATGGTCACTACGATGCACAAATATTAAATTACGCATAGATAAACAATAAATTACACATAGGTAAACATGCCACACACATCATATTTTACATAAATAAAAGTTTGTTTAATTTATTTAAATGAAACATATATCTAATACAAATAAAATTAACATGATGAAATCTTCTTGTATTAGTAAAATTAAAATAACATCTTTATTTTATATATTAATCAAATTCATTTAAATTTATTTATTGAAAATAAAATTAACATGTTATTATTTACAAATTTTGGAGTTAATAAATTTATAACTTATTATTATTTAGATGAAATAATAATTTCATCTAGCAACTCTAAGTCCTAAAACCCCAAAGGGTTACGATTCTTAGATAAAGCTTGGGGTTAGAATTAAATTAAGGTTAGGGTTACAACTCAACTAGGGTAAGGGTTAGAATTAGGATTCTAAGATAGAACTTGTGATTAGAATTAAGGTGAAGCTTTAGGGTTAAGTTAGGTTTTGGGTTATAAATTTGAAAATAATTGAAATAAGGAATTATTTTATAACATTATCTATACATGTACTAATTTAAATAACATTCTAACATAAAAAAATAAAAAGAAATAATTTGTGATAACTCTCTGTGTATTTTATATATATTAATAATTAATATATGTATGCTAGTTTATTTCACAAGCTCTTAATAATATATTATAGTTATTTTAAATACATCAACATCTCAAAATTTAATATTATGGCTATCTTAAACACATCCATCTAAAAAGATGACAATATTAAACTATTATATTTATTTAAGTGTTTATATTATTAATATTATTGCAATGAGTTAATTAATTATGACATTGTTAAATACATTTTTTGTTGATTTATTGTCTTTCAAATTAAAAATTTAGAAATTAATTTTTTTAAATCAAAATTTAAAATATCAAATTATATTAAACACATTAACATCTAAATATTTAAATTAAATTAATAGAAATAGTATATACAAGATTTGAATATTTTATGTTAAATTTAAATATTTTTACTTTCTATCTTATGATTTATTAAATATTTTTATATTTATTTTATGTTTTTCATTCAAAACTTTCAATATTTAACTATAATTTTAAAATTATAAAAAATATTTAAAATATTAATAAAATTTTATTTTAAAGTAAAATATATATAAATATATAGTATAAAAATATTTAAATTTTAAAAAATTATTAAATTAATTTAAATATTAAATTTTTATTTTTAATATAAATTTATACTATAAATTTTAATAAAAAATAAGTTTTTATTTTTAATTTTTATATTTCATAATGCCCAGGCAAAGCAGCAAAAAAATAAAAAAAAAGGGTAAAAGATATTTTTTGGGCACCGTAAACCAAAAACTTCATGCAAATATGGCTTGCTGCAGCACACGGACGGTTAGAGGGGTATGCAGGGAGAGGGCATGGCATATACATCCATGGGCCGGTGCAAGCTATAGCCATTGCCTGCAGGGAGAGGGCATGGCATATACATCCATGGGCCGGTGCAAATTGTCGCCGCTATAGCCATTGCCCAGAAGAACCAGGTGTTATTGATGCCCACACATCACGAGAGATCTGTACGCCATTATTATTTTATTCTTTTTTGTTTGTTTGTTTTTTTGGCAGTCGGCAAAGAATTTTAAGTCAATTCACAGTGACTGTGATTACCGCGTAGAGTGATGAGATGGTATTCTTCTAGGAATCTGCTTTTTCAGAGATGAGCAGCCATTAATGCACCTCATTTGGAGCTTAGATTTCAATTATGTTTATGAACTGGACAAAAGGAAAATATTTTAATTAATTTTTGACAAATATTTATTTTAGCGGAGGGGATCTGATAGTTGAGCATCTTAATTTAGTATTTTTCAAAATCTTATGTGAAATTTTCAAATCACTCTCAATTTTTTACAGCAACTTACTTGACAAATCCCTTGCTTATAACTAAGGTTTAAGGGCCACATCATCAAATATGATGCCACATCAGCATGTTTTTTGTCGAGGTGTCCAAAAAGGCCCCCAAAAAAAGTGAGCCCAATATTGTGCACTGAAACATGTTTTATTGGTGTGCTGATGTGGCATCACATGATTTGTTGCTTTTTAGGTCTAACTAATACATTTCATTCAATTATAGGTGGTCATCATCAACACTAACAACTTTAAAGTCACAATTATTGGTCCAATATTGTTAAAAATATTGGGCATTAAATCAGCAATGCTATTGGGTCCTCTCCCCTACAAGTTGTTTAAATTTTTATAAAATTGGTAAATTATATTTGATTATAAAAATAATTAGTGGGTATGAATGCATTCTAGTATTTCAAGGATTGAGGCATGTTTGTCTTTATAATTGCATTCTATATGATGTTTTTAGTGAGTTGTTCTTCATACAAATTGAGCTCTCGAAGATATTATTCCAACTTATGCCCAATATAATATATCAAAGTATCATGAATTTTCAATTAACATGATCGACACACAAAAGACACACAAACTTCCATGCTTTCCATAAGTCACATTACATTTTTTTTATTATTGAGTTGCAATTTTTAAATGATTGTCATCTTCATTATACGTTTATAAGCATTGTCAATTATATTTTTGGTTTTGTAGTTCTAGTTTTCATGAAAGTGAATTTTGTTGCAAGTTGTAGAGGAGATAAGAGGAATTCATGGTGCATTATTTCAGCATTAAAAATTAGATCACTCTTGTGCCATTTAAGGTTTAAACTTTAGTACAATAAATAAATGTTTCTTATAAATAAGTTTTGTGAGATCTTAAGGGAAAACCCTCTCAAGTTTAATAGAGCTTAAAGAGTAAAGGATATTATATCTTCTCCTATCAATGAAACCATATAGCTTGTGGTTTCATTAGAAGGCCGACCTAATCTTTAAGTCAAACTTGTATCATTGAGGTTAAGATTTTAGTGTGCACTATTTAGAATCATAAAACATAATTTGGAGCACGAATACCATTGACATGCAATTGAAACAATTTGTTCTTTTAAAATATAACAACCCTATAACCCACTATATTGTTCTTTTAAAATATAATAATTTTCCCTACCAGGTATGTCTTTCCCATTTCATTTACTTGTTCCCATACTCATCCCATTAGTGTTACACGTATATCTCATTAGATATCATCCTTCTAATTGTCATCACCTTTTATCTCACTAGTGTTATGACTACTTCACATCTCTCTAGTGTTGTTATCTCTCATGTTCCTCCTGTTGGAATCACTCACACTCTGATACCATGTTGAAGTGAGTAACCTAGATGTACCCAAAATCATCATTCTGCAACACCAAATAACCTCCACGTGCACAAAAGAGAAGCAACAACAAAAGATGTTATTCCACCAAGCAAGAATATAATATGATACAAGATTCACAAGAAGTGAAATATGCAAGAGAAGACTTGTTTATAAAAGGAAAGGTAGTAGATAGGATTAGACAAAATCATGACATGTGTCTTAATCCTATAACATGAGACAACTTATCATAACTGCCTAGGATAAGATAAGATCTAAACATGACAACAAAGTCTCCTAGAAGGAATATTAGGACCTAAGTAAGCTTAACATGTGAATAAGTCCCCTACTAGAAATTAGCTAGGTACAAAACCCCCCCTTAAGTCCAACTAAGGGAGAAACAAGCCAATGCAAAAGATGGGTCCTAGCAACAAGGCCCAATGAGGTACCCATGTACAAAACAATCTCTCACAAATAGAGAAAAGGAGAAAATGGGAGAAAACTCCTCTCCAAAAGAGAGAAATACAATGAAGGACTAAGAAGTCTCTGAAACAATGCCCCAAAAAGAATAGGAACATGAAGAACATCACCGAAGAATGAACAACTGTCAAAAGATGACTGCTACAGTGTTGAAATTGAAGAACCTCCTCTAGAAACAAGATGATGATCTGGATAAAAAAGACAACAATCTACATGAGTGCCCCCAATGACACGACTTGAATAATGATTAGATGGGAAATAAAAGAAAACATCTATCAATCAAAGATATAGATAGCGCATGAATTTATATGAGTGACCTCAACAACACTACTCAACCAATGCAACTATAAGTGTCAATAGTCAAAGAACACTGATCAACTGAGGATGGAAGGTTGCCTCCATAAAATAGGAATGCAAGAGTCTTCATATGGTAAATGCTCCATCTCACCGAAATGCATGGGTAATTAGCCTTTGCATCCACCTAATACCAGGGAAAACTTTAGTGGTGAATCTTCGCCAATTGGCGAATTCTAGAAATCGGCCAAGTCAAAATTGGCAAATTAATCGCACCCAACAGGGTGTCCAAATCGCCTGGATTTTATGAATTATAGGTCCAATGCATGTCCATTCGCTAACGATTTTTTTTATGAGGCATATTTAAGCAACAATTCGCCATAACAAACTATGTGTTTCAAATGGAAAGATTAATATTTTCACTTGGAATCTTGAAAGCATATAATAAAACACCTACATATTCGCCAATACTATTAAAACAACATTATATCAGGACCCATTTTGCTAATTAAATTTTACAAATAGTTGCTTGTGAAGACCCATTTCACCAATCAAACTTTATAAATAGTTGCTTATGAGGACCTATTTCGCCAATAACATTAAAAAATAATTACATTTGAGGACACATTTCACCTTGAAAATTACAACGTATCGTTGTATAAGCACGCAAGATTCACCAAATTTTTAATATACCATTTAAAAATCCCACAGAATTTTCCAAATATGGATTGATATAAATACAATCGAAACTATCATTAATTCTTACGCATTTTCTCTAGTTATGAGGTTCTCGATTCAGAAGTCAGCAAAAGCCGAAAACGTAGATGTAAAGGTGAGTGATCATTTCTTCATAGTGTTATTAGTTATAAGATTTCTTAATCTCTTTTCCATTCTTGCTTCAATCTTAAAGATGATATTGAGTAGGGAATGGGATCTATATTCTCTATCCTTCTTAAACAAGACATTTTTTTCCAGCTTTTATTCAAAGTGAGAGATCAATATGTCGAGCAACAAGGGTAAGACTCCTCAGGGTGGTGAAGGGACAGAGAGGCCATCAAAACTCCCAAAACGTAGAGGTACCATACAGTCTTACTTTGGAATTGGAAATGCTTCTAATCCATCAGATCAAGATGGAGCTACATCATCAACTCTTCCACCAAATATTAATCAAGAAGGCATTCACAATACCTCACCGCCACCGGAAGGTGAAAGTGAGATTGTCATTGAGTTAAATCAAAATGTATCAAATGAGGATGGAAATACTGTAGAAGATGTTCCAAGGGATACCCTGGTTAGCCAGAATGAGATAATTGACTTGGATCAAGATGATGTTGGTAGCAAGAAAAGAAAAGGCAAATAAAAAATGGGGCATGAGTGGGAAATGACAAGGAATTTTCAACTTGCTTAGTTGTCAAAGTACCCATTCATTGTACCAGTGGGGAAAGCAAACAATGTTGAAAATGCAACATAATGGATATGTATGATTTGTAGTTGGAAATGTAGAAGAGAAGAAGTTGCAGCTCAAGCTTGACACTATAGAAAAGCATATCGGTAAAGTTTATGAAAAAAAAATCATAGACGAAAAGGAACAATTATTCCTACGATGGAGGAAGAATGTCTTCATGTTAAGTATGCCGAGGAATATGAAAAGCATAAGCAAAGAATGTTGAAGCTTGCTGCATGTCAAGGTACACTAGATGCTCAATTTGGAAAAGCAATGGAAGGAGCAAATCTGTCAAAAACTATTCAGATGAGTGTTGTTTTTCATATTTTGTCCAGAGGACGTCCTATGATAGACTACCCAGAATATTCTAGTTTATTATCTTTTTTGGGTGTTCCTCACTTTCCTTTCTCACATTGGTCAATAAACACTGGATGGGAATGGGAAAACTATCTTGCTGCAGTGTAAAAGCAAGATTTAAAGGAGAAAGTAAAAGAGTCAAACTTCATTGCATTATCTTTAGATGAAGTTACTGTGGTAGACAATACTTCTTGGGTTATGAATTTGTATACTGTAAAACAACATGTTCGCCAAGCTCATCTTCTTTGTGTTCATAAAATGAAGGATAGTTTAACATTGCAAAATCTATTTGAACTATTCAACAAATCTTTGAATGAAATTACAGGTATGAATGAGTTGACAATTGCCAAAAAGTTGGTGTGTGTAGGAGCTGATGGAGCTGTAGTGTGCAAGGTCAAAGGAGTGATGTTTGCACAAAGTTACAAACTACTTGTGCACCATACATGCTTGGCATTCACTGCATGGCTCACATAATGAATTTAGCATTCAAAATTGTAAATAAGTTTCCTACAGTATCAAAAGTTGAAAATATAGTCTGTGAGCTCCACGCATACTTCTACCAAAGTCCCAAACATTTCACGAAATTTCAAAATTTTGTTGAGGGATTAACAACAAGAAACAAGCTTCTCAAGGATGTCGATACTAGATGGATCTCCCTGCATGGACCAACACAACGAGTTCTCTCAAAATATCAATCATTGATTGGAGTAATGTACGAGCATCGCAACATAGTAGACAAAGCTCCTGACCTCTTATATAGGTTAAGTGATATAGAGACACTCTTGACTTTAGCTAGTCTTCTCCCCATGCTGAATGAAATGAACAATCTTGTGAAGAAATACCAAGACAAAACTATGTATATTAATGAATATGCCAAACTACGTGAACATACATACTTGGCCCTTGATCATCTATATCTAGATCTAACACAAAAGAGCCCAAATTATTTCATGTGGTAGAAAATTACTGATTTGAATCATTCTGATAATTATTTACAGTTTAATGCAAGTGGGCACTTAAGTATCTGTGTACGCGGATATGAGATACCAATGTACCATTGTAAGATAAGAAGGTGCTCTAGCAGAGATGTACATGTGGACTAGAGGGAAACCAATTGTTACACATTTGTGGATATTTAACTATGAGGCATTTATTTGGGTGCTTAAGGAGAGATATACTAAGTTTCAACGCCAAAAATTATATTTTTATTGATAATGGTGAAAATGTGAAAATATATAAGCTCTAGAATTTAGAAACTTAAAAAGTTCTCTACTCAAGAGATGTTACATTTAGGGAACCTAGAGCTTTTTTCAAGTAATAAAAATTAAAGGAGAATGAAAGAGAGGAGATGCATTTTGAAACAAAACTGGAGTAGAAAAGTGTATCTAAAATTGAACAAAAAAGTGGACAACATATAATTTTGAGAGAAGAATATGGAAGTGAATTTGGTGGTAACTTTGAAGAAGAAAAGGGTGTATCCAATAGGAAATTCTTCACCTCTATCTATGAGAAGGTCTACATGTCATGAGAGATTGCTTTAAAGGTATACTCCACCATATTTATATTATGCATTTTCTCTTACTTGTATTGATAGTAAACCAATTTATGTGCAAGAGGCTCTCACTTTCAAAGATAAAAATTCTTGGAAGAATTTCATAGTTGAGATTTTGGTAAAGAAGTAGTGTAAGACTTTAAATTTTGTTGATTGGCTTAAGGATAGGAAACCATTAGCTATAAATGAGTTTTTGAGAATAATTTTAGATTAGGTAAACCACTTGAATGGTACAAGGTGTGGTTAGTGGAAAAAGTGTATTTCTAGGCTAAGGGAGTTGACTTTGATGATATATTTTTCCCTATTGCTAAGTTGAGTTCCATTAAGATCTTATTATCTATTATTGTGACACTTGATTTGGAAATTGAGTAGATGGATGTCAAGACAACATTATTACATGGACACAAGTAGAGGAGGAAATATTCATGGAACAACTCAAAGGATACAAGGTGAAAGGTAAATAAAATTTTGTTTGTATATCGAATATATCTTTGTATGGGTTAAGGTAGTCCCCATGGGTGTGCAACCAAAAGTTTGATGCATAAGTGCTAGAATTGATCTTTGGAAGAATTGACCTTGATAATAATGTTTAATTCAAATATGTAAATGGTCAAATTTCAATTATTTTATATTTTTATGATATTCTTATCATTATATCCAATAAAGCATTTATTTAGGAACTTAAAGATCACTTTTCTAATAAGTTTGAAATGAAATACTTAGGAGCTGCTAGATACATTCTCAATATTGAAATATGTAGGAATAGGACCAACATAGACATATGGCTAAACTAGAGTAAGTATCTTGAGACAATCTTGTGGAGATTAGAAATGCAAGACAATAAATCAATTTCACCACTATTGATTGGCACAAATTTAAACATGGAATACTGTCCTAATTTTATGGATGATTTGGAGGGCATGAAGAATATCCCCTATGCAAGTGTGGTATGAAGTATTATATATGCAATGATAAGACTAAATATTACCCAAGTAGTGGGTGTTCTATTTAAGTTCATAGATAAGCTAGGTAAAGAATATTGGATACATGTGAAGAGGGTGTTTAGTACTTGAAGGGAAATATGGACCTTATTGCTTCACTTATCATGGTACTAATGATGTGGGTAGAGTATTGAGTGTATATGAATTTATTTATTTGGATTGGGTTGGATATCTTGATAATAAGAAGTATACAATAATATGTGTTTAATTTGTTTGGTGGAGTAATAAGTTAGATGAGCAAGGGGTAGAAAATGGTTCTAGCCTATCAACTAATATTATAGGATATATGGTCACAACAAATGCTTATAAGTAATTTGTATGGTTAAAGAGGTTGAGTAACAATATTGATTTTAAGATTCTAAATATAGTGAAGTGTGATTCATTTAATGTAATTTTTTTGGATAAAAATCATGTTTACCATGTTAGAACCCCACATATTGGTGTGCAATATCATTTTGTGAGAGAGATGGTTCAGAGAAGGAAAGTCGAGATGGATAAAATTGATACTTAGGTAAGTGTTGTAGATTCCTTGACAAAACCTATAACTACTACCAATTTTATGTGGTGTAGGGACGATGGGATTATCCCATTCTCAAGCATGAAGTTAATGTATTGGGTTGAATACTACACTCTCTTTTATGGTAAATATCAAGGGGGAGAATATTGGGACTTGGGTGGTATTCACTTGCAATGAGTCTTTATAGGAAGATTCTATATGCATACTTGATTATGGTGATATATGGTGAAGTTACAAAGGATACTCATTTGCTAGAAAAAGAATTGGTGATCTTCAAAATCAACTCAATGGCTAAGACCTAAAATTTAAAGGTCAATTTTTAATGACATAATGCACTAGTATCCCACAATAATTGGCGATTTAGTGACCATTTTCAAGCATTTCACTTCCCTACCAGAGTCTACACTTAGAAATTACCACCCTAAAGAGATTCATGATGGATATTCACCTTGTGTTTCCATCTCTAGCCTCATTCAAGTAACTTCTTTCAATCTTGCAATCCTTTCACTTGAAGAAAATGATTCATAACTTTCAAGCTCTCAAGCTCCCACTAGATAACTATGTATTCTCTCTATTATTTTGAAGCAACTTACCATTGTTTTGTATATGTGAACACTCTTATAATGTACTTGTTGTATTCATGGAGATTTTGAAATAAAACTTCAACAAAATTAACACTATGTCATCTTGGCTTCTATGAGGTTTTGGAGTTGATATTTCTTATTTGTGTTTTTCTCCAATCTCTGCTTGTTTCCTTATTAAACTCTTGTTGTACAAGTGTCTTGAGTATTATTGGCATTTGCACTTCATAGTGTTATTTTTATTATTCTTCCAATTTCTACTTAGCATAGTTCTTGCAATTGTCAATTTCATTTTCAAAAACCAAGTTGGTGTTGAGGTAGAAATACCAAAATAAGGATTTGAGCTTAAGGAAAATCCCTAAACAACCACAAAAATATTTTTTCTTCTTTTGTGTTCTAGGTTTTATTGAAGAAGTCCATCTTAACTGTCATCTGATGATATCTTTTTCCTCTCTATTCTAATTTCAATTTTATTAATTTTCTTTAATAAAATAGTTTATTTCATTGTTATTGTACTTTTATTATTTATATAAATATTTCATTTTACTCCAAAATTTATATCTTGTATGTATAGGTGATATTTTTTGTGCAAACCTGTGCTTTCAATTTTTCATTTGTACAAGACACTAGTGCATCAAACTATCATCTATGCAAAGTTCTAATGTTCAACACAATGAACTTCAATTTTCTGGTCTAGGTTCTTCATTTCCAATATTATTCATTTTCACATTAAATTTGTGATTTATGTTTGTTGGTTTTCCATTATTAGTGTCAATTCCTTTGTTTAAAGTGTTCTAGCTTTATTTATTAAACAAACACTTTTAGAGTCAAAACACTAAAATGGTTAACTAACATAATCTCAAAAGTAGATTACTTTAAATAGAAGCCTAGGCTTGTTGGCCCTAATGTGTGATCTTGAAATCATTTTCAAGAAAAGATTTTGTTTCCTTCATATAGTTGAATTACAAGTCACTACTACAAGTTTTGTGGTACAACATATATCTTGGTTCACATGTGCTAGTATAGTGACAATAATCATAAGATATTTGGAGAAGAACTCACAACTGCATATGTAATTAATGTTTGTTGGAGGATGAATAATGATGCAGGGAGCACTTGTGTTATAGCTTCAATTCATGTGACACAATATGAGAGTAGGATAATTTATTTTTGAAGATGGCACAAGGTGCTACAAGTAATCAAAAGTAATGTTATGTTGGTGTGAGCTATCACAAGCAAGGAGCAAGTGTGATGACTATACCAAAAATATGCATGTACATCAATAGTGTTAAGGTTGCACCTATTAATTCATAACTTGTGTGGTAGCAATAGAGTATACAAGGTGATTATCCATGTGGAGGCATTACACTTGGTGATTGATGTTGTATTGTGATGTCATATATGGTGAGATTATAGTTGCATAATTCTTATTATTCTATGGGTTGGTTGAACAATTAAACATTTGGTATTTCTTGAATAAGTCTATATATCATCTCATACGAATGTACCAAGGTTAATCAGTAGCACAAGCTAGAAGTAATAGTATTCATTTGTACACTATTAGTGTGTAAATATTTGTGGTATGATGTAGATTGAGACTTTGTAATGGGTCCCAAAGACCTTGTTGTATTGAATCATTGTTGATTTTGAATAATATAACTATGAATGCCTTTTTTTGGTGGGTTTTATCCCAAAAGGGATTCCCATGTAAATAGTTGTCTTGTGTAATCTTGTGGATGAATATTGTTTTATTTACTTCTATACATGTTAGATTTTGCAATTGTTGTTGATTGATGTTTGGATAGATAATCTTAAGTTTTTATCATCTTATCTAAGGGTCATATGTAATAGGGGTGTGAATCCCCAACAAGGTTTATTCTAGTACTAGATAAATTTAAGTTTAGCATTTAGTGACGAGTTAATTAGTTTGTTAAATTATTAATAGCTATATTAGTTTATTTTTTGTATTATCCTTTATGCAAATCCAATCATAGCAACATACCATATCTTTTTTTACACCCACACCCACACTCAAACTCAACCAAAACTAACAAATTTATATAGTTTTCTGGGCTTTCAAAGCACCTAAAGACTTTGCAAGGTTGCATTTCAGCATAATGGACCTTCCAAGGTCGCAAACAAACCCCCTCACACATTACCCTATCACTGTAACATCATATACACGCTTAAGATATGTTGTATGACATTGAGCATTCATCATGCAACATGTTTACTACCTTCTAAGGCCTATTTAATTGTATCCAAACATATAGGCATACTAGGACAACCTTTAAACATAACAAACACTTCAAAATCATTCAACAATTAAATGAGTAATATCACTCAACTATACACATTGCAAATAGAACAAATTAACTCCCACTTGCAATATTTCACAAATAAGTAATTATTATTCAAATGAATTGAATCAACTCAACACCCCACAAAATGACTTTCTTAGCCAACAAAGGATCTCATAGAGGTTTCTCATTTCCATAATTTTTTTCATGTACCTCTCAATGCTTGATTTTAAATCTTATTTTCAAGATATCAAGCCAACTTTAATGGCTCAAAAAGCCACATATACCCTCTTTGATATATAATCGTGCCCATTTTAACGCATCCAATTTTTTTTTATAAATCACATATCCATCTTCAATCACTTTTACAAAATACCAATTTGAACTTATACAAAAATAAATACAATAATCAAAACCAATCTTTAAAAATGAAAACAAATAAAATCAAATTAAACTTAAATTAAATACCAAAACTTTTTAATAAAGAACACCCCCCAACACACACAAAAAAACAAAATACCAAAATACTTCAAAACAAGTGGTGGTGGACAAGACCAAAACAAACGTTCTCTCAATCCACATCAACTTAAATAAACAACAACTACATTGTCCCGAATGAGACTAACACCTACCATTCCCTACTTTCATAACGCTATGGATTTAGACTATCTACCTCCTTTTTTTAAAGTGCAATGACTTTTCGTATTTGGTTTTTGGATTATGTGACACTTGTAAAAGACAAATATTTTATTTTATTATTTTATTCTTTTGTTTGGGTAATTTCCCCAAATAACTTCTTTTGAATGATGTTGGGGAATATAGACTTTTTCTATTATTTTATTGGAAGGTGAGTAATTCTGTTGGATTTGGCAGTAAATAAGCCGCAACTTAATGGGACAAAGATTTTGGATGTTCAATAGAAGAATTTTAACCTTCATAACGTCAAAAATAATTTATATAAAATAATAAAAAATAAATCTTCTAAAACTTTGAAATCAAAGTTATTTGGAAGTCTCGTAGAAAACAAATGGAGTTGGTGGAAATTATTTAATGGTGTCGGATTCGTTTCTTTAATTGATTGATTTGGATGCCTTTTATCACATGATTTTGCGTTGGTTTTGAAGTTTTTTGAATTATTAATTTTAATGTTTTTTTAAACTACGAATTTGGTATATATTTGATATTTATAGCGGAATAAACCGTACGGAGATCGTTTTACTAAGTGTCTTTTTGAATTATTTCGTTAAAATTTCACTAGTCAAACTCAATAATTCTTCAACTTTATATTTTGAGTAAAATTGAATATCAGGAATTTTATTATTCATCATTATTTTTCTTTTCTGATGTGATTTTGTTTGAACTTGTGAATGGTTTTTATGGATAGATGTTTACATCATCATTAATATCACATTCATATCTTAATATACATTTAGCAATTGAATCTATAGGTTCAATGGATATAATTAATATATTTTGTTATTATGGTTAAATTTTATTAAAGATAGATAATTTTTCATAGTCAAATTTTAAATTACATGAAATATGATACAAAATTTATGTAAGTTATTAAATGTATTGTTATTAGTTCTTGTCGCGTATAAATACTAATTTTGTTGTATTCAATTTCTTTTATTAGTTTAGTCAATGAGCATATAAAAAACAAAAAGCAACAGTCTACAATTAATTTTTTATTTTAAATAATAGTAAAAAAATCATTTGTCTTTCTTTCTATTGATTCATGTTGGGAATAGTCAGTGCAAAAGTCAAATTTAATTTATCTTTTTTATAAATTATATGCCCCACACATTTAATTCATTGAATCAAATTTCAACTCTATTAATGACTTGAATGACGTGAACACTATTATATAGATATCATAATAATCTTTTTCTATTGTGAGGTGGTAAGGTAAATTAATATGACAATGAAGTTTGACTTTAATAAACTTACATTGTTGACTTTAAAATTATTTTTGTCATTGAATGAGATTTCTAATGTCACTAAATCTAAAAATTAAGATATGCACAAATACAATTGAATAATCATTTTTAGCCACTAGCTATATTTTGTAACAACTTTCATTTGGAACTTGTCTTAGTTGGAATTATATTGCCTCTTTTAATTCCCTGACTACATATGCTCCTTTATATTTTGTTTTATGTTCCAAAAATAAAAATCAATTACAATAACAATATTCTAAAATATAGCTAACAGCCAATAGTGGCATAATGTGATGGTTAAGTTGTGGTGTTGTTGTTCTTGCCATCTAGGTTCAAACTCTATTGGGGTGTTATTGTTGAATGCTTATATTGGAGATGAAGTCCACGATTTGTGACCTCATCAATTCATAACTCAGAGTCAAAAGCATTTACCCCTTTAAAATAAAATTCTAAAAAATATAACTAACTACACCTTACTTAACAAATTAACACTAACTAACCATATTCACTAAATGTGAATTTGTTATTATAGTTAATCTAAAAGGAATGTGTCTTAGAAGGTGTGTTGGAATTAAAATGTATTTTTTGATAGAATTTGAAAGTTTTCATGATGAAAGAACAAGTGGCTCAATGGTAGAAAATCTCATTAGTCACAAGTAGGTTCTAAGTTTAAGTGTTAGTCTATCCAAAATACTCTCATTAGTGTACCTATAATTCCTTGTATAAATGTATATAATGCTTATCACAAAGTGGAGAAAGATAATTAAACTTAAAATATTTGTAAAAAAGATTTAGATGGATCAAATAACTCTAAGTTCTTGGGAATGAATCCCACTTTTTGGTCATCCCACAATAATATGTCCCACTTTCTGGTCAAAGTGGGATGTTGAAATCAATATTTTTAACCAAATTTTTATTTTTTATCCCCTATAGCAACCAAACCATTGAGAATTTAAAGATGATGTCAACTAGTGATTTTTGAGATTTTGTATGTAGAATCTGAATGTATTTTTTAAAATTTAAAATTATTTACGATTTAATAAGTTTTAATAACTTGTTTTTATAATTAATAATATTTTTTAAAGTGACATTTATTCCGTAATGCATAACTTTTTTTACAAAAAGGATTAAATATAAATGATCAAATAGATTCATAACACTAGTATCTGGTGAGCATATATTTTTCTATAATTTTGGCTATATATTTTATTTTTTTTATTAATTTTTGAAGTGAGATTAATTATGAATTAGACATAAGTTTATTTCATACCACCTAAATTTTTTGTATATATTCAAACTTTTTTGTTGAAACAAAGACACCAATACTTAGTGCGTAGATTTTTTTATTTTTTTATTTTATGTATGTAGAACAAACACCTTGATGTTCACTAAAAAACTTGTATTCACTAGAAAATAGAAAATAAATATTATAATCTTGAATATATTCAAAATTCTATTTCTTGGAAAGATTATTTTGAGGACTGTCATCGTGCAAATTATCTTGTCATGTTGATTTCATTTGTCAGTCCAACCCTAAGTTTGAAACAAAATAAATGATCGAGATATGAGCACTAAGGTGGAAAGGGAAATCCATGTGTGTCCTTTGAATGAAGGTGTACAAGGTTCTTTGTTCAAAGATCCCTTCTAGGTGCCAAAAAAAATTAAAATATTAAAAATTGAAAGGACATCCATTCAAAGGTATTTATGTAATCATCTTTTAACAAAGGTGTTTCACAATTCCCCCCCCCCCTCCCCATCCGAATTTTTTAAGTCCCACAAGTGGGACTGACTATTGCATGTTAACCTTACATTGCTCAATAATTTTAGGTCCTTTAGTGAACACTAGTTTGTTCATTATTTAGAAAATAAACGCACTTCATTAATTGTCACTTTTTGGAAAGGATGAAGTGTAAAATTGTTATTGGCTATTAGATTGTTAAAGAAAGTGATGTTTAAGTAGAGTCTAGAGAGATTAAATACCTTGTGCACAAAATCTATCTACTTAGTCTACTATGTTTGTATCACAATTGGCACAATAACATGAAATGGCTGAATAAAAAATCCCCAAAAAAAAAAATTGTTCTAAGGTCATAAATTCACAACAAAAACTAAAATACCCTCAATCAATATTTTTAAAGAATATTAAAGTTGAGAATAAAATTGATAAATTAAAGAATATTAAAGTTGAGAATGTAATTAATATAACATCAATTTCTCACAAATATTTCCACAATCAAGCATAAATATATAAAAAAGAAAAGTGTCTCTCTTTTGGAATTGGGTAGCAAAGGAGTGTGGTGCATTTACCTCATATTTTATCTAATCCTCTCATAAGGAAGGTCTCGATGTCATTAGAGATATCTATTCAAGCACAATAATCAAATCCACATGAAATATTGATAGAAGTTAATTTCAATACATAGACTGAAAACATTTCTACCAAGCATCATCTCTATACCACCATACTTTCATTTCACTTGCACAAGATCCTTTCACTAGAAGATTAAAAAATATAATTCTCGCAAAGACAATAAATAAATAAAACCAAGCAAGCACTCTTTCATTGGTAAAATCAAAGACTTCATCACAATTAAGAAGGTTTTTTTACAATTCAAATTATCTCCAAGATAAAATTCTCATATTTGGTGTAGACTGGAAGCTACAAAGGAAGGTATGCAACCATACAATTGGTTAAATAATAAAAATATGTAGAAAAAAATGTAGAAATGATGTGTATGCCTTACAATGCAACATGAGAAGTGGTTTTCCCTAGTCATTCATGAGAATAATGTGGTTGGAAGTGAGGGCATATGTAAAATCAAGGATGAGAAAATAGAAAACTAGAATCAAAACACCTATCAAATTGAGCCATGCACACTAGATTTGGGACAGTCTAGCTTATTAGAATACTATAAACCAAAATTTAGTTGATTTGGAGCCGAGAATAAGACCATAGAGTAGGGTAATATTGAATGTTACGACCTAGTCCTATACCTTAGAATGATCCCAAATTTTACCTAAAGCTTTGTTTTTTTGTCATTTCTAGTAATCTTTTCTCTTAGCAAGCCTAGTTATGGATTCTTTTGTTTTCACTTGCAAAACTAAATTTTTTGAAGGGAATCTTGTAAAACAAATTCCTTAAAGGGGAGTCTACTTCAATTATTCCCCTTGTGGAATTTTAAGCATTGATCCATATGGCTCAAAATATTGATAAAACATTAAAATATGAATCTATACTAAGAAATCTTACTTATTCAAAGCATAGATAAACATAATAGTAGAGAAAATGGTAATAAGGAGGAAAGGCTTAACAACGGTGAAGGTAGAGGAAAGATAAGGAAGAAAAATGGAAAAATACCAATAGAGGATGAAAATGATGCAAATATAATTGAAATATAGAAGGTAAACATTGATTTTGGGAAAAATTATTAGGGTTTGAAAGGAAAGTTAAAGGTATACTTAACTAGCGTTTTAAAGGGGAAATATGGGATAGGAGATGGAAAAAAGAGAAAAAGTGGTTCAACAAAGTGAAATAAAACTAATTTAAACATGAGGATAAAAGATATACAGAGGAAAATACTAATTTGTGAAGGTGGTGATGAGACCTAACAAAGAGGTAAAGGAGAAATTAAAGTTAGGTGTCCTAGGGTTCAAAAGGGGGTAAGGGAAATGTGGGGATAGAAAAGAAGCACAAAAGGAACAAGGGAGAAATTGGAGAGTGGTAGGGATATTAAAAAGGTTGTGTGTGTATTGGAGAAGAAATTGATTAGGTTTCTACCTATACCACTCTATGTTCTTGATGTAAGAGCATCTCGGAGAATCATACCGCATCTTACTGCAACAACCAATTTTCCCTTTCGGATTGGAACAAAGGTAGAATGGGAATTCTATGACAACATACCTGGGTGACAACCCCCATGAAACTACTATCTGAAATAACCCTACACCAGAAGATCGCCTCAACAAGCAACCTGGACTCAAACCTATTGGAGGTAACATGTAGAATCTCCCCATATCTTGTGGATTCTTCATGGCTCATCACAGGATGGATATAGGGCAAGAGCAATCTCAATTGGGTTCACACCCATCCTTACCTACATTTGATGCTTCTTTAGTTCCTTGGGGCCAACCTACACGTTTTACTGGACATCGAACTTGGGACCTAATTGAGGCTGATACAAATCACTCCAAATACTTGGAGCTAGTATATAATCACTCTATGAATTCAATAGGAAAGCAATGAATATATGATGGAGTTAGGAGCTAGGGAATTGGACTTAAGAATCAGTTTTATATTTAGTAGTGAATAAGCTTGTGATGGCCTATGAGCCAGTAGGTGTGGTATATGGAGCCTGTTATAATCTACATTTAATAAGGCCTGCAAACATGTGTGTTTTATGTTTCAATCTATAAAACCGCATGTTACATTCAATTATTTGTGTTGTGTTGAATTCTACTGCAAGGTTGGACAATCCATTCTAGACCCTCCATCCTTAACTACATCAAGTTTCATCAGTGCAAGATTCAAAACCTTGGGGAGTGAGCATTCCAAAAGACTCTTGTGTGGATAGATCACTGACCTAAGGTAGATTGCGGGTGTTGTTAGCAGAGCGTCAAATTATGAGGCAATTGCAACCCTATAGATAGATCACAGGGTTGAGGCAGTCACACCTGATCCGAAGGAAATATGCCACTGAGGAGGATGCTTGTGATGGCCAATGTTGCCAAAAATATGGAGGAAATGTTAGGCGAGATGAGGAAAATGAAGAACCAATTGGTTGCTATCAAGGAATATAGACGAATGGGCCTAAAGCTTAGACTGGAAGAAGAGAGCGATGATGAGGAGCCAAGAGATCTAGGACAAAATGGGGAAAGCGAATAGGAGGAATTAGACCTAATCAAAATGATGAAATCCATCGTCAAGATCAAGAAGCGACCAAGAATAGAGATCCCTAGCTATGTTGGTAGCTTGAATCTGAAGGAGTTGATTGATTGGATAAATGAGATGGAAGAATATTTTGAATATGAAGAGGTTGAAGATCCAGAGAGAATCAGGTTTGTAAGAACCAAATTGAAGGGACATGCTATCATTTGGTGGAAAGAATTCCAACTAGAGATAACCTATAGAGGAAAGGAGAACCAAAAATTCATACCAATTCATACCCATAGATTATGAGCTAGAACTGCTAAAGAAACTTCAAAACCTGAGGTAGAGGGAGAAGACAGCCAAGGAGTACATAGAAGAGTTCCATAAGATGATCCTATGAATCAGTCACAATGAATTTGGAAGGAAGAAGGTGGTGTGGCATATCAATGGCCTCAAAACAAACATCTAGGACAAATTAGGCCTTGTCTAGATAACAACCATGGAGAAATCCTACCATTTTGTGCTTAATATGGAAGAGAAGTTGGCTAGGAGGTTTGAGTGAGGACTAGGAAGTAGGAGCTGAGGATTTTTAAGAGAATGGGCATAATGCAATGAAAGGAGACCATATGCAGAGTGGGACAAAGGAAGGAGCCCTTACAATAAGGAGGAACAGAGGACAAAATAATATTCCTACTGCAATCAGTGAGAAGATGGTGATTTCCACCACAATAATGAATATTGAAAGATTGAGGGAGGATTCGACAGGGGATCATTCCAATGAGCCTGTTTCAAGTGCAGAGAAGTAGGGCACTGTGCCTTTGAGTGCCACCAAGGAAGTGTGAGGAAGTGAGGGGAGCATGAGGTGAGGGTAACCTACATGGAGAAGGAACTAGAAAAATCATCTAGAACCATGTGGCATCTGGAAAGGGGTGAGTTATTGGTCTTGAGAAGGTCCCTACAGTAAATTGAAGCCAAGGAGAAACCAACATAGAGGAAGAGCCTATTCCAAACAAGGTGCAAGTCAGGAGGCAAGTGTTGAAATGTCACGATTGAAAATGGCAATACAAACAACTTGGTTTCATAAGAGATGGTTTAGAAGCTGAAACTGAAGAGGATGAAACACTCAAACCCATATCGGATAGCTTGGATTCAAGATGATCACAAAATCCTGGTAAGTAAACAATGTCTCATTGAATTTCACATTGGATCATATTGTTACCTGATTTTTAGCTTTCAGCTGAAAGCAGGTAACCTAGTGTTTGTTATTTTCATGTTGTTTAAACATTTAAAGATAAACCATAAAATTGCTAGTTTCAATGTGCATGAAGGAGTGATTGTCAAATAAATTAGATTACATTTTGTCATTTCAATGTTGCATTACAGCAAATGAGAAAGAGAATCATGGATATACAAATGTAGTCTTTTATTGATAATCTTGAAATGTACATGTCCCTCACAAGCCAAGGGACTAACTCTCTTATTCAATGAACATATGAAGCAATTCATACATGAATAAGTAAAAGAAAGAAACAATGTGCATATAAGAATGGAACTAGTCATTGCATGAGAATGACTAGTTGTGGGTTGCCCAACCGCTCTCTACTACTGCCCCTAAGCCGTTTGTGTCCTCCCCAGCTCCATAGTGCTCCTCACCCTGCATCTGAAAAAAACATGATGTTAGAGAGAAGCTCTAAGCAATGAAAGATTTAATCCTTACATACACACCTACCTATGCATGTATAAACTGATCCATAAGTGCACTAAACAAGCATGCAAACCTTGGATGTCTCAGAAAACAATGAAGTCATCAAACACATCCAACATATGCATTTATTTTCTAACTATTTGCTTCATGTGCAGATTTAGGACAAGTCTGGTTACTATTCTGATTCGGATCAAATACATGTCAGATAAATGTGGCTCCCACGAGGGTAGAGCTCAACATGCTTTGAAAGAAAAAGGAAATTGAGCAACTTGATCAAAGATTTATCCCTTATCAATGCAATAAATCAATATGGAATCACTCCAGCTGATCAACTTTCATTATTAGATTCAAAAGATGCAACATATTTTGTTGATATGTCCTTCAATCTTCTTAAGAAGATCCATGATCTGTTTATAAAATAATTAAGTGACTTCATAGATGCATCAAGTTCAATTATTCATCTCTTGAACAATGAGGAAGCATTTCAAGTTGTTGACAAGCCCCTCTCACCGTAACCCTATGGGGCAGTCACACATCACATAGGGAGGTGAGTTGTTAGGTCACCCACATATGTGACATGTGGCTGTCCAATAAAGTTAAATGAGGAGATAGTTGTGTATCACACCTGAGAAAAAAGGAAACAAATGTGATGGAATCAGACATCAGATTAATGTGGGACAACAAGCATTACAATAGTCTCATGGAAGGCAACAATCATAAATGCATGCTACATGTCAATGCAAGGACGACATTAGTGGATATGCTCATAGCCTTTCATGCAGGGGTCTTGGTCATCATGAATGATCCAACATGGATCATGATTGCATGCATGAAATGGCAGTAAGGTCAAGTTACAAATGACAATTAAAGCAATCATGAAGCAAAACAAGGTGACATTCCTTTGAAGCCAAGACCATGTGCAAGTGAATATGACAACCTCTTACAAGTCTACATGAGCCAAAGGGAGTATACACTGCTCACATTTAACCAAATCTAAACCAAATCAATGATCATTGGAGGCATGAAACACATTCAATCATGCTACAGGACAACAAGGTCCAAAAGGGAAGGTATTTCAGAACACAATGAAATTTCATGGAGCAGTCATGGATGATGAATGGAGTACATGACCAAGTCATCATATCAAGGTGTTGTCCCAAGATGCAAAAATATGAAGGTTAAAA
This sequence comes from Sequoia sempervirens, assembly GCA_007258455.2. Classification (NCBI taxonomy): domain Eukaryota; kingdom Viridiplantae; phylum Streptophyta; class Pinopsida; order Cupressales; family Cupressaceae; genus Sequoia; species Sequoia sempervirens. The sequence goes on along the minus strand of VDFB02353493.1, from coordinate 157,458,561 downwards.
GGGAAAATGATAGTCCTAAGGAGGAGGCAGCCTTATGAAATATGCAAAAGATAATAGAAGAGACAGACCTCATTCTTTGAATGTTGCAGTGCAATGCATGGATAGTACTAGAGAAAGCGAACAAGGTTAAAATGACAACCAGTGACAAGGTATGGTGCTAAGAGAGTGACACAAGAATGAACAATACATATTAGATTTCCAATGAAAACCACTATTAGATTAAAGCAAAGGAACATTGATGTTAAGACACATTGAGGTCTACAGGAAATCAAGGAACTATGCATTATTCACATTGAAAAAATCAATGATAAGCTTGAAAGCATTCTAATCATGTCAAACAGTGATGAGTGCATAAAGGAAGATAAAAGCTTAAATTTGTGTACACTACATAAAGGAACAATCCTTCAAAAAGGTGGTGCAGTGAGAGAAAGGAGTGAAAGATATCTTGCTCATCAATAAAAAATAACATATGCATAGTAGCAATGCATGGAGTCACAAAGAACAGTAAAAATACTTCTAAATGATTATAATAGAGCAGCAAGATTAGTATATCTAATCATTTATCAAGAAGATTCTGAAGTGGAACAAGCAATAGGGTTTTGGCATGTAATTGATTTGATTATTTTTGCAAGAAACCTTATTGTAGGTTACAACTGTCTCTTAGATCTTTCTCATATACATAGCAAGTTATTGCTCCTCTTCTAGAGACAATGGTTGGATTTGTGACATCTTTTCACAAGCATTTTCCATATATCATGAATACTAACTACCTCCTCAAAATAGAGGCAGAGTTTGGTGACCATAAGAGCAACGTCTGAAAAAGAAAAAGAAATGGTCTTCATGTATGAAAGGGCATATTAATGCAATGAGAACAATCAAATTAATAGAAGGAAATTTTTCACGAGGTTGCTACAGTCATGTCAGACCTATGCTTGAAAGTTAGAAAACAAGATGACAGTCCCTGTGAAAAGAACAACCTATTGGGATTTTATCTTGAGGGGCCATGTTTAATGAGGAATGAGCTTGGTATGTCCTTCATAATGGTGTTGTCTATGATCTTTCAAGAGGAAGACAATCACAGTTGTCAAAGGCGGTGCAACACATGAAATGGACCTTATATGAGGAGTTCCATAGCAAGAGATGGAAATAACTTGTAATACTTGTTTCCAACCAGGTGTCAGAGATTCTCATTGGTGATCCTGTGTGATTCTAACAAATTGTAACAAATTTGGTTGAATACTCAATCAAATTCACAAAACGTGGTCACATCTTTGTTTGTGTGCACCTTGTGGAACAACTCAAATCGGTGCAAGTTAATTCTGAAGCATTGAAGAGGTATACAGAAATAGTAAAAATGGTTCTAAGAACTCAAGGGATACTTTGAGTAGGTATGAGATTAGCACTGAAAAAATACAGAGAGGGAAATCCATATTTTAATGTACAGGAAAATATTAAAGTGGCAGAGCCATGTGCTCGAACTCGAGCCCTCAAGTTAGGGTTTCTTTAGAAAGGAAAAAGCTAAACTTTCTACCATTTCTACTGTTTGGAGAACAACTCGAGTTTGAGCAACAAAACTTGAAGAAAATCTTGGAGGATGTAGAATGCATGCAAGGGCCGAACCACGACCATTAATAAATGACAAGATGTTGGACAAAGATGGCTCTAGTTTTAAATAACCACCTCTTATGAAATCTCATTCATTACACTATAATCTTGCACGTTCTTATCACAACAAAGGTGAGACAACAAGTGGAAAGGAGCAAATGTCTGCAAATAAATGAAGCCACAACCTGGTTATCCTCCTAATGGCCAGATGTAGAATACATTTTGACAAAATGAAGAACATTTACTATCATTTCCAAAAGCAACAATGCAGGCAAGAATGAAAGTATATTCAATTTTGAAAAAATGGAGAGCATTATTGAATGGTTGCGACCTTTAAAATGCAAAAACGCACAATAATACAATGGAGAAGCAAGAATACAACATTGAATGCAAGAAATGTCTTGCTTACCACACTATTTCCAGCTATTGTTTTGCATGAAATCACCCTGAAAGCTTTGGGAGATTCCATCAAGGTAACCGTGGCGGCTGTGAAAGAGAAGGAATCATCACAGGAAATAACAAAAAAAAATGATCAGAGTTATACTACAGGCCACGGCCTTCAAGCATGAAATGGTTGTCAAAAGATCAAGAAAAGCCCATTTTATTAAGAAAATGCATTTACCTATTGTTTTTGAGAAAAAACCACTTGAAAAGTGCCAAGAATCAGCCATGAAATCTCCATTTCTAGAGCTCAACACTGAAACCCCATGGCGGCAGAGCTTTGCTCCAGTTTTTCCAACCGACAAAATGATGAGATTTCCTCTTTGTTTTGGGTATTATGATTAGGGTTTGACCTTTTCCTTGCAATTCAATGGGATTTTTATCCCTTTTTTTTTAAAATCAAACACATGTGAAATATGTGGGGGCCGAAACCTATGTTCTCCCTTAGGAATTTTATGCCTTAGGGGTTTTCCCTTTATTTTTACTCATTGCTAGGTGTTTTTCAAACATACAACAATGAAGTGTGCAATACCATGATGTATGCCATGTGACCCTTATGTGATGCCTTATGTTTTCCCAATGCAATGCAACTTGGAATATGCTTTCCAAGAGACTTGGAGGTCGGCCATATTGGCCAAGTGCTATAATGCCTTTGCAAAACAATGTATATGACGTTACATGTTACATTTTATTCCATATTTGAAGATATCATGAAAGTGATTTGAAAATCACTTTCATTGTGCCTTTTAATGCAAATGTAACACAAGAAGATGGTGGGCCCCTTATTTTGTACTTTGAATGTAAAATGACTTGATTAAGTGATGTTTTATAAGTCACTTAATTAAAGTCATTATTTGTAATGCTTTTTGAGTCTTGTGATTCAAAACACACATATTGCATGACTTGTGTGTGGGTCCATATTTGGTGATGACTTGTCAACATGGAGAAAGTGTGGGAGGATGTATTTGACTATTTTGGAGGCTATTTTGTCACACCTTCAGTGTGACCTTGGACTTGGCTTATTTTTTTGCATTTGGAGGACTTTTGGAGTGATTTTGGAAGCTTCTATTTTGGCTTGTGTGCTTCATCCGACCTAGGGTTTCTAGAAGGACTTGTGTGGGCAGTTGTTTGGGGAATGGCTTAAGTATCTTGAAACTGAAGTTTTAGGGGGTTCTTTTTCTTTTCTTCTTGCAGGCATTGTGGCTTTTGGAGCCTTTTCCAGACAGAGGACAAATTCGTAACTCAAATTTGCAAACTTATGCAGCAGTGTAACACCTTTTTGATGAATAAGTTAATATATTTTACCTTCTCATTATGTTGTTTATTGTGAAAGCCTTATAAATGGTTGATGAAATCTTATGGCAGAATTGTTTTCCCTTTGATTTTGTCTTGTTTTCTTTTCCTTTATGCAGTTAGTATGAATTTGCAGGTCATAACATGTGTTGAGTTAGTTTAGGATAAAATCTAAGTTGTGAGGATGCCATTTTCTTCCTTCTAGATGTTGTCCATGACATTTTTAGCCTGGTTATGAAACACTGATGCAAAGGCATATGGAGTTTTGAGTTGTGTAAACCACTGTTAAGTTATTGACCATTCTTGTGTGTAGAAGCAGTTGTATGGGTTTGAGAAATATCATTAGGTGCATCACCATAGGGGTTAGTTTTCTTTTCATGCTTCATTTTCCCCTTTTCCCAGCAAGGAATAGTTTAGGTGACACCATCAAAAGGGGAAGCTGGCCCATAATCCAGAGGTCTACTTTCAAGCAGGTTACCCACAACTTGAAAGCAGTCCCATGTTAGTCCAAATCGTTGAGTTCAAACAAGGCTTAGCAAATAGGGTGCATATTTGGGGACCTAACACATATAAGGAAAAAGTGTCAAGTGCGACATCATGCCAATGGACACCTACCATTTGTTGTTGGGGATGCCTTGTCAGTATGATAAGAGGGCTATACATGATGGTGGGAAGAAGACCTACACAATGACCATGAATGGAAAGAAGCATATTTTGATTCCCCTTAAGGAAAAGCAAAAGGATGTGGTATGCAACAACACCATGATTTTCTTGGTGGATGGGAGGAAGTTTTTGGATGGACTGAGACATGAGAGCATGTGTTTTTCCTTGATTTTGAAGAAGTGTGACAGTGAAGAAACCGGTAGCGACACCACAAAAGGAGGAAAAGTACCACAAAATGAGGTCTTAGTATTACTAAAGGAATATTAGGAAATTGTGTTAGAGAATATTTCAGGACTCACACCAATCTAAAGTATCAGCCACTACATAGACTTCATACATAGAGCGAGTTTTCCAAACAAAGCAACACATCGGATGACACTGATAGAGAATGTGAACTTGAGTAGGCAAGTGGAAGAGTTGTTGAAGAAGGGATTGATCCGAGAAAGTATGAGCCCTTGTGTGGTACCTGTTGTCTTGGAACCAAAGAAGGATGGAGAATGGAGGATGTGTATAGATTCTAGAGCCATAAAAAATATCACTATCAAGTACCAGTTTCCTTTAGCAAGGATGGATGACATCATGGACTGTCTAGGAAGATAAAAAAAATTCACCAAGATTGAACTCAAGAGTGGATATGATCAAATAAAAATCCAGGAAGGTGAATATTGCATTCAAGACCAACGAAGGATTATATAAGTGGTTGGCCATGCCCTTTAAACTAGCCAATGCCCTAAGCACATTCATGCAGTTGATGAATTAGGTGTTGAAAGAGTTCCTAGGTAAGTTCCTTATTGTTTACCTAGATGATATTCTGATTTTTGGCAAGACTAAGGAAGAAAATTTGTGGCATATCAGATAAGTGTTTTAATGATTGAGAGAAGAGAAGTTGTTGATCAATATCAAGAAATGGAGTTTCATGAAGACCAAACTGGTTTAATTGGGGTTTATCATCTTTGCAAAGGGATTGACGATAGATCTAGAGAAGGTGAGAGAAATTGCAAAGTAGCCAACACCAATAGACATTGGGGATGTAAGATATTTTCATGGCTTGAAAAGTTTTTAAAAGAAGTTCATCAGAAAATTTAGTACCATTTGCACACTAATGACAGAGACTATGAGAGGAAACCAAAAGGATTTTAAGTGGACATCCAGAGCACATAAGTGTTTTGATTTGTTGAAATAGAAGGTGTTGGAGCAGCTGGTATTAGCCTTAGCAGATTTAAATAAGTTCTTTCAAGTAGATTGTGATGTTAGCGACAACACCATTGGAGGAATCCTAAGCCAAGAAGGGAGGCCAATTGCATATTTCAATGAGAAGATGAATGATGCCTAAAAATGATATATAGTATATGACCAGGAGTTATATGCCATACTACAAGCTCTAACGAAATAGAGACACTACCTGCTACTGAAATAATTTGTGCTATAAATTGACCACCAAACTCTTCAATACTTAAATAGTCAAGGAAATTTAAATCAAAGGCATATGTAGTGGGTAGAATTCATGCAAATCTATACTTTTGTCTTGAAACACTAGAGTGGGAAGTCAAACAAGGTTGTGGATGTGCTAAACAAAAGGAGAAACTTAATGACACAGACAAGGGTGGCGATGATGGGATTTGATGAGCTTAAGCACCTATATGAGACAGATCCTAACCTTGTGAAGGCTCTGAAGGCAAGTAGAGAAATGATAACCACCAAAAAAAGCAAGTGGTTGGACTATTTTATTCAAGATGGTATTTTGTTCAAAGGAAACCAATTGTGCATCTCTAGGAGCTCAATGCGGGAGAATTTGATCAAGGAAAAACATTCTGGAGGATTAGTAGGATACTTTGGCATTGATAAGACTAGAGCTTTGGTAAGTGTGAATTTCTTTTGGCTTCAAATTTACAAGTATTTTTGAAAGTTTGTTCAAGAATGTTGGACCTATCAAGTAGCTAAGGGACCAATCAAAATATGGATTTGTACCAACCTCTTGCAATCTGAAAAGACCTTGGGAGGATATCAACATGGACTTAATGCTTGGAATACTGAGGACTTAGAGAGGACATGAATCCATATTTTTCATGGTGGGTCAATTCTCTAAGATGGCACATTTCATCCCTTGTAAGAAGATCCATGATGCAGTACACATTGCCAACCTTTTCTTCTAAGAAGTGGTGAGACTACATGGAATACCATGAAACATTGTTTCAAACCAGGACACTAAGTTTACTAGATATTTCTAGAGAACAATGTGGAAGAAGATTAAGACAAACCTGAAGTTCAATTCCAAATTCCACCCCAAATGAACATACAAATAGAGGTAGTGAACATAAGTTTTGGGAACCTTCTTAGATGTTTGGTAGGAGACAAGCCTAGAAATTGGGACTTAATCTTACCATAGACATATTTTTCATATAATAACTCAGTAAACCAAAGTACAGGGAAGACACCATTTGAGATTGTTATTAGATTACACCCTAGGGGAGTTGCAAAACTCAGAGACATCAACTCAGAGGATAGTAAGAGTGTGGAGGTAAGAGAATTTGTAAACATCTGGAGACCATGAATGGAAATTACAAAGTCTAAGAAGATGCCAAAAGACACCATAAATATTTTGTTGTTGGAGATGAAGTCATGGTGTATCTCCAGAAGGATAGGTTTTTGGTAGGAACTTACAATAAGCTGAAGATGAAGAAGTTTGGACCATGTAAGATCCTCCAAAGATTTGATTCTGGTAATGCTTACGAGGGGGAGTTACTGTAGGGTGTTATAATTTCACCCATCTTCAACATTACAGACCTTTATCCATTCCATGAAATAGAGTCAAAGGGGGATATCACAAAATCCCCTCACCAAGACCAGTTACCACAACAATAATCAGAGTAGATAGAGAAGATTTTGGATAAACGGACTAAGCGTAGCACCCAAAACAAGGAACTATCTGGCCAAGTGGAAGGATAGGCCAGAAGAGGATGCAACATGGATCTCAAATACTGAATTGGAATGACTCAGATCATCTCTGGAGCTAGCAACGTGTGAGACACACTTTTCAAATAACCCCAGGAGTTTGATGTAGGAGCATCCTAAAGAATCATAGTGCATCTTACCGCAACAACCAGTTTTCCCTTGCAGATTAGAACAATGGTAGAATGGGAAGTATACAACAACATACCCGAGTGACAACCCCCATGACACTACTATCTGAAAGAACCCTTCACCAAAAGATCACCCCGATAAGCAACTTGGACTTGAACCTATTATAGGTAACATGCAGAATCTCCCCATATCTTACGAATTCTTCATGGCTCATCACATGATAGATATAGGGTGGGACCAATCTCAATTGGGTTCGCACCCATCCACACCTACGTTTGATGCTTATTCAGTTTGTTGGGTTTGACCTACATGTTTTATTGGACATCGAACTTGGGACCTAATTGAGGCTGACATGGATCACTCATAATACTTAGAGCTAGTATATAATCACTCTCTGAATTTAGTAGGAAAGCAGTGAATATATGATGGATTTAGGAGCTAGGGAATTAGACTTAGGAATCAGTTATGTATTTAGTAGTGAATAAGTGTGTGGCAGCTTATGAGCCTGTAGGTGTGGCATATGGAGCCTGTTGTAATCTACATTTAAGAAGGCCTGCGGGCATGTGTGTTTTATGTTTTCAATCTATAAAGTTGCATGTTACTTTTAATTATCTATGTTGCATTGAATTATGTTGTGAGGTTGGATAGTCCATTCTGGACCCTCCACCCTTGACTGCATCATTTTTCTACACTATTTTTGGCACATACTCTTGAGCAGTTCTACATTCACATTTTGGTCTTTTCTAATTCAATTATACATGTAGGTATTAATCATCCAATCTCCTCTCATTGTATCTTTCCCACTTATGCCATTTTATGTTTCCTCTATATGTTATGCTTTTTATTTATATTAACTTCCTTTACTTAAGATGATATTTACCCTCTACTATTCTTATTGTTCCATATATTTATCCTCCATTGTACAAGATTTTTACTTATTATTCTATATTTGTTTCTACATACACATTTTCTACCATACTTTTTTTCTCTCTTTGTTATCATTTTGAATATTCCTATTGTAAGGCCTTTCTAATGTTCAGTCGACTTGGTGTATGAGCAGACACACAATTCAGAGGATAGGTTCATAACTAAAAAATTCACAAAACCCTCACAAAGGCTTCATTTAATTATCGACCGGGACTTCATAATATTTTGATGATGTTGGCATTATGTATGCACTCATGGACCCTACACGACCTATATTAGTGATTATAGGTAGTTTACACATATACAAAAAATAGTAAAGGCTGGAAAAAGGAAATAAAGTGTTAACTTGCAAAATATGGGAAACAACTTAATTTGTTACTTATGCTACGGGCATCTTCGACTTAATACTGTAACTGCTAATGACTAAGACTGAACTACTGACTCTAATTGTTTAACTTCTCCACAGAATGACTCAATGCGCTGCTATAGAATATCATTCATATGCATATAATTGAAAGTTCTCTTAAATGAATGCAGTAATATAACATCTAGTCTAATAACAAAAAACAAGGTGGGTTACAATTCCTCAAATGGCCCTTGCTCGAGTTGATGCGCCCACGGGAGAAATCAAATATACACTAATGGATCAACCAATCATGACAATAAACTAAAACTCTTTTATTGCATAAAAATTGAACTTCTTATAGTAAGATAAGAATCTTCAATAGATTTCCATTCAGAAGGACACATCCATTGCATCTTAATTAACAAAAAAACTAACAATGAAGTGTTGTCTAATAAAACAAAAATTGGAACTAGCAACTATATCTTGAACTAGATTTTCTCCTCAACCACTGATCCCAATATATAGGCGTGGGAGGAGTTTTATTTACACAAGGACTAAAAATGGAATTTAAATGCATATGTCTACTCTCCCTCAAGAATAGGAAGAGGACTAGTCTTGTAACTAAAAACCATAATTGAAATAGATAGAAAAAGGGAAGCAAAACTAAAACTCTTCCCTAACAATTTGGAAAAGATGTGCTCCCTGAAAACTTTCATGTCATGGCTTTCCTTATTAAAGTAGACTCCTTTCTCTTGTTGTCTTATTTGGTGATCTGGTGACTCATGGTTGACCATTTCAATGGTTCACCTTCATTACTTTTTGGGACTGACACATTTTTAGCATTCTGGACTCTCCCCTACAATCTGCTTGTGATCCTTTTGTTGCGGGTTGGGCACTCTAGTTGTTGCAGGCTACAGTTCTTCTAGTTGCAAGAGGTTAGCTTCATGTAAAGTATACATATCATTAACAACTATGAATTAAACACAAAATCCTATTGAATTTTGTAAACATTCCCACATCCATACATACAAATACCATCATATCATAATTATATTTCCACATATTAAAGTTTGGTTTAGGATGCATGAAAGACATAAAAGATGTATAAGGTTCAAGATAAATTGTGAACTTAGTAGATTAAAATGTTAAAAATCATAAACTAAATGAAAGAAAAATAGCTATTATCCCAGCCCATCACCTATGTTAGTCTAATCCTTCTACTTCACATAGTGTATTATTTTCTTGTATTTCTCATCCTCTCCCTGAGGGTAACTTATTTACCTCCATTGTAGGGAAATACCTTATATGGCTCCCCATTTTCCTTTTCTCTTAAATATTTGTCACATCATGTTTTCACCCACTATCATTATTACCACCTCTTTGCTCATTCCTTGGGGGGAACTTAAGTTCCATTAGTTGGGGGAATTCCTCTATTGTCCCATTTTCTACGTACTCTCCTCTATTCTTACTTATACCTTAGCAATTGTTTTTTTCTCCTCTTATCCTCTTTAAATTGATTGTCTTTTCTTTCTTATCGCTAATCAATTTAAAGGGGGGCATACATTCTACTTATCTATGTATTTGATTTTCATGCCATGCTTTTATTTTGGCCTAATCTGACATCCTTTGTTGTTTTCAATTATGATGGCATAGACGTTTTTAATCTTGTTCATGGCTTGGCCCCTTTATTTATTGGTGAAGACAAAACTATTTTTAAAATAATTGGGTTTAACCTAACCCCTTTGTTTAACAAAGCTTCATGACAACCAAAACCCAATGTACTACATTTTATTTTGGGCCTAGCCTAGCTCCCCTTTATCTAGTTTACTTTAGCCCTGGCCTAGCTCGCTTTGCTATGTTTGTAGTTATGTCATAACCAAATCCTTGCTAAAGTGATTCCTAATTTACTAGTTCTATTTTTATGTTCCTATCTTGGGCCATCTATATCCTCCTATTCCTACTCCTACTATATGTGATCCTTTATGGATCCCAATTTTGTTCTTTCCTTCCAACATTACTTCAATAGATACATAAACAATAAATTGGAAGTCAGATTTCCTTTTAGTGTTTCTTGTTACTTGCTCATTTTTTCCTTGGGTGCATTCTAGGTTTATTGTGTATATTAAAGCAAAGAAAAAATGAAGAGAACACACACAACATGAGTTGTTTTATATCATTTTTACAATATTTTTTATTTTAGTAATTATATAACATATTTATTTTACCATACTTCTTCACCTACTTCCATAGTTCATCAAAGTATGGATACTTTTTTTGTACAATTATAGAGCATTTGAGGAGGACAAAATCACATGACTCTAGAACACTAATACAGTTAAAAATCAAAGATAAAAAATTGTCTTGAAAACCACTAGAAATGATCTTATAACCTTCTAAATTCATATTCACTATTGATTTTTTTTCTAAATCTTTTCTTAATTTCTATTTCCACTTTTAACTCTATAATTTACAATATTTCATTGAGATCCAAATATTTAAATTTTTATAGATATTATTCAAAATTATTTAAAAAATAAAATATATTAAAAATTAAAATTTAACTCAAAACACTAGATAAAAACAACCTAATGATTGTAGACCCAAAACATAGAAGAAAAGGATATGGTCATACCATTTTCAGCGTTACACTGGCAATATTCACCAAAGTCCGTGAATTATAGCTATTCATTGTTCCCAATCAAAGGTGTAGCTAATAACTTTTTCTATACTTTTATGCAAAAGAGGAGCCAACTAATATTCCCTTGTAATAAAATTTTTGTTTGACATTTATTTGTACTCAATAGTCTAGAATTGCATTTTATGGTTAAGAAGTGTTAGTGGGTATGATAGATAAGCCCATGTGGAGCTTGCCATTTTGATGGGACTTTCCAACTAATGTTTTGTTTTTGGTGTTTAATCATATTCATGCCCATCTAACTCTGACAACATTCTTTTTATGAGCTTTGTGTATCTTTTTAATTATTTAAGGATTCTAAAAAGTCAAATGCTCTCATAAATTCCCTAGTACTCATTTTTATCTCTCTTAATATTATGGACACCAAATACTATAGCTTAGTTCTTTTTGATTGAAAGTCAAGGAGGGTATTAGGAAGGACCTTAAACCAATTGCAAAGGACCTCACTTTTATGAACTATTATTTATTGTTTATGTGTTTCAATTGTTTGGGATTGCTCCTTAGACTACCACTTCTTCCCTTTTTTTCATTTGTCAAAAATTTCAATGTTCTCAAAGAGTTATAATTGATTTAAAAAATAGTTTGAATAATTTTAAAGGTTTTGTCAAATGGTTAAAGTAGACAAAGAGTCTCATTTTTAAGGTTAGTAATATCTATAAACAATTTTTGCATGTTCATGTAACTTTTAAATTCATTAAAGATATCAATTTTATAACATTATTGATTGGATATTGTATTGTGTTTGTGATATTTGTAGTTCAGATCCTTACACAATGAAAACTCTTTGTAACTTCTTCTTGTGTCTTGTTAGTAATAATTGTATTGAAAGAAAAATAATGAGTTTACAAATCTCAATACACAATAAAAAATAGATCTTCACACAATAACAAATATCAAAAAGAAACATATAACAAATATCAATACACAATAAATAGTAGATTTGACTTGATTAGACCACCTTCTACATTTATATGATTATTACACCAATCTTTTTTTACCGAATCAAAAATTTAACCCAACGATGTGGAACTTAATTCTTTGATTATTACAATAATCTTATTGTTAAATTTTATACTCTGAAGAAGTTAATACTCTCCATGACCTATATTTAAATATCTAACATGTAAATAATTCTTTTGATAATATTGTTAGATAGACAAACATATAAAACATATATTGATAATATATATTTTTATTATGTTAGATAATTGAAAACTTAGATTTATACTTTTCCCAAAAAAAATGGAGAGCACCAGCTTAAATACTTTGTTTGAAACGTCTCTGTCTTTCTTGGGAACATAAACTCCCCCATATGATAGCATGTGAATAAATTCAATGAAAAAGGAATGAAGGGCAGAAGAATGAATTAAATGATGACAACACTCTCTCATCTGTACGCCATTATTATTATTATTATTTTTTTGTTTGTTTGGCAGTCGGCAGAAGATTTTAAGTCAATTAACAGTCACAGTGATTACCGTGTAGAGTGATGAGATGGTATTCTTCTAGGAAGCTGCTTTTTCAGAGATGAGTAGCCATTAACGCAGCTCATCCAGAGCTTAGATTTCAATCATGTTTATGAATTGGACAAAAGGAAAATCTTTTAATTAATTTTTGATAAATATTTATTTTAGGGGAGAGCATTCGGTAGTTGAGCATCTTCATTTCGTACTTTTCAAAATCTTATGTGAAATTTTCAAATCACTTCCATTTTTTTACAGTAGCTTACTTGGCAAGTCCCTTGCTTATAACTAAGGTTTGAAAGCCACATCATCAAATATGGTGTCGCATTAGCATGCTTTTTGTCGAGGTGTCCAAAAAGATCCCAAAGAAAATGAGACCAATACTTGTGCATTAAATCATGTTTTATTGGTGTGCTGATGTGGCATCACATGATTTGTTGCTTTTTAGGTCTAACGAATACATTTCATTCAATTATGGGTGGTCATCATCAACACTAACAACTTTAAAGTCACAACTATTGGTCCAATATTGTTAGAAATATTGGGCATTAAATCAATAATGCTATTGGGTCCTCTCCCCTATGAGTTGTTTAAATTTTAATAATATTGGTAATTATATTTTATTATAAAAATAATTAGTGGGTATGAACTCATTCTAGTATGTCAAGGATTGAGGCATGTTTGTCTTTATAATTGCATTCTATATGATGTTTTTAGTTGGTTGTTCTTCATACAAATTGAGCTCTTGAAGACATTATTCCAACTTATGCCTAATATAATATATCATAGTATCATGAGCTGTCAATTAACATGATCGACACACAAAAGATACACAAATTTCCATAATTTCCATAAGTCATGTTACATTTTTTTTATTATTGAGCTGGAATTTTTAAATGATTGTCGTCTTCATTATACGTTCACAAGCATTGTCAATTATATTTTTGGTTTTGTAGTTCTAGTTTTAATGAAAGTGGATTTTGTTGCAAGTTGTAGAGAAGGTAAGAGGAATTCATGGTACATTATTTCAGCATTAAAAATTAGATCACTCTTGTGCCATTGAAGGTTTAAAATTTGTTACAACAAGTAAATAAATGTTTCTTTTAAATATGTTTTGTGAGATCTTAAGGGAAAACCCTCCCTAAGTTTAATAGAGCTTAAAGAGTAAAGGATATTATATCTTCTCCTATCAATGAAACCATATAGCTTGTGGTTTCATTATAAGGTCATCCTAATCTTTAAGTCAAACTCGTATCACTAACGTTAGGATTTTAGTGTGCACTATTTAGAATCATAAAACATAATTTGGAGCATCAACACCATTGACATGCAATTGAAACAATTTATTCTTTTAAAATATAACAACCCACTAACCCACTATATTGTTCTTTTATAATATAACAAATTTTCCTACCAGGTATGTCTTTCCCATTTCATTTACTTGTTCCCATACTCATCCCATTAGTGTTACACCATCTCATTAGATCTCATCCTTCTAATTGTCATCACCTTTTATCTCACTAGTGCTATGACTACTTCACATCTCTCTAGTGTTGTTATCTCTCATGTTCCTCCTATTTGAATCACTGACACCCTGATACCATGTTGAAGTCAGTAACCTAGATGTACCCAAAATTATCAATCTGCAACACCAAATAACCTCCACTGCACAAAAGAGAAGCAACAACAAGAGATATTATTCCACCAAGCAAGAATATAATATGATACAAGATTCACAAGATGTGAAATATGCAAGAGAAGCCTTGTTTATAAAGGCAAGGTAGGAGATAGAATTAGACAAGATCATGACATGTGTCTTAATCCTATAACATGAGACCACTTATCATAACTACCTAAGATAAGATAAGATATAGACATGCCAATTAAGTCTTCTAGAAGGAATATTAGGACCTAAGTACGCTTAACATGTGAATAAGTCCCCTACTAGAAATTAGCTAGGTACAAATCCCCCCCTTAAGTGTAACTTAGGGAGAAACAAACCAATGCAAAAAGAAAAAGATGGGTCCTAGCAACAAGGCCCAATGAGGTACCCATGTACAAAACAATCTCTCACAAATAGAGAAAAGGAGAAAAATCCTGTGGGAGAAAATTCATCTCTAAAAGAGAGAAATACAATTAAGGACTAAGAAGTCTCTGAAACAATGTCCCAAAAGAATAGGAACATGAAGAACATCACTGAAGCATGAACAACTGTCAAAAGATGACTGTTGTAGTGTTAAAATTGAAGAACCTCCTCTAGAAACAAGATGATGATCTGGATAAAAAAGACAACAATTTGCATGAGTTCCCCCAACGACACTACTTGAACAATGATCAAATGGAAAACAAAGGAAAATATCTATCAATCAAAGATATAGATGGCACATGAATCTATACAAGTGACCTCAACAACACTACTCAACCAATGCAAGTTGAAACTATAAGTGTCAATATTCAAAGAACATTGATCAACTAAGGATGGAAAGTTGCCTCCATTAAATAGGAATGCAAGAGTGTTCATATGGAAAATGCTTCATCTCACTAAAATGTATGGGTAACTAGCCTTTGCATCTGCCTAGTACATAGGAACAAATACTAGATAATAGCTCACTCCAAAGTGAAACCAAGGAAGCATTAGCACAATAGTATGATATCAACCAATAATAATGACTAAGGAGACGTGTGACAAACCCATTGAAACTGTGTATCACCATGTAGTGCATGAAAGAGAAGAAACACCATCTGAAAGTGCACGCGAAAGTACTTGCAACCAAAAAAGGTGTGCAAAAACAAGGCACACATGCATGAGGCAAGAATCATGAGACTTTATTGTTGTTGTAGAGGGACACTCACTTTGACAAAGGTGTGATGGAAAATAACTAAAGCACTACACAACCCCCTTGTCACTTTATAGTACAGTGCAAGTACCAAATATGACATTGTTGGATAGGACAACTAAGAGGGGGGGTGAATCAATTGTCACAGATTATAACCATGAGTTCAATTACTAGAACTAACACATAAACTGATTAAGTGATTAACCATTAAATACAAAATGCACAAACACAATAACACCAGATTTATGTCGAAAACCCAGTGAGGGAAAAACCACGGTGAGGATTAACTCACACTATAGAGAATATCAAAACCAATTACAAAAAGGATCACTGCCTGAAATAAGGACTCACTGTCCACATGGCTACAACCCAAAGGGCTCACTGCTACAGAGATACAAAGAAGAAAAAGAAGACTTGTTACAGAGAGAAAACAATCCCAATGCAACAAATATTCTACCACAATCATTGATCAACTTGCATGAATGATAGAGTTCACCTTCTACTCACTGCATCTGGAAACTCGACATTAAGCTTCACACTAAACAACCACATGCCTAACTCACATACTTTAAGAATAGCAACAAAGTCGTGTCTTCTCTTTCACTTATCTTCCTTCTTTTCTTATGTACAATTTTCATCACTAGCACATTCTGTATTTATACTATCTCCAACCTTGAAAAGATACAAAGTCGGTCATCCAACTTAAAATTCAAATTAGGTAGGCACCAAATATCCTAGGGTGGAATTAGAATGAGGGTGAACCAAACACACACTTCACCGAGACCCATGATAGATCCAAAACACTTCATCAACTTCGAAAATGGTGCTTGACACACAGTCGGCCAAACTAGTGTAAAACACATAGATCAATTAAGCTCGATGCTTCCAAATGCCGAAACCATCTTCAGTAGAACCAATGCAACACAATTCTAGAACCACAAGCCATAAGACTTCAACAAAGAGAAATCCAGACCAGCAACAATTCTCCCAGACCTCAATCAGAACACAAAGAAACATAGTTCACAAGCACCAGAAAAACATCCTCAACAGTTGAATACCTGCAACCTTCTTTTAATACAATTTCTCAATATCCTCAACATATGCAATCAACAACAACTAGTAGATAACCAATTGACTGGTTGACATCAATGACAACACTTCATTCCTCCTTCCATTCTTGCAACAATCTCCCCCTTTGTCATTGATGGCAACACATGATGTGAAAAACCATCAAAGACACCATACCAGTTCTAAAAATACTTCTCAAGAATTTTCCTTCTGATTCTCCCCTTTAGAAGATCATCTTCCTCATTACCTGCTTTCTCTTATTAAATTCCCTTTCCTTTCACATGCTCTCTCTCTTTTTCTTTCTTTTTCACATGCTTTCTCTCTCCCCCTTTGGCATCAATGGAAAAGCCAAAATATATGTCCATTGAAACTTCCTTTGACATGAAAATAGAATACTCATAATGGCAACACTAAAAAAACTACCTGCTCCCCCTAAGGGGTAGCCTCCAAAAACATTAGTTCAAAAAGATAGAATCATGAATACACCAGACTAATGCATCTCCAAATGCATCTTAATTTGTAAAAGGAGGGGCAATAACCCTTAGCTTATCCTGGAGATACTCAAAAGTATCTTTAGGAAGAGCCTTTGTAAATATATCCACAATCTGATCCTTTGTCAAAACATGCTCAAGCTTGACTTCATTCTCCATGACCTTCTCTCTTAAGAAATGATAACTAATAGATATATGCTCCGTTCCCAAGTGCATCACAATATTCTTCGAAATGTTAATTGCACTTGTGTTATCACAGAAGATAGAAATAGGATCATCATTTAGCACTGTGATATCTTTCAATGTTTGTTTCATCCATAAAACTTGTGTACAACAAGATGCAGTAGCAATATACTCAAATTTAGTAGTTACAAGGAGACTGAATCTTACTTCTTACTCAACCATGCTACCAATCTACATCCAAGAAATAATGCACCACCACTTGTACTCTTTTTGTCATCTATACTTCCAACCCAATTTGCATCTGTATAAGCACTTAGTGTAAAATCAATATCTTTAGGATACCATAATCCATAATCCGGAGTTCCTTTCAAATATTTGAATATTCTTTTAACTGCAGTAACATGTGTTTCCTTCATATTTTATTGAAATCTAGCTACAAGAAAAACCGCATGCATAATATCCGACTAGTATCAGTCAAATACAGTAGTCCACCAATCATAGATCTATACTTGTTTTGATCAGTCTTAGGTGAAACATCATCTTTACCCAACTTGCAACTAGTCACCATAAGAGTACTTACCAATTTGGAACCGTCCATCCCAAATTTTCTCAACATCTCTCTCACATACTTAGATTGTGAAATGAAAATTCTTTTATCTATTTGATTAATCTGTAGCCCAAGAAAGAAATTCATCTCACCAAACATGGACATTTCAAATTCTTTCTTCATTCCTTCCACAAACATCTTGCACATCTTTTCATTTCCTCCAAAGATAATTTCATCAACATATACAACTACAATCAAGATTTTGTCATTTTGAGTCTTGAAATACAAATTATTGTCTCTCGTACCTTTGTTAAATCCTTGCTGATTCAAATACTTATTTAGCCTTGCATACCAGGCTCTAGGAGCTTGCTTCAGTCCATACAAAGATTTCTTCAATCTACACACCATATCTGACTGATTTGTTAACTGAAATCCTTCTGGTTGTTCCATGTAGACCTCTTCATCTAGTTCACCATTCAAAAATGTTGACTTGACATCCATCTGATAGAATTTGAAATATTTATAAGCAACTAATGCCAAGAACATCCTTATAGCTTCCCTTCTTGCTACTGAGGAAAAATTTTCCTGAAAATCTATACCTTCCACTTATGAGTAGCCTTTACACACAAGCCTTGCTTTATTTCTGGAAACTTTCCCATTCTCATTCAGCTTGTTTCTGAATACACATTTTGATCCAATGATATTTTTGTATGTTGGTCTTGGGACCAATTCCCAAGTTTGATTCTTTTTAATGTGTAAATTTTTTTCTTTCATTGCTTCCTTCCAATGTTCATCCTTACGAGCTTCACTTACTGACTTCAGCTCAATTTCAGAAAATAAGCACAAATTTACTTCAGTAACAGCTTTGCTTCTAGTTAACACACTTTTTATCTTGTCTCCAATAATCTGACTTTCTGAATGATTCCTCAATACATATTTTGGTGTTCTAGGGAACATCAACGGAGCATCTTCTTCTCTTTCATTATGTTCATTCTGCTCTTTCTGCTCATCTCTATCTTGTTCTTCCATAATTTCTTCTATTCTTGCACAATCATGTTCATTAGACACATATTCGTCAATATCAATTGAATTCTTCATTGTTTCATCAACCTTCACATTCGAGCTTTCTACAATCTTCCTCAATATTTTGTTGAAACATTTGCATGCCTTGCTTTTAGTAGAGTATCCAAGAAATATTCCTTCATCACGTCTTGCATCAAAATTTCCCAATGTTTCCTCATCTCTTCTGATATAGCATTTCCTTCTTAATACCTTGAAATATTTAACTATAGGAATTCTTTTGTGCCATAGCTCATAGGGATTCTTTATACTATTTTCTCTTTCCTGAACTTGATTGAATACATATACAACAGTGTGAATAGATTCTTCCTAGTAAACTTCTGGTAATCTAACTTCAGTGATCATTGACCTAGCAGCTTCTTGAACTGTCCTATTTTTCCTTTCAACAACTCCATTTTGCTAAGGGGTTCTTGGAGCAGATAACTGTCTCTTTATTCCATGCACTTCACACAACATATTGAACTTGTGGGAGGTGAATTCACCACCTTTGTCATATCTCAAGCATTTTATTTTCAACCATAGCCTTGAATGCCTTGAATCTATCTAATGCTTCTATTTTTTATCTTAAAAATGTAACCCATGTATATCTATAATAATCATCAATTAAAAGCATAAAGTACCTTTCACCAAGTAGACATCTCACTCTCGTGGGACCACAAAGATTTGTATGAACCAAATCCAATAATCCAGTAGTAGATTGTTCTCTTGATCTGTAATGATTTCTTGTTTGCTTCCTGAATTAGCAATTTCTGTAGATAGCATTTATAAGCTTTGTAATTCTCGATAGATCTCTCATGGCCTGAACAGTACTAATCCTTGCCAAGTTATCAAAATTCATGTGACACATTCTCATATGACATAACCAACTGTCATTTATCTGAGTCATAAACCATCGTCCATCAGCACCTTTATGCTGATAAATATTCCCTTCAGATTTCTTTCCTGTAGCAATCAATGTTTCAAATCCTTTCCAGATCTCACACTTCCCATCCTTAAACACAAGATCATATCCCTTTCTGCACATTTGATCAATGCTCAACATATTATTCCTTAAACCCTTAACATAGTAGACATCATCAGTATGATGCTTTCCATCAAAACTTACTGACCTATCCCACAAATTTCAGCACGAATATCATCTCCAAACATAACCAAACCTCCATCATATTTTTCAAGTTTCACAAACTTGCTCTTGTCACCAGTCATGTGATGTGAGCAACCACTATCAACTACCTAGAAATTATTTTCTTGTTTAGCATGTAGGGCAGAGATAATTGTAACTTCATTTTTCTCCTTCTCCTTCTCCTTCTTCTCCGAAGGACTTTCCTTTGACTATTTTTTTGAATTAGTAGAAGTAGGTTCATCTTTAATCGCCAAGAACAAGCATTCATTGTCGTCTGGATTTTCATATTTTCAATCTTCATCTAAAATACTAGAATTCTCATTAACATAGTAAGATTTGTTAATATTTTTTCCTTTCTTTTCTTTCTCATATCTTTGTTTATTCTTTTTAGCTCTTTCCGGACAATTTGCAACATAGTGACCAATTTCTCCACAACTAAAACACTTAAAGGGAAATTTACCTTCATAATTACCAGAGCCTTTTCCCATTCTTCTTACAAAATTAGCCTCAATTTCATCAAGGTTCTCTTCATCTGGATCTTTAGTTTTTGTAGCTTTAAAAACAGTCTTTGTTTTGCCTCCACTTCTTAGATATGGCTTCCTCATCTCATAAGATGTCAAAAATCCTTAGTACAAGTATTATAGTTTATAGTCTACTCAATAGCACTCACCTTTTCACTGTAAGCATTAGGAAGAGTTCTAAGAATCTTCTTTACAATTCTAGTTTCATCTATAGTAGTGCCAAGAGATCGCATTCCAACCACTACCTCATCCAATCTCTGTACATAGGCTTTAACATTCTCATCTTCGGACATATGTATAAGATCAAACTGTGTTTTCAAATTCTCTAATTTTCCTCTTTTACCCTTTCATCACCATCATGCGCTCTTTCTAAAGCATCCCAGAATTCCTTAGCTATCTTCAAGTTTTGAACCTTAATCAACTCATAATGTACCAAACTATTCTTCAAGATGAACTTTTCCTTGTTATTCGTTTCATGTGCTCTAATTTCTTTAGGTGTGCTCAGACCATTAGCAGGAGGAGTGGAGGGATTCTTATAAGCTTTCTCCACATCATATCCGTAGTACTCTAGATATTTTTCCATCAACACTTTCCAGATACCATAATTAGCTCCATCAAACCTCGGATAATCAAAGACCATTTTTCTATCCATCCCAAACCTTCCTCAAGTGGTTAAGCTCTTCACCAAGGAACCAAGCTCTGATACCAATTGTTGGATAGGAAAACTAAGAAGGGGGTGAATCAGTTGTCACAGATTATAACCTTGAATTCAATTACCGAAACTAACACATAAACTGATTAAGTGATTAACCATCAAACGCAAATGCACAAACACTATAACAGTAGATTTACATGGAAAATCCAATAAGGGAAAACTCACAGTGAGGATTAACTCACACTATAGAGAATATCAAAACCAATTACAAAAAGGCTCACTGCCTAAGATAAGGCTCATTGCATCAAATAAGGACTCACTATCCACAGGGCTACAACCCGAAGGGCTCACTGCCACAGAGATACAAAGAAGACTTGTTACAGAGAGGAAACAATCCCAATGCAACAAAGATTCCACCGCAATCACTGATCAACTTGCATGAATGATAGAGTTCACCTTTTGCTCACTACATTCAGAAACTTAACGTTAAGCTTCGCACTGAACAACCACACACCTAACTCACATACTTTAAGAATAGCATCAAAATCGTGTCTTCTCTTTCACTTATCTTCCTTCTTTTCTTATGTACAATTTTCATCGCTAGCACATTTTGTATTTATACTATCTCCAACCTTGAAAAGATACAAAGTTGGCACCAAACATCCTAGGGTGGAATTAGAATGAGGGCGACCCAAACACACACTTCATCGGGACCCATAATAGATCCAACACACTTCATCAACTTCAAAAATAGTGTTTGACACACGGTCGGCAAAACCAGTGTAAAACACATAGATCAATTAAGCTCGATGCTTCCAAATGCCGAAACCATCTTCAATAGAACCAGGGCAACACAATTCTAGAACCACAAGCCATAAGACTTCAACAAAGAGAAACCCGAACCAGAAACAATTCTCCCAGACCTTAATCAAAACACAGAGAAACATAGTTCACAAGCACCAAAAAAAATCCTCAATAGCTAAATACCTGCAACCTTCTTTTAATACAATTTTCTCAATATCCTCAACATATGCAATCAACATCAACTAGTAGATAACCAGCTGACCGATTGACATCAATGAAAACACTTCATTCCTCTCTCCATTCTTGCAACAAACACAACCTTATGAGAAAAATCTCCAAAAACATGTAGAAGAGTGTGGTACTTTATCTTAGTACATCTACATATAAGAAAATTCTTTAAAATGATACTCAAAATTCCCACAAAGGATAAAATGTTGGATATACATATAAAGTAGCTCAAGTGAAACCATCTGACGCAAACAAAAATATTCTAGGTGCCAAAATATCCAACTAATCAACCAGAGTGTTAAAACAAAAAAAATGAATTAATTATATTAGAGGTCAAATATGGAAAACGTGCATGAGTAACTTTGAAGATCTTTGAAATACCTTTCCAACACCACAAGAATCATGAAAAATGGAGGAACAGGGCAAAAGTTATGAGCTTGAGAGCAAAAAAAAATATTTCTGACTTCAACATGCTATACAATGTACCAACAATAAAATCTAAGAAAATTATATATGCACCATTGGATAGTGCTCGAGACTAACTTTCTATCAATATCTTGTTTTCCAAAATTTGACTCCTAAATCAAAAGTTAAGGGGGTTTTTCGAACTTGCCAAATTTGCAAAAAAACACCTGCACCAATGAAAATTTCATTGAACTAGCTTTCCAACGACTACTCATTCACCAAAATATGATACTTTGGTGAAAATTTGTGCAAAGTTGAAAAAATGCCTATTTTAGTCCAAATAGAAGAGCCCTAGTGGCTCCTTGGTTGTACGCGCTGGTGGCAGTGGCCATTGGGCAATGGTCGAGTGGAGGAGGATGAATGGATCTAGAGTGACAATTGACAAATTTAAAGTCATAGTTTAAAATTTGAATTTTCTAATTATAGGGGTACTTCGTGATTAATAAACCACAATCTGGTGGTTTAAATAACTGTTTGCAATTCTGCTTCTACAAACCGTGACTTAAGAAGTTGTGAGCAACTTTTTAAGGTCACAAGGGCCTTATGCCCCAAGTGCTATGTGCTTAGACTAAAAGCACTAAGCACTTTTTTAAAAAGTGCTTAATTATTATTATTATTATTATTATTATTATTATTTGTTTTTATTTTTTGATAGACATATTTGTGCGACTCTATAAGGGGTCAAATGACCTCTCTACAAAAAATTGCCTCAAAAACATTTTTTTCCAAATATAGGTAAATTTTATATCAAAATTCATTAAATGAGCCTCCTGGATGCAATGGAAAGGTCCATTTGGGCCAAAAATGCTCCTATAAAAAAAAATTCTCCATATCTTAGCTTTAAACCATGTTGTTTTCTCCTATGTCAAATGGTGGCCAAATTAAGTGAAGCAAAGGTCAAATCCGACTTTCTTGAGCCTCTTAAATGCAATGGGACAACCCAAAATATTGCCACTGTAGCCAAAAGAGTTGCACTCACTAGATATCACTCAATGGTTGATGCAGAGCATCATATGAAACCACCCAAAAACACCATCTTTTCTTCAAGGGATTTCAATCCCAAACAGAATTAGGAGAAGATCAAATATATAAACATCAATTTTTCACTTTCATCAAAAATCACTCTTCAGTCTTCCAATCTACACAACTTCAAGGCATCAAGTCAGTTTTCCACCTCAACAAAACCATATTATACACCATCAAGTTGATCAAAAGCAAACAAAACTCAAATCAGGACCTGTGAAAACAATCCCTTCATTCATCATGCTCATTAGCATTTCTACAAAACTTATCAAGTTTTCAATTCAACAAACCAAATCCTAGCACATCAAGCAACCACCAATAAACACATTCACCAAGGCAACACATTATGCTTACCAAAACTCCATGTATCTCTATTTTCATTATTGTGAAAGCAACCATACCTCTTTTTCTCAGACTTCATGGCCACTGAAAACTCCATCAACAAGCCAAGAACAAACCCTTATATCATTGCTTTGTCAAATTATCAAGTTTTGCATATAAACACCACCAAACACATTGAATCCACAAGTCCAAAGTCACCATAACATCAACTCTTCCTTCAAGACCTCACTCTAACCAAGGACACACCTTTAAGCAAATCCCAAACACATTCAGTCACTAAATCTTCTGTTAGAACAATTCCACATTTCTCTGCAGCCAATTCATGCATATGCTAGTAGGACAATAAACCCTAAGATTGGGTGTTTACTCATCAATCCTTTTTCCTCTTTACAAACCTAATATACAATTAGGAACCTATTTTAGTGTGTTTAAACAGATCATAAAAGAATCACCACTTATTTTAAAAAACATAGAAGAAACAACCCATTGTTCACTGGTAAAAGCCCCCAATTAGCCCATTTTATCAAAGTAAGTGGTTTCTAAACTCCACCAATTCATCAAAGAAAATCAAGCATTCCTTATTTACACCTCCAAACCCAAGATTCTCCAGTTCATATGGTTAGAAAAGCTTGGAAACATATTGTTCCATTAAACCCTTAATTATAGGGTGAAAAGACACCAAAGCAAGGAGGGTTTCATGAACGAAACACTTGCAAACCTCTATTACTCCAGCCACCCATTGATTCATGCTTCAATATGTCTTCCCAAGCCTCTGAAAACATCTCCATGGTCATGCATGTGCAGGTTCTTCCTTTTCCTGCCTGGAACCTCCATTTTCAAGGGTAAAAACTCAAAATTTGTTTGAAAACAGCATCATATCCTTGTATATTCATGTCCTACTGCCCTGTCAACACTCAAAACATCAAACACAATAAAAAAAAAATCTATTTCATTCCATCACATCGACCAACTACTCCTACATCAATGGGATGGAGTCTTTGTTCTTTAAAAGACTCTCAAACCCCTATTTTGAGGGTTTAACAAGTTCTAGTTTCAAAAAGCCTCCAAACTTAATGGATCTACTTCAAAACACTTCAAGATGATGATTGATTTACTGCCCCCACAAAGAAACAACAAATTAATAAACCCTAGACCTCAGTACAGTTCGTACAGGGAATGGTAAAAGAAGAAAAAACTTAGAATTTGACAAAACATAGTTCTTTATTTCACAACTTTGTTCACAAGAATACAATCCCATGTCTTCCCCACACCATACAATTTCTTTTAAAGATGTTTCTCCTTCATAACAATTGTATCCCAACTGTCCATCGATTGAAACTACCCTTTTAACTCTTAATATGCCTAATCTCCCTATTTTGATCAATTTAGTAACTTGACAACAATGCATTATTGCAAGTTTTTACATTGTTTTTCCACTTTGACCCCCTAGGACTTACCCATAACCTTAAATACATTCAAATAAGACCTCATATGACCTTTTACATCATTTTTTCATTACATTTTGTGATGAACTCATGACCTTTACAATGCACTTTTGAACATTCATCTTTTTACAAATTTGAAAAGCATTTGATGATCAAGGTGCTTCTGCACCAAAGGTAAAATCTTTGATCAATTTAATAAATTGGTTATTGAGGTCTTTATTTTTTTTAGTAATATTGAAATCATAGCTCCAAATAAAATGTTAAGCTAGTTGACATAGGATGTCAAGTGAATATCACACTAATCCTAACACAAAAGGCATGCAATGTGCTAGAAAATAAGTAGTAACATCTTGCCTGCATATCGTGGAACCAATTTTCTCAGTTCTATATAGAATTTTGTAATATTGCATCAAGCGTGGAGATAGTGCTAGTAGTGGTAGAGATAGAATGCATAACAATAAAGGAAGTATAAAAGGAATGACAAACAAGAAGTGATGGCTAGTGGGAAAAGTTAAGAGAATGAAAGTAGTTGGGTGAGAGATAAGTGGGATGGTAGGGGAAAAAGAGGTAGCAATGAAAATAGAAGAAGAAATGTGAGAATTTCACATCACATTAGAAGTGTTAACAAAGTAAAATCATAATAGTTACACTTTAGGGCCATCTTGATTTTTTTCTAAAACCATATTTTTTGAAAAATCCATGATTTAAGCATAGGGGTTTGATCTAAGGGGGTTGCATTGGATCCCCTTCAGTTAATACCCCTTAGATAGAACCACCCTAAGCTTAACTCAAACTATTGGTGGAATTTTCTCTATGCCTATTAAAATGTTGACAAAAATGTAGTTTTTCTTCACCTTTTCGAAGATCAAATGGAGTCATCTAAAGACACCATTTTGCAACTATATGGCCCTTAGCATTAGCTTTCTAAAAAAATACTATATATCATATTTGTTAATTTTAAAATGAATGTAGGTTCATTACAAAAAATAATGACCTTTATTTAAGATAGGAAAATAGCAAACTTTGTTAGCAAAATCTCAAAAAATCATTGCACTTTACATGGATGTCCTTGTTTCAATGAAAAATAATTTTGATATATATGCTAAGAGAAACATGGTATGGTAAAATATAGGTCTATTTTTTTGTTAGCACCAATCTAAAAAGTAATAATCAAGATATTCAATAAAAATTACCAACAAATCCATGCACTAGACATTATATTTAGTGATCTAATTCCAATAAATTATGGAAAAAATTTACTTGTAATGAAAGTTATGCATTATAGTAAAATGTCACTCGATATAAAAACAAAAAAAATTGAAAAAAACTAAAAGTGAGAAAAAACTACATGTAAAATGACACAACTCATCAATTTTATCATTTTGAAATTCTTAACTATTTATTTGATGTAATTGATAGAAATTAAAAATTGCTAAAAATGTTTATTTTGGTGGCCAAATAATGTTAACAAGTGGATTACACTATTTTGTTGTCACCCAATATGTGATGTAGGTACAATGAGGACTCTACCTTAAGGTTGTTGGGGATTTCAACCATTGTTGTAGATGTAGACTAGGATAAAGAAACTTAAGACTAAGTATTCAAAAAATAGTCAACAACACTTGAAAACTCTAAAAATGTGTGTAGAAATAAATGAATAGTATGTGTCCACAAGATTATACATAAGACTCAAAGATTTAGGTAGGAAACCCTTAGGGGAGAAAACTCGCCACCGAAAGATATTCATAACTATATTATCTATATTTGAGGATTTAATAGAAGATCTTTAACAGAGTATGAATATATAACATATTATTTTACAAACACTCTAATATTTTACTCCAATAATACTCAATCCAATGTTTGTACAACCCTCTAAACTCAATCATATGAAATGATACATATAGATGTACACATGTGAATAACAACCATCTAATTGTCCAATCAACACATATAATACCAAGAGTTGTGCAACTATATTCCTACCATACTATAACGCAAACATACCTCACATGTCACCAAGCACAATTTCCTCACATGGATAATCACCGTAAAAACATAGTTGTTGTCAAACTCTATGAATCAATAATTGCATCCTTCACATTCTCAATGAGCTCATTTTTTCTTATATAGCCGCCACTACTAGCTCCTCACTTGCAATAGCACATACAAACATAACATTACTTATTATTGCTTGTGATACCTTGTACCATCTTCTAAAGCATTATATTGCCTCAAATGATGTTGTATAAAGTATAGTTTTGCCACAAGTGCTCATGTATAAGTGTTTATGCTTCCAATAAACATTGTCTTCCATATGTAGTTTTGAGTTCTTTAAATGACTTGTAGTTGTTGTCGTAATTCCACCACATATGAAACAATATGTATTTTATACCACAACATTACCACATGTAAATCATTATATCTATTATACCATAACATCTATAACGTTACCATATATTACCACAATGAAGTATGTAGATAAAGTCTTCTTAATGGAACTTTCTACAAGTGAATATCACCCAAGTCCCAACAAGGATGAGAATTCAAGAGATAAATTAAAGAAGATATGTGATCTACATGCACCATATAAAGGACTATGCAACATAAGAAATATAAGAGACCATCTTAGTACCAATGTTGCATAACCCTCCTTCCTAGACCGTTAATTTTATCATAATTATGTTTAGAATATAAGAATGATGAAATTAATTTAAATAAAATTTATCTTAATAACATAAGTTAACTAGATAATAGTGGAAGAAGTATTTGATTTACAATCCATGGTATTGTTTCAAATTAAACTAAGTTAATTAATTGATAATGATGTAGGCGATTAAAATAATAATAGAATAATATTAAATGAAAATTATAGTATGATTATATTGCATAGTTAAATTTTAAATAAATTAATTTAAAAAGATAGTTTGAAGAGTAAGCATGTTTACTTAAAAATAAATAAATATGAGGAAGGAAATAGACCCTTAAAAAAATTAATGATTGAATTATATGATAGAATTTTATTTATTTATTTTAATGCATGGAAATTTTTTCATAACTAAAGTGAACATGTAACTAGAGAAAATAGGTATATGTGTAAGTTAAGTAGGAAAGGAAGGAGTCAATTTGAGCTAATAGAGCTAATAGTGAAACTAATTGAAGTTATATGAATAAAATAATAGTTAAAGTGGAAAAATTTAAAAGGGAAATTAAAGGAAAAAGGGAATAATTGCCCTAAAAAATGAAAAAGAGGGAGAAAACAAAGAGAGTGAAGTGTTTGAAAAGTGACTCCCATTCAATAAGTATATATTCTTTTGGCAATAAAATAATAGGAATTTAGTGTAGGTTTACGAAGTTGAATATTGTAGGAAAATACACCAAAGCTATAGTAAGAGGGATCGATATTATTGAAAGACAACCATCATGATATAGAGAGAAAGCAAAAAGGTAAAACAAGGAAATACCATTAGATAAAGATAAGAATTAATTGTATATTTTTTATAAAATATATCCATATATATATTGTCATGTTCAATTTTAAATGAAAGTAATTTTCTTGAGTATCTTTGTTGTTCATTATATCATGTGGTTGTGTAATGCTGCTCCCACAATCTTATTAAGTCATCTTATTAATCATTTTCTTTGAGTTGTATGTGTTTAGACATGTACGTGTTGATCATTGTATGTTTTTACATGTATGGAAAATCAATAGGAGCTAAACTTGTGCTTCTAATGAGTTTTTCTTTCAACCCAAATTTTTGTAATGTGGCATTCCTTCTTTAGAGTATTATAATACATTTCTTTGATAGTAACAATAGTCATACTTTTCCTTCAAGTACTAAAATCTTATCTCAAAAAACTTCTATTTTTTGTAGCTTGTTACTCATAATTTTGAACATTATAAATATTTTACTAATTACCATTTATTTGAACCATTTTACTCATTTAAAATAATTTATGAATACATGAAATATGACAATATATTTTTCTCCTATCACTATGAAAGTTATCTCTTATATTCTTTTTGTTAGAGAAAGAGATATACATGATATGACTAGAGCACTATGCAAAATAACTTAAAGAATCTTTGATTTGTAAGTTGAAAAAGTCTTTGTATGGTCGTAAATAGTCTCATAGGATGTGGTATGAGAACTTTGATTCCTTTTTGTTATACTTGGGATATTTTAGATCCAAATTAGATCATTGCATCTATTTTAAGATGGATTGTGATCTATTCCTTGTTATTGTATTATACATTGATGATATGTTATTCTCTAGAAATAGTAAGGATGTGATTTTTGACTTAAAAAGTCTCAACTTTCAATGCAATTGAAGATGAATCACTTAGGGGATACTAGATATACTTTTGTTATGGAAATTGAAAGAGACAGAGTGAATAAAAATATTTGGTTAGCCTAGAGTAAGTATGTGAACTCAGTGTTGGAGAAATTCACCATAAAAACTCTCAAATTTCTATCTTGTGGGAACCGAATTATCTCCAACATAGTGTTAAAATTCACTTAGTGAGATGAACAACATGAATTGAGTAAATTATGCTAGTGTTGTTAGAGATTGATGTATGTTATGGTTTGTACTAGACCAAATATAGTCCAAGTAGCAAGAATCCTTAGCAACCTATCTTGGATGATTTCATTGGGATGTAGTTAAGAGGGTATTCAAATATTTGTGGGGTACCTTCAATTGCTCTATTCATTATCATGGACTAAAAGTCAATTAATATTCATGGGTTTGTAGATTCAAATTAGGTAGATGATATCAATAATAAAATATCCACTAGTGGTTATTTTTTCACTTTATTCAATATTGTTACTAGTTGGATGAGCAAGTGGTGGGTTGTGGTTGCTTTGTCAACTATAGAAGTTAAGTATTTGTTAGCTTCACATTATTGTAAAGAATATATTTAACTTAATATATTTTGTTTAGGTGTGGGGCTAAGTAAAAAAACTATTAAAATTGCATGCAACATTTAAAATGTTATATGTTTAGCAAATAACCAACCTTTAATGTGAGAATGAAGCATATTAATTCCCAATACCATTTTATTTGTAACATGTTATAGGATGAGAAAGTGATACTCAATAAATTTGACACTTTGTAGAATATTACAGATGCATTGACAAAACTAGTGAGCATAGAAAAGTTGAGATGATGTTGTGAGCCTAAATGGACCTTTTGGCCCTAACAATTAGTTCATAGTTTTGATACTCCCTTTTATACTTGAAGGTGTTTGAAAAGTGGAAGAATTTTAGGAAAGGTGTCTCAACCTTGCTCCTAATGCTAAGAATACAAAAAATGCATTCTTCAAATTATAGAACAAAAAACTCAATCTCTAGGTTATAGGGGTCATTTTAGGCCTCAAGAATAATTCCAAGTGGTTCAAAATAAATTTAAAAAATGTGTGGAGCATAGATCTCTTTGAGCTCTTGAATTTTTAAAAAATGTCCAACTCACTTTTTAGATCAAAATATATGGCCTATAGAAGTTAGTCCTCCCACATTGAAAATGTAAAACATCTATGACACACAAAAGAGTTGTAAAAGGGAGTTACACTTGTTGACCAAATTATAACGTGTGTTATGACATGTAAAAATATTTTTTTGAATGTGATACTGAAGCCAAAATGGAGCGCCCAAGTTGGTGAGTGAATTATGAAGAGCTTATAGTAGGTGAAAGAATATGTTGTTTTTAGCTTATGGATTCATCTTTGGATTCAAGTGTTGTAATTTTTAACTAGGGATTTAGGTGTCACTTTTTGGATGGTTATAGCTCGTGGTTTCTTGATTACTATTTGATGGTTTCATGTATTTCCTCTTCTATTTATTGGGTTCTTAAGATGGATGTTTTTATGACATTTTTTGTAGGTAGTGTTATGTTGCTAGAACTACTCTAGATTTTTTTTGGTGATAATCATGTAAAGGTTGAAATATTACAAGTGTATTTTAGCCCTTCATTAATAAATAATAAATTGAGTTGCTTTAGGTTGTGGATTTTTTCTCCTAAAATGGTTTTCCCCACATACATAATTATGTCGTGGTATATTATTTTGTTGTATATTTTTCCTTGTAATTACCAAGATTATTTTTTTTGTACATACCTCCTCTCATATATTAGTATAGGGAAAAAATTGTACATCTACTTCATTTCAAACCAAACCCTCAAGTATGTTTGATGAAGCATAGGAAAAACTAGATAAGAAAGAAAGAAGTACAATCTACTTATGTATATTATATTATGTGTTGATGAATGTGTCTCAAGAAAATACTACAAACTCATTGTGGAACAAGATAGGTAAGTAATATCAATCTAAGAGTTTGGTTATTAATATTTCTTTAAAAATGATGTTATGTTCTTTAAAAAAGAGGAAGGGGGATTAGTAGTTGATCACTTGAATAGATTTAATATTATTATAAGTCAAATTGTACCATTAGGAATCAATATGGATGAAGAGGATAAATTTATTGTTACTTTCTCCTTGCTATATATTCATGGGAAAACCTTATAAAGCAATAATTTTATGTGCATCACTTACACTATAAAATGTTATTGGAATTTTTAAAGTAAGGAAATTAGGAAAAGATCCATGCATGGTAATTATTTTTATGCCTTAGTTGTTAGAGGCAAGTCTAGGGAGAGTAAAGGTAAGAAGAATAATCAAGATAAAAAGTCTCAAGATAAAGGTGGGTCTGAATATCCCAGTAAGTCTAAGGTAAAATTTTATAATTATGGTAAGAAAGGTCACACACAAAAGTATTGCAACTCCAAGAAGAATGAAAATTATTTTGATCAATACTTAGAAAATAATGAGTATAATAGTGATGCATTTATTTCTAGTAGTGTCATTGGTGATGATTCTTAGTCGATTTAGTTAAATATTTTTTTCATATGTCAACTCATAGGAAGTGGTACTCCACGTATACCGAGAGTAATGAAGAGAATGCATTCCTAAATGATAACAACTCCTTAAATATATTTGGTTGAGGAAAAATTAGTGTTGCCTTCATGGATGGTAGACTAATGATACTCATGGATGGATTGCATCATTTATATTTGGGTAGAAACCTTATGTCTATGTCTAAAATGGTTGAGTTATGAATTGATTTCATGTTTGATGGAAAAGGTTGTAGATTAGCTAGATTTGGTTTAGTGCTTACAAAGGGAATGTGGCATGGAACTTTGTATAGGTTAGGTGCATCAAATTTATCTTGTTGTGCTAATGTCACTCCATATAAATTTGGGTTATTGAGGCATCTTAGTTTTGGTTGCATGAGTGAAGAAGGTCTAAACACATTGGTGAGTAAGGATATAGTAGATGGTCTTGTTGATTTTCTATTGGTATAAAATTTTGTAAGGATATAAGTGTGTTACAAAAATAGAATAGAGTGTGAGAAACTCTTGAAGTTCTATAGGAGAGGAGGTTTTGGAGGTGATACACAATGATGTATTTAGTCCTATGGATATCTTGTCCATTAGTTAGTCTTTGTACTATTTTCCATTCAATAATTATAATTCTTGGTATGTGGGTACATTTTCTTAGAAGGAAGTGTACCTATGTTTCTCAAGTTTAAAGAGTTTAGGGATCTTGTTGAGAACTAGACTAGTAATAATATCAAGGTACTAAGAATATATAATGGTAGTTAATTATTCTCTAAGGATTTTGATTTATCCTATAAGAATACTAAAATTGTGAAGAAAAGGACTACCAATATACACCATAATAGAATGAAATGGATGATAGGTTAAGTAGAAAATTGTTGGATAAAACTAGAAGTATGTTGAGTAACGTGAGTCTAGGACATGATTTTTGGACTAAGGTGGTCAACACTACATGCTAATTGAATAACAAGTAGATGCTACTTCTATCCTACAAAATAATATTCCATATGAAATGTGGACTAGAGGGAAACCAATTGTTACACATTTATGGATATTTAGCTGAGGCATTTATTTGGGTGCTTAAGGAGAGATAGTCTAAGCTTCAAGGCCAAAAATTATATATTTATTGATAATTGTGAAAATATGAAAATATGTAAGCTCTAGAATTTAGAAACTTTAAAATTTCTCTAATCAAGAGATGTTACATTTAGGGAATCTAGAGCTTTGGTCAAGTAATAAAAATCAAAGAAGAATGAAAGAGAGGAGATGCATTGTGAAACAAAATTGAATAGCAAAATGGACAACATATTTTGAGAGAAGAGTATGGAAGTGAATTTGATGGTAACTTTGAAGAAATAAAGGGTGTATCCAATAAGAAATTCTTTACCACTATCTATAAGAAGGTCTACATGGAATGAGAGATTGCTTTAGAGGTATACTCCACCATATTTATATTATGAATTTTCTCTTACTTGTATTGATATTAAACCAATTTATGTGCAAGAGGTTCTCACTTTCAAAGATAAAATTCTTGGAAGAATTCCATAGTTGAGGAGACTTTGACAATGAAGTAGTGTTAAACATTAAGTTTTGTTGATTAGCTTAAGGATAGGAAACCATTAACTATAAATGAGTGTTTGAGAATAATTTTAGATTAGGTAGACCACTTGAATGGTACAAGGTGTGGTTAGTGGAAAAAGTGTATTCATAGGCTAAGGGGGTTGACTTTGGTGAGATATTTTCCCCTATTGCTAAGTTGAGTTCCATTAAGATCTTATTATCTATTATTATAACACTTGATTTGAAAATTGAGTAGATGGATGTCAAGACAACATTATTACATGGATACAAGTAGAGGAGGAAATATTCATGGAACAACTCAAAGGATACAAGGTGATAGGTTAATAAAATTAGTATATTGAAAATATCTTTGTATGGTTTAAGGTAGTCCCTATGGGTGTGGAACCAAACATTTGATACATAAGTGATAGAATTGATCTTTAGAAGAATTGTCCTTGATAATAATGTTTAATTAAAATAGGTAAATGGTCATATTTCAATTATTTTATATTTTTAAGATATTATTATCATTATATCCAATAAAGTATTTATTTAGGAACATAAAGATCACTTTTGTAATAAGTTTGAAATGAAATACTTAGGAGTTGCTAGATACATTCTCAATATTGAGATATGTAGGAATAGGACCAACGTAGACATATGGATAAACTAGAGTAAGTATCTTGAGACAATCTTGTGGAGGTTAGAAATGCAAGACAATAAATCAATTTCACCACTACCGATTGACACAAATTTAAACATGGAATAATGTCCTAATTTTATGGATGATTCGGAGGCAATAAAGAAGTTCCCTTATGCAACTGCGGTATGAAGTCTCATATATGCAACTATCTATATAAGACTAAATATTACCCAAGTAGTGGATGTTCTATTTAAGTTCATAGATAAGCTAAGTAAAGAATATTGGACACATGTGAAGAGTGTGAAGAGTGTGTTTAGTACTTGAAGGGAACTATGGACCTTATTGCTTCACTTATCATGGTACTAATGATGTGGGTAGAGTATTAAGTGTATATGAATTTATTTATTTGGATTGGGTTGGATATCTTGATAACAAGAAGTATACAATCATATGTATTTATTTTGTTCGGTGGAGTAGTAAGTTGGATGAGCAAGAGGTAGAAAATGGTTAGCATATCAACTAATAAAATAGTATATACGGTCACAACACATGCTTATAAGGACTTTGTATGGTTAAAGAGGTTGAGTAACAATATTGATTTTAAGATACTAAATATAGTGAAGTGTGATTCATTTAATGTAATTTTTTTGGATAAAAATCATGTTTACCATGTTAGAACCACACATATTGATGTGCAATATCATTTTGTGAGGGAGATGGTTGAGAGAAGGAAATTCCAGATGGAGAAAATTGATACTTGGGTAAGTGTTGTAGATTCCTTGAAAAAACCTATAAGTACTACCAATTTTATGTGGTGTAGGGATGATGGTATTATCCCCTTCTCAAGCATGACATTCGTGTCTTGGGTTGAATACTACACTCTCTTTTATGGTAACTATCAAGGGGGGGAATGTTGGGACTTGGGTGATATTCACTTGCAATGAGTCTTTATAATAAGATTCTATATGCATACTTGATTGTGGTGATATATGGTGAAGTTACAAAGGATACTCATTTGTTAGAAAAAGAATTGGTGATCTCCAAAATCAACTCAATGGTTAAGACCTAAAATTTAAAGGTCAATTTTTAATGACATTGTGCACTAGTGTCCCACAATAATTGGTGATTTAGTGACCATTTTCAAGCATTTCTCTTCCCTACCAGAGTCTACACTTAGAAATTACCGCCCTAAAGAGATTCATGATGGATATTCACCTTGTATTTCCATCTCTAGCCTCATTCAAATAACTTCTTTCAATCTTGCAACCCTTTCACTTGAAGAAAACGATTCATAGCTTTCAAGCTCTCAAGATCCCACTAGCTAACTATGTATTTTCTCTATTATTTTGAAGCAACTTACCATTGTTCTCTATATGTGAACACTCTTATAATGTACTTGTATTCATGGAGATTTTAGAACATCTTCAACAAAATTAACACTATCTCATCTTGGCTTCTACGAGGTTTTGGAGTTGATATTTCTTATTTGTATTTTTCTCCAATATCTTCTTGTTTCCTTATTAAACTCTTGTTGTACAAGTGTCTTGAGTATTATTGGCATTTGCACTTCATAGTGTTATTTATTATTCTTCCAATTTCTACTTAGCATAGTTCTTACAATTGTCAATTTAATTTTCAAAAACCAAGTTGGTAATACCAAAATAAGGATTTGAGCTTAAGTAAAATCCCTAAACAACCACATAAATATTTTTTCTTCTTTTGTGTTCTAGGTTTTATTGAAGAAGTTCATCTTAACTATCATATGATGATATCTTCTTCCTCTCTATTCTATTTTCAATTTTATTAATTTTCTTTAATAGATTAGTTTATTTCATTGTTATTGTACTTTTTTTATTTATATAAATATTTCATTTTACTCCAAAATTTATCTCTTGTATGTATAGGTGATCTTTTTTGTGCAAACATGTGCTTTAAATTTTTCGTTTGTACAAGACACTAGTGCATCAAACTATCATCTATGCAAAGTGCTAATGTCTAACACAATGAACTTCAATTTTCTAGTCTAGGTTCTTCATTTCCAATATTATTCATTATCACATTAAATTTGTGGTTTATGTTTGTTAGTTTTCCATTATTAGTGTCAATTCATTTGTTTAAAGTGTTTTAGCTTCATTTATTAAACAAACACATTTTTAGAGTTAAAACACTCAAATGGTTAACTAACATAATCTCAAAAGTAGATTACTTTAAATAGAAACCTAGGCTAGTTGGCCCTAATGTGTGATCTTGAAATCATTCTCAAGAAAATATTATGTTTCCTTCATATAGTTGAATTTCAAGTCACTACTACAAGTTTTGTGGTACACCATATATCTTGGGTCACATGTGTTAGTATAAGTGACAATAATCATAAGATATTTTGGAGAAGAACTCACAACTGCATATGTAATTAATGTTTGTTGGAGGATGAATAATGATGCGAGCACTTGTGTTATAGCTTGAATTCATGTAGCACAATGTGAGAGTAGGATAATTTATTTTGGAAGATGTCGCAAGGTGCTACAAGTAATCAAAAGTGATGTTATGTTGGTGTGAGCTATCACAAGCAAGGAGCAAGTGTGATGACTACACCAAAAATATACATGTATATCAATAGTGTCAAGGTTGTGACTATTAATTCATAACTTGTGTGGTAGCAATAGAGTATACAAGGTGATTATCTACATGGAGGCATTACAGTTGGTGATTGATGTTGTATGTTGATGTCATAAATGGTGAGATTATAGTTGCATAATTCTTATTATTCTATGGGTTGGTTGAATAGTTAAATATTTGGTATTTCTTGAATAAGTCTATATATCATCTCATACGAATGTACCAAGGTTACTCAGTAGCACAAGCTAAAAGGAATAGTATTCATTTGTACATTGTTAGTGTGTAAATATTTATGGTATAATGTAGATTGAGACTTTGTAACAGGTCCCAAAGATCTTGTTGTATTGAATCATTGTTGATTGTGAATAATATAACTATGAATGCCTTTTTTTGGTGGGTTTTATCCCAAAAGGGATTCCCATGTAAATAGTTGTCATGTGTAATCTTGTGGATGAATATTATTTTATTTACTTCTATACATGTTAGATTTTGCAATTGTTGTTGATTGATGTTTGAATAGATAATCTTAAGTTTTTATCATCTTATCTAAGGGTCATATGTAATAGGGGTGTGAATCCCCAACAAGGTTTATTCTTGTACCATATAGATTTAAGTTTGGTATTTAGTGACAAGTTAAGTAGTTTGTTAAATTATTAGTAGCTAGATTAGTTTATTTTTTGTATTATCCTTTATGCAAATCCAATCATAGCAACATACCATATCTTTTTTTACACCCACACCCACACCCACACTCAAACTCTACCAAATCTAACAAATTTAAATAGTTTTGTGGGCTTCCAAAGCACCTAAAGACTTTGCAAGGTTGCATTTCAACATAATAGACCTTCCAAGGTCGCAAACAAACCCCCTCACACATTACCCTATCATTGTAACAGCATATACATGCTTAAAATATGTTGTATGACATTGTTGCAATCCTAAATACATTGATCATTCATCATGCAACATGTTTACTACCTTCTAAGGCCTATTTAATTGTATCCACATATAAGCATACTAGGACAACCTTTAGTTCACCAGAAAACCCTACATAAACATAGCAATCACTTCAAAATCATTCAACAATTAAATGAGCAATATCACTCAACTATACACATTGCAAACATAACAAATTAATTCTCAACTTGCAATATTTCACAAATTTGTAACTATTGCTCAAATGAATTGAATCAATTCAACGCCCCATCTAGTGACTTTTTTAGACAACAAAGGGTCTCACAAGGTTTCTCATTTCCATAATCTTTCTTGTGTACCCCTCAAGGCTTGATTTTGAATCTT
Source organism: Sequoia sempervirens (assembly GCA_007258455.2). NCBI lineage: Eukaryota > Viridiplantae > Streptophyta > Pinopsida > Cupressales > Cupressaceae > Sequoia > Sequoia sempervirens. Next base: position 157,420,223 of record VDFB02353493.1, on the reverse strand, counting down.
ATTTTCAAGATATCGAGCCAACTTTAGTGGCTCGAAAAGCCACATATACCCTCTTTGATATATAATGTGCCCATTTTAACGCATCCAACTTTTTTATAAATCACATATCCATCCTCAATCACTTTTACAAAATATTGATTTGAATCTATACAAAAAAAACAAATACGATAGTCAAGACCAATCTTTAAAAACAAGTACAAATCAAATCAAATAAAAATGCTTAATAAAATGCACCCCCACTCTCACACTTATCTATCACCCAAAAATAATTCAAAACAACAAGTGATGGACAAGACCAAAAAAAAAATGTTCTCTCAATCCACATCAACTTAAATTCGCCCAAATAACTTTTTTTTCAATGATGTAGGGGAATATAGACTTTTTAACCAAAAAAAAAAACATTCTCTCAATCCACATACTCTTAAATTCGCCCAAATAACCTTTTTTTCAATGATGTAGGGGAATATAGACTTTTTAACCAAAAAAAAACATTCTCTCAATCCACATCAACGTAAATTCACCCAAATAACTTTTTTTTCAATGATGTAGGGGAATATAGACTTTTTATATTATTTTATTGGAAGGTAAGTAATTATCTTGGACAAAGATTTTGGATGTTCAATAGAAGAATTTTAACCTTCATAGGTCAAAAAAAAATTATATAAAATAATTTAAAAAAAATCTTCTAAACTTTGAAGTAGAAAACAAATGGAGTTGGTGGAAATTCATTAATGGTGTATGATTCGTTTCTTTATTTATTTCATTTAATTAATTGATTTGGATGCCTTTTATCATGTGTGTGGCGGTGCATGAGGCCTTTGAGTTCACATGATTTTGCCTGGTTTTGAAGGTTTTTGAATTATTGATTTTAATTTTTTTTATACTACGTAGGTATATATTTGATATTTATAGCGGAATAAATAGAATGGAGATCATTTTATTTTAATAAATGTAAAAATGTCATTTATCTTTCTTTCTATTGGTTTATGTTGGGAATAGCCAATGCAAAAGTTAAATTTTAAGTTATCTCTTCTTTTATAAATTACATGTCCAACACATTTAATTCTTTGAATCAAACTTCAACTCTATTAATGACTTCCATGACTTGAATGACATGAGCACTATTATATAGATATCATAATAATCATTTTCTATTGTGAGGTGGTAGGGTAAATAAATATCAAAATGAACTTTGGCTTTAATAAAATTTCATTGTGGACTTTAAAATTATTTTTCGCCATTCAATGAGATTTCTAATGTCACTAAATCTATACATTAAAATATGCACAAATACAATTGAATATTCATTTTCAGCCACTAGCTATATTTGGTAACAACTTTCATTTGGAACTTGTCTTAGTTGGAATTATATTGCCTCTTTTAATACCCTAACTACATATGCTCCTTTATATTTTGTTTTATGTTCCAAAAATAAAAATCAATTACAATAACAATATTCTAAAATATAACTAGCAGCCAATAGTGGCATAATGTGATGGTTAAGTTGTGTTTTTTTTGCCATCAAGGTTCAAACTCTATTGGGGTGTTATTGTTGAATGTTTATATTGGAGATGAAGTCCCTAGTTTGTGACCTCACCAGTTCATAGCTCGGGGTCAAAAGCATTTACCCCTTTAAAATAAAATTATAAAAATATAACTAACTACAATTTACTTAACAAATTAACACTAACTAATTGTATACACTAAATCACTGCCATGAACCAAACACAATGCATTTTTTGTTTATGGCTTAAAAATCAATGGAATAAATTTTAGTGTAAAGCAATAGAAAAATATTTAAAATTAAAATTATGTATCATAGTTAAAAGAAATTCATGTCTACATTTATTAAAACTTTATTATATCATGTTTAAAAATGTAAATTTGTTATTATAGTTAATCTAAAAGGAACGTGTCTTAGAAGGTGTGTTGGAATTAAAATGTATTTCTTGATAGAATTTGAAAGTTTTTCATGATGAAAGAACAAGTGGCTTAAGGGAAAGGGGCCCATAGTGGGTAGAGGCCCAATGGTGGGTATAGAAGTAAGTCTGAGTGGGCCCCATAGTAGGTAGGCTTAATATCCAATAAACTTACACTTAATATCCAATTGCAAAACACTTTTATCCATAGAGTATACAAACTGACAAATCATGTGATGCCACATCAACGCACCAATAATACATTATTTAGTGACCTACTATCAGTCTCACCCTTTTTTGGGGCTTTTTTGGATACCTTGACAAAAACAATGTTGATCTAGCATCATATTTGATGATGTTGCTTTGAAACCAATTTTAATAAGCAGGGAACTTGCCAAATAAGCTGCTCTACAAATTTGGGAGTGATTTGAAATTTTCACATAAGACTTTGAGAAGTGGAAAGTTAGGGTGGCCCACTATAGGCCCCTCTCCCTTAATGGTAGAAAATATCAATAGTCACAAGCAGATTCTAGGTTTGAGTGCTAGTCTATCCAATATTCTCATTAGTGTACCTATAATTCTTTGTATGAATGCATATAATGATTATCACAAAGTGAAGAAAGATAATTAAACTTAAAATATTTGTAAAAATGATTTAGATGGATCAAATAACTCTAAGCTCTTGGGAATGAATCCTGCTTTTTGGTCAAAGTGGGACGTTGAAATCAATATTTTTAACCAATTTTTTTTTTTGTCACCTATTGCAACCAAACCATTGAGAATTTAAAGATTATGTCAACTAGTGATTTTTGAGATTTTGTATGTAGAATCTAAATGTATTTTTTAAAATTTAAAATTATTTATGATTTAATAAGTTTTAATAACTTGTTTTTATAATTAATAATATTTTTTAAAGTGACATTTATTCCATAATGCATAACTTTTTTTACAAAAAGGATTAAATATAAATTATCAAATAGATTCATAACACTAGTATCTAGTGAGCATATATTTTTCTATAATTTTGGCTATATATTTTATTTTTTTATTAATTTTTGAAGTGAGATTAATTATGAATTAGGCATAATTTTATTTCATAAAACCTAAATTTTTTGTATATATTCAAACTTTTTTGGTGAAACAAAGACACCAATACTTAGTGCGTAGATTTTTTATTTATTTTTTGTATTTTCCTTTTTTTCCATGTGTATGTAGAGCAAACACCTTGATATTTACTGAAAAACTTGTATTCACTAGAAAATAGAAAATAAATATTATAATCTTGAATATATTCAAAATTCTATTTCTTGGAAAGATTGTTTTGAGAATTGTGATCCTGCAAATTATCATGCCATATTGATTTCATTTGCTAGTCCAACCCAAAGTTTGAAACAAAATAAATGATCCAGATATGAGCACTAAGGTAGAAAGGGAAATCCATCCAAGTGTCCTTTGAATGAAGGTGTACAAGGTTCTTTGTTCAAAGATCCCTTCTACGTACCAAAAAAATTAAAATATTAAAAATTGAAAGGAAATCCATTCAAAGGTATTTATGTAATCATCTTTTAACAAAGGTGTTTCACAATTTTCCTCCCCCTCCCCATCCAAATTTTTTATGTCCCACAAGTGGAACTCACTATTGCATGTTAACCCTTACATTGTTCAATAATTTGAGGTCCTTTAGTGAACACTAGTTTGTTCATTATTTAGAAAATAAACTAACTTCATTAATTATCACTTTTTGGGAAGGATGAAGTGTAAAATTGTTATTGAATATTAGATTGTTAAAGAATGTGATGTTTAAGTAGAGTCTAGAGAGATGAAACACCTTGTGCACAAAATCTATCTACTTAGTCTACTATGTTAAGCCGAGAGGCTTCTACAATGAAAGCACAGGATGCGTGTACATTTTTTGAAGCTATGTTTATTTTGGCATTTGCTTGCCTGGTGACGGTTATATATATTATAAAAGAAAAAAAAGAAATGTAACTGACATGCATATAAAAGAAATGTGACCCACATGCAAATTCATTTTCTATATATATTATAAAAGAAAGGATATTAAAAGAAATGTAACTGACATGCAAATTCATTTTCTATATATACTAGCATATATATTATTTATTAATAATATTTATAAAAAAGCCAAATATCCGTCTTGAGGCGCCTATGCACTTTGATGTGACAAATTGATTAAAAAATGGGCGCCTCGAAAAGGATATCTCTCGGCTCTTTTATAAATATTATTAATAAATAATATATATATATATATACTAGTTTGTATCACAATTGGCACAATAACATGAAATGGCTAAATAAAAAATCCCAAAAAAATATATTTGGTCTAAGGTCATAAATTCACAACAAAAACTAAAATACCCTCAATCAATATTTTTAAAGAATATTGAAGTTGAGAATAAAATTAATAAATTAAAGAATATTAAAGTTGAGAATGTAATCTTTTTGAATATTCCTATTGTAAGGCATTTCTATGTTCTTTTCTACATACACATTTTCTACCATACTTTTTTTCTCTCTTTGTTATCATTTTGAATATTCCTATTATAAGGCCTTTCTAATGTTCAGTCGACTTGGTGTATGAGTAGACACACAATTTAGAGGATAGGTTCCTAATTGAACAATTCACAAAACCCTCACAAAGGCTTCATTTAATTATTGACCGAGAATTCATAAGATTTTGATGATGTTGGCATTGTATGTGCACTCATGGACCCTACATGACCTATATTAGTGATTATAGGTAGTTTACACATACAAAAAATAGTAAAGGCTAGAAAAAGGAAATAAAGCGTTAACTTGCAAAATATGGGAAACAACTTAATTTGTTACTTATGCTACGGGTACCTTCGACTTAATACTATAACTGCTAATGACTAAGACTAAACCATTGACTCTAATTGCTTAACTTCTCCAAAGAATGACTCAACCCACTACTATAGAATATCATTCATATGCATATAATTGAAAGTTATCTTAAATGAATGCAGTAATATAACATCTAGTCTAATAACAAAAAACAAGGTGGGTTACAGTACCTCAAATTACCCTTGCTTGAGTTGATGTGCCTATAGGAGAAATTAAATATACACTATTGGATCAACCAATCATGATAGTAAACTAAAACTCCTTTATTGCATAGAAATTGAACTTTTATAGTATGATAAGAATCTTCAATAGAATTCTATTCAGAAGTACATATCCATTGCAACTTAATTAACAAAAAAACTAACAATGAAGTATTCTCTAATAAAAAAAAAATTTGGAACTAGCAACTGTATCTTGAACTAGATTTTCTCCTCAACCACTAATCCCAAATTCCCAATATATAGGTGTGAGAGGAGTTTTATTCACACAAGGAATAAAAATGGAATTTAAATGCATATGTCTACTCTCCCTCAAGAATAGGAAGAGGACTAGTCTTGTAACTAAAAACCATAATTGAAATAGATAGAAAAAGGGAAGCAAAACTAGAACTTTGCCCTAATAGTTTGACAAAGACGTGCTCCCTAAAAACTGTCATGCCATGGCTTCCCTTATTAAAGTAGACTCCTTTCTCATGTTGTCTTATTTGGTGACCTAGTGACTCATGGTTGACCATTTCAATGGTTCACCTTCATTACTTTTTGGAACTGACACGTTTTCAGCATTCTGGACTCTCCCCTGCAATCTGCTTGTGATTCTTTTGCTACGAGCTGGGCACTCTGGTTGTTGCAAGCTATAGTTCTTCTAGTTGCAAGAGGTTAGCTTCATGTAAAGTATACATATCATTAACAACCATGAATTAAACATAAATTCCTACTGAATTTCATAAACATTCACACATCCATACATGTAAATACCATCACATCATAATTATATATCCACATATTAAAGTTTGGTTTAGGATGCATGAAATACATAAAAGATGTATAAGGTTTAGGATTTTCTCTGAACTTAGTAGATTAAAATGTTAAAAAGCATAAACTAAATGAAAGAAAAATAGCTATTATCTAGGCCCACTACCTATGTTAGTCTAATCCTTCTACTTCACATAGTGTATTATTTTCTTGTATTTTTCATCCTCTCCTTGAGGGTAACTTATTTACCTCCATTGTAGGGGCATTACCTTATATGGCTCCCCATTTTCCTTTTCTCTTAAATATTTGTCACATCATGTTTTCACCCTCTATCATTATTACCACCTCTTTGCTCATTCCTTGGGGGCCAACTTAAGTTTCATTAGTTGGGGGAAATTCCTCTATTGTCCCCATTTCTATGTACTCTCCTCTATTCCTACTTATACCTTAGCAATTGTTTTTTTCTCCTCTTATCTTCTTTAAATTGTTTTTCTTTTCTTTCTTATTGCTAATCAATTTAATGGGGCCATACATTCTACTTCTCTATATATTTGATTTTGATGTCATGCTTTTATTTTGGCTTAATTTGGTGTCCTTTGTTGTTTTCAAATATGATGGCATAGATGTTTTTAATCTTGTTCATGGCTTGGCCCCTTTATTTAGTGGTGATGACATAACTATTTTTAAAAAAATTGGGTTTACCCTAACCCCTCTGTTTGACAAGGCTTCATCACAACCAAAACCCAATGTACTACATTTTATTTTGGGCCTAGCCTATTTCCCCTTTATCTAGTTTACTTTAGCCCTGACCTAGCCTGCTTTGCTATGTTTATGTGGTTATGTCATAACCAAATCCTTGCTAAAGTGATTCCTACTCTACTAGTTCTATTTTTACGTTCCTATCTTGGGCCATCTATATCCTCCTATTCCTACTCCTACTATATGCGATCCTTTATGGATCCCAATTTTGTTCTTTCCTTCCAATATTACCTCAATATATACATAAACAATAAATTGGAAGCCTAGTTTCCTTTTATTATTTCTTGTCATTTGCTCATTTTTTTCTAAGGTGTATTTTAGGTTTAATGTGTATGTTAAAGCAAAGAAAAAATGAAGAGAACACACACAACATGAGTTGTTTTATATCATTTTTACAATAATTTTCTATTTCAGTCAATCAGGCAACATATTTATTTTACCATACTTCTTCACCTAGTCCCATAGTTCATCAAAGTATGGCTACTTATTTTGTACAATTATAGAGCATTTAAGGAGGACATAATCACATGACTCTAGAATACTAATACCATTAAAAATCAAAGTTATAAAAAATTGTCCCAAACCATTAGAAATGATCCTATAACCTTCTAAATCCATATTCAATATTGATTTTCTCTCTTATATTTTCTAAATCTTTTCTTAATTTCTATTACCATTTTTAAATCTATAATTTACAATATTTCATCTAGATCCAAATATTTAAATTTATATAGATATTATTCAAAATTATTTAAAAAATAAAATATATTAAAAATTAAAATTTAAAATTTAACTCAAACACTAGATAAAATCAACCTAATGATTTTAGACTCAAAACATAGAAGAAAATGATATGGTCATACCATTTTCAGCGTTACACTAACAATATTCACCAAAGTCTCTGCATTATAGCTATTCATTGTTCCGAATAAAAGGTGTAACTAATAACTTTTTGTATACTTTTATGCAAGGACACTTAATCATAAGATGGAGGGAAAGAGGAGCCAACCAATATTCCCTTGTAATAAAATTGTGTTTTGACATTTATTTGTACTTAATAGTCTAGAATTGCATTTTATGGTTAAGAAGTGA